>CAUYUJ010017060.1:82500-202500 GCA_963575745.1 Prorocentrum cordatum | reverse complement strand
TAACTCGGCCAGTGGGACCGAGGCCACGCCTCAGGGGATGGGGACCGGTTATGCGATGCCCACTCTCCGCCTCCCTTGCCTCGTGCAGGCAGAGGTGGTTCTCTGCCCCTCCCCTCTCTGCCGCCCCTGCCTCGTGCAGGCAGAGGTGCGTGGCGGAAATGGAAGGAGGATCCGCCGTCGTCGTCGTCGTCGTCGTCGTCGTCGTCGTGCTTTTCCAGAAGTCCGATGTCCTCCGTAAGTGCCGATGCTTCCAGACTTTGAGCGTCACGTTTGTGACAATCTGCTCTCTACATATGCATCTGCCTTGGGGTTGCATGCCAAATCGAGCGCCACTCGCAGGAAATGGGAGCAGGAGCAGGGACTTTGACTTTAACGGCAACCTACCCCATCAAAGCACCCGAATTACAGCAAGATAGCAGCAAAGGTGAAGATGTGGGTCGAGGTAGGAGAGACACGGCCAGGAAGCCTCGAGAAAGAAAGGATGCAGCCGGGACAGGGCTGAGAGCACGGCCATGTGCACCTTTGTGACAGTGTGTTTCCCCATCTCCTAAGTTATTATTGGGACGCCTCGGCCTCACTCACTCCGCCTCCTCCCTCTCATCACACTCAGAACACTCATGCTTAGACTCACTCACGCTGAGATCACACATACTCAGACTCACTCGCGCTCAGACTCTATCTCTCTCATCACATTCAGATCACTCCTACTGATACACAGACTCACTTGCATTCAGGCCCACTTATGCTCAGACTCGCACATACTCGGACCCACTCGAGTCTGATTCAGATCCATACGCACATCACTCACGGAACCACTTTGGCAGCACCTCCAGCGGACACAGCGACGCATGCTTCGCATGATTATCAGGACGCCTCGACGACGGGGCGCCCCCCCGGCGAACAGCGGCGACATCCAAGGCGCGACGGGCATTGATGGCACGGACGAAGACGCACAGGACAATGACTCCCACGACGACTCCCTCGATGACAGCCGGAGCGACGACGCAGACAGCAACCTGCCGCAACACAGCACAGCATCGACACCAGCTCGTAGCAGTGATGGCACCAACGACGACAACGATGCGGACCTCAGTGAGCCTTGGGTCGAATACATCCAACGACGCGCGGTGCAGCTCATTAAGTTCCACCAAAGTAGACAGCTGGGTGACGACACACAGAAAGAAGGTATGGAGGATGGCAGCGACAGTGGCCAACCACGCGCCCACCAGGTGGACATGGAGGGCTTTGCACTGGCAGCCTGACGCACATCGACAACACGGGCTCCAGCACAAACGCTTGGACGACGAAGTTCTTGCACACCTACGACGGCACAGGACCTCCACCCAGTCCCAGCTCCAACGCGCCACACGGGGCAGCCTAACGACCTCACGTGGGTTCGAACGGCCCAAGACACCACCACGTGGTATAAACTCGAGCACCACTACATCAACACGTGAACGAGCATCACGCTGACATCGACGTCAAGGACTTTCCTTTCCCTCCCTCCCTCCCCCCATTGCCTTGCCACACAAGCACACACAAGCATACCGAGCTTTGCGACGACACCGACATCAAGGATCCCTCCCTCCCTCATTTCCCGATGTTTTATATATCTGGCATTGCATGTTCTCTCCAGATACACCAGATGTGAATCCCGCTTCGAGGCTACGGCCTCCAACGCCACGCCCAAACGGGCGCGTGTGGGCGCCCGCGCGGCGTGCGCACGGATCTGGCGTTCGTTCGTTCGTTCGTCACGCGCATCACTCAGACAGTCATAGCCTCATGGTCACCGCGACGTTGCAGGTGTGGCACTTGAGCACCCCAAGGAGGAGCCGCCGGGGGGTGGGACGGTGCCCGTTCGCGCCCAGATCCTGGGGATGTCTCAGGCGGTTTGCCTGTTTGGTTGACTGGACGTCGGCGCTTACAAGACGTAGTGCGAGAACGCCTCGAGCGAGGCGCCGGCTGCAGCACCCCAGGCGGCTGGACCGTGGGGATGCATCGAGCGAGGCGCTCGGTCTTGCGCCTCCGGCGCCTGTCCACTCGGAGCCCCGCGATCATCTCGATGCAGGGAGACGGGCAGCCGCCTGGACGGAGGAGGGAGGACGGAAGGGACGACGGAGGGGAGAGGAGGAGGACGCAGGAAGAGGGATAATGGAGGAGGGATGAAGAGAAGGAGGGGGTATGACGAGTTGTCAAAGGAAGGGAGGGGGCCTGCTTACGGCCTGTCTGCCTGTGAGTTGTCGTTTTCGCCGTCCCTCATCGTAGCTGCCGCCGCCGTCGCCGTCGCCGTCGTCGTCTTCCTCGTCGTCGTACTCGTCGTCCACTCGGACTCGCTCTCGCACTCAAACAGTCACGTTCGCACACGTAGCTGGACGTGCCAGGAAATTAGGTGCGCATCTTATGGGGATCGTCCCGCCGAGCAAATCTCATGAGGGATCGTGGCTGACCAGACCACACATGTAGACGGCATTGAGATGAGAACACGGTTCTTGAACACCTGTTCGCCAGCATGGGCCCCAAAGAGTGTGTTCCTAACAATAAGTGTTATGCAATATATGTAGTGCAATACCTAGGGTGTTCCCTATGTGGTACAATATATGGTGTGCAACCTACGTTGTGCAATGCGTGCGTGTATGTGTATATATATGTGTGTGTATGCATACATGTACATCTCAGGCTGGGACGTTTGCACGTCTGTCGGCTGCGAGGCCTCCACAAGGGGTGGGTGCTCTCGGACCGCTTACACAAAGGCTGTGACATCGCGCCGCACTGCTTACATGTTGTTGTACGTGATCTTTTCGGCAAGCTGTGCTAGTTCAGACATCGGCGCCAATGATGCGCGTGAATTTCTGAGCATATACATATACACATACACATCTGTACGAACGACATATACACATACACATAAAACATACATGTACTTATACATGTTCATATACCCATACATTTCCACACACATACATACACATAAACATACACATGTACACATTCAGTACACTTACATACTTATATATATAGGTATATGTGTCTGCATATGCATCTGCATACGCATGTACATACACATATACATATACTTAAAACGGCGCACCTGGTCCAGGGGCCTGGGGCCACGACCACGACCACAAATGTATGTGCCCAGGCTCTTGGGGCGTCCCAGAGGCCCTCAAAACGCCCCGGGAACGCGCCAAGAGAACCCGAAGACGCCCCAAGACGGACCCAAGACACCCAAAGGCCGCTCCAAGATGCCCAAGATGGCCCCCAAGACACCTCAAAAGGCCTCGCAGACGCTCTAAGAAGCCCCCGAGAGGCCCCCCAGGACGTCCCCAAGAGGCAAAAATAGCCCCATTCCCTTCGCAAAACGTACATTTTTAGCATATTGATTGTTTTCGCTGTCGTACCGTTCTTGCCGACATCAGAGGGTCCCCAAACCGCCCCAAGACGGCCCAAGAGGCGCCCCCGAGGGCCCCAAGACGGCCCAAAAGAGCCCCAGGACGGCCCAAGAGGCGCCCAAGACGGCCCAAACGGGCCCCCAAAGGCGCCCAAGAGAAGCCCAAGATTGGGAAATCCAACCGACAATTCGAGCTTTCCGCCAAAAGAGGCGCCGGGGAGGCCCCAAGAGGCCCCGAAGAAGCCCCAAGAGGCCTCCAAGAGGCCACCCAGACGCCGCAAGAAGGCCCCACGAGGACCCCCGAGAGAGCCCTGAGAGCCAAAAACTGCTTATTTTCCGTAGATGTTCGAAGGATTTTTGTCATCTCGCCTTCTCGGGTTCCCGACGCTCGAAAGCAGCCCAAGAGCCCCCCAAGATCGCCCCAAGGAAGCCCGCGAAGCCCCCAAGAGGACGCCAGGACTACCAAAGGGGGCCCCAGAACGGCCCAGGAGGAGCCCAGCACGCCCAGGAGGACGCCAAAACGGCCCCACGAGGGACTCCAGAACGGAAGCCCGAACCGACCAGTCGAGCTTTCTGCCTCAAGAAGCCCCGAAGAGACCCAGAAGAGGCCCCCAAAACGCCACAAGAAGGCTCCAAGAGGACTCCCAACAGAGCCCCGAGAGCCCAAATTCGTTGATTTACAGCGCACCAGGTCCGGGGGCCTGGGGCCGCGACTACGACCACAAATGTGTGTGCCCAGGCTCTTGGGGCGTCCCTGAGGCCCTCAAAACGCCCCGGGAACGCGCCAAGAGAACCCGAAGACGCCCCAAGACGGACCCAAGACGCCCAAAGGCGCTTCGCGCCATGCACCTTGGTCCTTGAAGTGTGGTATGCAGGCGGAATAGCAGGAAGGTCAAGCCGACAATTTAGTTAGCGATAACTACGTGTTGCCTTTTCCGGCATCGCCGCTATAATAATGTGATTCGTTATCCTACCTCCATGCTTCTTTTTCTTCATTTTCGCCATACCCTGCGCATTCTCCCCATCCTCCTCAGCTCTTTATTGCGGAGGCTCCTCCTTGGAGAGCCTCTGGGGGCCTCACAAAAGTTGCTTCAGGCTTTCTTAATGCTTTCAGGAGGCCTCCTGGGTGTATTCTGGGGGCCTCTGGGGGCTGCCTCGGGCCTCCCTGCCTCCAACCGCGGTCTCCCTGAACGACCGGGTCACGATTTGGAATCCTTCGGAGGGTGTCTTGGGGCCATCTTGGGCCGCCATGGGGCTCTCTGAGGGCCATCTTGGACCCGTGTTGTGCCGTTTCGGGGCTCTTTTGGACTGCCTGGAAGCCCTTTCGGATGTTTGTGGGGCGATTTAGGCGGCTTCGAACGCCCAGAAGACCGCCGTCTTGGAGCGTCGGGAAGCCGAAAAGAGGAGAACCCCTAAATTCACCAAAAACCATCAGAAAATCAATGATTTTTGCCTCTTGGGGCCTTCTTGGGAGTGCTCTTGGAGGCCTCTTTGGGGCCGTCCTGGAGGCCTCTTGGGCCATCTTGAGGTCACGTCGGTCACTCTTGGAGCGCTCTTGTGCTGTCTTGGGGGTCTCTGGTACGTCTCCGATGACCACCCTGATCGCCCCAGGTGTGCTGCGATGGCTTGTCAAAACGCCCTGCGAGGCCACGGGGGGCGCTTCGAGGCCCGTCCGGAGCGTTCCAAATCCCCAGATCCCAGGAGTCCGGTTTTTGGATGGGGGGGGGACGGGTTTTCCCCCCGCCCGGGCTTATAAAAATATAGAAAGAGGAATATACAAGACTGCATTGGCGCTTCGCGCCATGCACCTTGGTCCTTGAAGTGTGGTGTGCAGGCGGAATAGCAGGAAGGTCAAGCCGACAATTTAGCGATAACTCCTTGTTGCCTTTTCTGGCATCGCCGCTATAATAATGTGATTCGTTATCCTTCCTCCATGCTTCTTTTTCTTCATTTTCGCCATAGCCTGCGCATTCTCCCCATCCTCCGCAGCTCTTTTTTGCGGAGGCTCCTCCTTGGAGAGCCTCTGGGGGCCTCACAAAAGTTAAGGCCTTCTGGAGGCCTCCTGGGCGTATTCTGGGGGCCTCTGGGGGCTGCCTCGGGCCACCCTGCCTCCAACCGCGGTCTCCCTGAACGACCGGGTCACGATTTGGAATGCTTCGGAGGGTGTCTTGGGGCCATCTTGGGCCGCCATGGGGCTCTCTGAGGGCCATCTTGGACCCGTGTTGTGCCGTTTTGGGGCTCTCTTGGACTGCCTGGAAGCCTTTTCGGATGGTTGTGGGGCGATTTTGGAGCCTCCCAGGCGGCTTCGGACGCCCAGAAGACCGCCGTCTTGGAGCGTCGGGAAGCCGAAAAGAGGAGAACCCCTAAATTCACCAAAAACCATCAGAAAATCAATGATTTTTGCCTCTTGGGGCCTTCTTGGGAGTGCTCTTGGAGGCCTCTTTGGGACCGTCCTGGAGGCCTTTTGGGCCATCTGGAGGTCACGTCGGTCACTCGGGATCGCTCTTGTGCTGTCTTGGGGGTCTCTGGGACGTCTCCGATGACCCCCTGATCGCCAGGCGTGGTGGGAAGGCTTGACAAAACGCCCTGCGAGGCCGGGGGGGCCGCTTCGAGGCCCGTCCAGAGGGTCCCAAAGCCCCGGATCTCGGGAGTCCTGTTTGGGGGAGGCGACCCTTTTCGCGTTCCGCCCAGATTGTAAAAGATATATAAAAGGGAATCTCTCTCTCTCTCTTTTTCTCTCTCTCTCTCTCTCTCTCTCTCTATATATATATATATATATATATATATATATATATATATATATATAGCGCACCGGGCTCGGGGGCCGAGGGCCGGAACCTCGACCACAAATGTGGGGACCGAGGCCCAGGCCCGCCTCTGGGAGGCCCAAAATCGCCCCGGGGAGCCTTCAGAGAGCAATCCCAGCGGCCCCAGACGGTCTCGAGACACCCCCAAGACGCCGTCCAGGGGTCTCTGGCGACGCACGATGCGTTCTAAGCTAACCCCGGAGGCTCCCAAGACGCCCCAAGAGGCCCTTAAGATGCCGCCCAAGAGCGCTCCGAGAGGGCAAAATCGTTGACCTTCACTGTTTGTTTAATTTTTGTTTGCATTCTCGCTGTTTCGTGTTTCCGGCGCTAAAGCACCGCCCAAGAGGCTCCCAAAACCGCTCCAAGACGGCCCAAGAGGCCCCAAGAAGGCCCCAAGACGGCCCAAGAGAGCCCCGAGAGACGGCCCCAGAGCCGCCCAAGACGGCGCAAGAGGGCCCCAAGAAGACCCCAAGAGGGGCCCAAGAGAGGGAACGCGAACTGAAAAGTCAAGCTCTCCGCCCCAAGATGCCCCCAAGAGGCCCCAATATGCTCCCAGGAAGCCCCCTCCGTAGCCATTTGGGCTCAAGCTCCGAGGATCGCCCCAAGACGGCCCAATAGGATTCAAAAGCGCCCAAAGACGGAGTTTTAGTAGCCATGTCGGCCGCGCGTTGCTGCTTGCTGCTCGCCGTGGCAGGCAGCTCTGCCGTCATGGACATAGAGGGGAAGGGCGGGCATCTCCGGAGGCCCAGAGAACAGGCGCCTCATAGTCTCATAGTGGGCGATGGTTCGAAGGTGCACGTGAGCGTCGAGGTGCTGGAGAGCGGAGGAATGCTTAATGGCACCACCGCAATCGAGGAGCCGGCCCGCATAGAAACCGCGGATCTGTGCACGCAGCTCGGGGTGTCCTGGTTGGCGTTGGTGCTCAGCGGCGGCGTCTTCGTCATCTTGTCCAGGTACCAGACCCTGGCGCAGTTGCTCCTGTTCTTCGGGGCCCAGAACTTCATGAACTTGTTGTACATCAAGGCGATCCTGTCCATCCACACGGTCTCCCAGGAGCTCAACATACGGGGCTTCCATGCGCCCCTAGTGCTGACGGCCATGCAGCAGCTCGCGGGCTTCCTCTTCCTCGTGCTGGTGATCCTCGTGTCCCAGCTGACGCCGTGGGCCTACAGGCCGCACAGCATCGTCAGTAAGGACCAGGCCTTCGCGGTGATGGCCCTCGCAGTGTGCTTCACCCTGAACATCGCCCTCAACAACTTCAGCCTCTCGCTCCTGGACATGTCCGTTAACGTTATGGTCCGCTCCACGAGCCCGCCGATGTCTCTTCTCCTGCAGCTGTGCTCTCCTGCGAAGGTAGGCATGGTGCTACTCGGCGTCATCGGCGCGGCGCTGGTGGTTATCTCCAAGAGCGCCCAGAAGAAGACGGCGGCCCAGAACGAGGGCGGCGGCAGCGACACGCTGGGTCTCCCTGGAGCTCATGGTAGTGATGATTCTTGGCAAGGGGTCAAGCTGAACGCTATCGACTCGCTCATTTAGATGGCTATTCCAATCGTCGTGCTGCTGTTGTTGCCCATCTACTTGATCAAGCACCCCGTGTCTTATCCTGGGCACGAGATGGCCACGAATTTCAGCGTTTTCGTGGATATCGCCCAGCTGAGCCTCGGCACCGTGGTGCGGGTGATGCTGTCCGGCATTTGGGCCCTCGGCTACAACCTCCTGCTGTACAACATTGTCAGGGACCTCTCCCCGTTCTTCGCGTCGTTTGCCGCAAACTTCAAAAGGTTGCGGCCATCGCCCTGGCCCTGCTCATGGGCATGGAGTCGCTGCCTGCACCGCGTACAGTCTGTGGCCGCCGTAGCCGAAGAAGGAGCTCTCTGAAGAATGCAGCAGGGTTCTGCTGCAAAAAAGGCGGACGCCTGAGGCCCTCGCCTCTCTCGCCGAGGAGCGCCGAGAAGGGCGTCGGGCGCCTTGGCGTCGAAGGAGTGCCGTCAGGCGCGCGCGCATGGCGTGCGTCGAGTGATCTCGCGCCCTGACGGCCGCGGCTAATTTAGGCAGCGTGCGAATCGCTGAGTCGCTTCCTCTCCTCTTCCCCTTCTCTCCTCTTCTCTCCTCTTCCCGCTCCTCCTCCTCCTATTCCCCGCCGGGGAGCAGGTGGAGGATATCTCTTAGATCCGTCGGTGCCCGTGTCTTTTGCACTTACTCGAGGCCTGACGAGGACACTGCCTATCCGCTGACTGCGCGGAAGGTTCGGTGGATCGCGCAAACCTGGTCCTCATACCGATGTATGAGCTCCTCCGACTGCACTGAATACGAGATACCAGCTTGCGCTGTCGGCTATGGTGGTCGTTTCCTATGATTTGTTCTGCCGATCGGCGCGGACCCTCGCGCCCCGCCCCCCATGGAGTAGATCTTGGCTGGCTGTTTTTGGGCGCCTGTTGCGAGCGGGTGGGGCCTCTCCTGGGGCGCACTGCTGCAAACAGTGGCATGCAGCAGAGGTCCGGAGACAGACCCCTACCGACCCCCCCCCCCCCGCTCCTCCCAATGAAACATTTGCCTAAAGCCAACAAGCGCTCTCACACGGCCCCAACGTGCCCGCGACAGGGTGGCCGAGTTTCACTGTTGGCGTTCGAATGTTCAGAAAGGGAATTGGTCGGCGCCTCAGTAGGCTGCAATGCTGGCTTGTTGGTGACGTGCGCCTGCGGTAAGCCCAGTGACTGTGATGCATTCTTTTACTTTCAAGAGCTGGTCGCTCCACCTTGCGCGCACATCCTTGGGCAATCGACCAGATAAGTCAGCGCGAGGCGGTTGTGCCTCTGGCGTGAGACCCCGCCCTTGAAGCTCTCTGTTCACTGTCTGAAAATATCAATGTCATGTCCTGTTGTTCTCTCTTGTCACTCCATGGGGCGGAGTTTCGCTACGCTTTGTGTGTACATCCTTGGACTTTTTGCCCAGGCGAGTTTGCGCCAAGCGATGCGTCTCTACCAGTGTGTGTATATATATATATATATATATATATATCCCTGCGGGTGCACTTGCACCTGGTGCACGATGTATGATATGTGTAGTATATGCACGTATATGTTTGTTTGTAAGTGTACGTAGGTGTATGTGTATACATATGTGTATAGGGTATATGTAGATGTGTATGTATGTGTGTATGTGTACATCTGTGTAAGTGCGTCCCGTGAAGAGGAGCCTCAGGGAGGCCTAGGGAGCTTCAGGGAGCCTCAGGGAGCCTCAGTGAGCCCCAGTGCGCCTCAGGGAGCTTCAGAGAGCCTCAGGGAGCCTCAGGGAGCCTCAGAGAGCCTCAGAGAGCCTCAGAAAGCTTCAGGGAGCCTCAGGGAGCCGCAGGGAGCTTCAGAGAGCCTCCGAGAGTCTCAGGGAGCCCCAGGGAGCCTCAGGGAGGCCCAGGGAGGCTCAGGGAGCCTCAGAGCGCGTTGCTCTTTTTGCTCTTTTTGCTTGCAAGGCCTAGGTGCCCTAAGCCTCACGCCCCCAGTACTCGGCCAAGCGCGCCTGCCTGTCCGCTTTCAAAGGATGATGGCATCGAAACCACCACTGGTAGACGTAGCTCCAGAGCTCCACGTTCAGGTTGCCCTCGCCGTCACTCCCCCAGATTCCCTTCGGAATCCACTCCTTGATGCGAGACCACCGCTCATCGATCATACCTGTGTTCACATCGAGTGTGCCATACCCACGCACACGCGCCTTCTCATTCCATATCCCCTTGGAATGTACACAGAATCGATGGCGTAGGCCATGCTCACGAGCCAGGCGGGCGTACAAACGAGCACCGTCAGAGACCAGCACCGACTTGGTCGCGACGTGGTCAAGGCCGCCCGACGCCAAGACGTCCTCGCGGCACTCTACCTGGGAGGAGGAAATCACTACAGGTCAGCTCCCTTGGCCCTCCACCCTCCCTGCCTTCAACGCCCCCTCTCCTCCTCCTCCTCCTCCTCCTCCTCCTCCTCCTCCTCCTCCTCCTCGTCCTCCTCGTCCTCCTCCTCCTCCTCCTCCTCCTCCTCCTCCTCCTCCTCCTCCTCCTCTGTCCCACCCCCTCCCTCCTATCACCCCCATCCCTCCATCCGACGAAGGCAGGGGGGGGAGGGCCAAGAGAGCTGGCCTGTCCTGTTTTACTCCTCGCACTACCGGGCACACGGCATTGGGCGCAACCTTCTTGACTGGCACGAAGTACACCACTGTTCGCGGCACGGCTGAACCGCGGGGCCGCTCCGCCAAACCCCACAGTGCTACGTGGCAGTTCTTCCCCTTGTGCTTGAAGAGTTTCAGGCCAGTGCCGTCGCCCTCGACGACGCCCTTGAGCGTCATGGCCTGCATCTCCTCGTAGCCGAGGTTCGCCTCCTGCCAGAGGAGCCAGCGAAAGAGCTTCATGATGGAGCGAGAGCGAGACATGCCGACATCCTTGCAGAGCTGCTGCAGCTCGGGCCTCGTGGCTGCATGGTACTTCTTTACAAACTCCACGAGCGCAGGCAGCGGGAACGGGTACTTGACCTGGTGGAGAACGAAGAATTTGATGTCATTGTAGATGTCACCGCATCTGCTGCCCCGAAAGAAGACCGAGGTGAGTTTTCTCTTCTTGACCGCCAGCGTGGCCTGGAGCGCCTTTTTCCGCTTGGTCTGCGGGCCGTTCCCTGTCTGGCCGTGTCCGTCGAGCGTGGTGCAGGTACAGCCTGCATGGCACCGAGGGCAAGGGTAGCTCCTGCAGTTACCACGCGCACCCGCCTTGGCCAAGCGCCACTTGGCCAGAGCCTTCCACGCTTTGGCCATGCTCCGCTTTGCTGCCAAGGCCAGCTTTGCCTCGTCCTTGGTGCTCCTGGTCAAGCAGCGGCGCCTCTCGTTCGCCGCCTTCTTGCGCCCCTTCGCTGCCTTCCTGGCCTGGAGACCTTCACAGGCGCGCCGTGCCCGATGGGAGATACCTCTGTGTCTAGTTGGTCGAGCCTCGTCCGTCCGCGGCGATGAAGGCAAGTTGGTGTTCCTCCTGTTTCTCCTTTTTCCCCCTCCCGTCCTCCTCCTCCTCCTCCGTCTCCTCCTCCGCCTCCTCCTCCTCGTCTCTTCCTCCACGTGTATCTCCCAGGGGGGAAGGCGTGCCCGCGTGGACCCTGCGGCTGCCCTTGTGCGACACCCTGCGCTGCAGCTTGTGGGCCTTGCGGTGGATGAACTTCGTCTGTGTCCCCGTTACCTTGAGGCCCGACCCGCCTGCCTTGAGCGCGTCCACCACGGCGCTGGGGGAGTGGGCCTTCTGCACGCTGCGGAGGAGCTGCTGGGCGAGCTTAGGGCAACTCGTGAGGTTGTGGCCAGCCTTGCCGCAGTGCTGGCACACTCGCTGCTGAGGCTTCGGCATCACTGCAAGCGGCGCCTTTTAGCAGTAGCAGAGTCTGGCTCGGGCTCTGGCTCTGGCTCCTCCACGGGGCCCACGGGGCCCTCTGCCTCCTCGTCGCTGTCGAGCTCCGTGTCTGGCACGAAGCTGCTCTCCTCACTCTCGCTGGCCTCCTCGTACCCGCAGGGTCCGAGCCCGTTGTTGTCCTCCTCGTCGGACAGCCAGTCCGTCACTGGGTCGTCCTCGTAGTCGAACTCCCAGTTGTGGTCGGGGTCGAACCAGCAAGGGAGGCAATTTACCACGGAAGAGCTGCGTTGCAGCCCCGGAAACGAGTGCCAGCCACAAGGACACCTGCAGTAGTCGCACCTGGGCATGCGAAAATGGCCCGCTGGGAGCCTCTGGGCCTTGGGCCAAGACGGCTATGCATGAATGAAGTGCAAGAACCATGTAGAAAACAGCACCAAAAAGCACAGTGCTGTTTGGTAGTGGTCACCATGCTAATCTGTAGATCACCAGGAGCTACAGCCACGGACCAGGAGCTACAGCCAGCTACTGACCCAGCCGTTGGAAGCCCTGGCCAGACTAGCCTTTGGCCCAGGATTGGTGTGTGTGTGTGTGTTTTCCCTGCCAGGGCAGGAGGTATACACATCGATCCTGGGCCCTAGGTGGGCCTGGCCAAGATCGGAGTACGGGAGGTTCGTGCCGTGACGACCTCGGCGTTGGTATTTGACTTTGCGCGACTGGTTCAACCTCGAACGCTCGCTGTTTGGACATTGCACAAGTCGACACGGCACAGTAATCTATAGTAGTACCGGTATAGCTGGCGCCCTCCGAGCTGGGGCGCACCTGCGCAGCGCGCATCTCCTCAGACAGCGCCACTGGGACTTGGAGACGGCTGGCGGAGCTGTTTTCGCGAATTTTGTGCGATTCGCGATAGCGGCCGTTACCTGGGATGTTCCCCCCCCCCCCCCCGCGATGAGCTGGCCCCTCTGGCGCCTCCCATGCATCCACCCTGTCCTTCTGGCACCTTCTGTGTGTCCCTCTTCTCCCTGCCATGCCTCTGCTCAGGCCAATGCATCTGTCCACCTACAACTACAATTACAACCTTGTCCACCTACAACTACAACTACAACTACAACCCTGTCCACCTACAACTACAACTGCAACCTTGTCCGACTACAACGCACTACCAACTACAACCTTGTCCAACTGCCCAGCCGCAACAAACTAGTAACGACGCACAACGCCGCGGATACGAACCACGCACTACAGCGAACCACCAGGTGCAAGTGCACCCGTTAGGATATATATATATATATATATATATATGGCATACAGGTCTTTGAAACAAGGGCCCGCCAGGGTAAGGCAAGACTTGGTTGTCCCTCAGCGGCGCGGGCTCAATGAACCGACAGCCGTCATTGCTGAGAGCACCACGGAGGCCTCTCACTGCACACCTTCAGCGAGCGCGCGCAGGTGCTGGACTCCTTGTTGGCCGCCGCGTCTGCACTAAAATGTTTCCTTGGCGCCCTGCCAACGGGCCAATCGAGGCAGATCCGTGTAATGGAACAAAAAAAAGATGCTCCCAGGAAGCCCCCAGGAGGCCCCAAGAGGCCCCCAAGAGGCCCCAAGGGGCCCCCAAGAGGCCCAAAAGAGGCTCCAAGAGGCCCCAAGACGGTATCCAAGAAGCTTCAAAACTCTTTCTAAGAGGCCCCCGGAGACATGCCAAGAAGGTCCCATGACGACTTCAAGAAGCAGCCCAGGATGCTCCGAGGAGACCCCAAGAAGCTCGCTGAAACTTGAGCGCGTGCGAAGCGCGCGATGGTTCTAGTTCACATATACATCTACACATCCATATACACATCCATGTACTTATACATATCCATATATAGACATGCGCATACACATACACCGATACACATTCGTATTAACACTCACATTCGTATACATGTACACTTAAACCTACATGTACATCTACATATACATATACATCTACACATACCGACACATTAACATCTACATGCGCCTACACGAATACACATACATGTCCATTGTCAGATACGTGAGCGTAATCACACACACATATTTATGAACATACAGAAATATATGTATATGCATATGCATGTACATCTGTACATGTTCACATGCATAGGCATTCACCTGTGCATACACATGCGCATACGCATTGACACATGCACATATACATATTTGTATGTACGTATGCGTGGTGCAGTGAATTTATGTTCGCAGTGAGCTGTCAACTAAATTGTTCGCGCAACCATCCCACCCACCCACCCGCAACTTGGTTTGCAAAACCCATGCGGCGGCGATTGCGATGAGTGCTTGGCATTGGCTGGTGCATCTCTGCGGCCGCGCTAGCCCGCGTATGCTCGCGCGCGCAGCGGCCAGCTAGTTTGGCGCGTCCGACGTGGCCGCGGTGGCGTTGACCGCTGGGCACTTCCCAGCAGGCACTTCAGTGCGAGTCGGTGACTTGGGCGGGCGCGGTATCATGGCAACGTCGACGACGGCAGACACGGTGTTTTTAGTGGCGATGCTGGCGACGATGGTGACAACGACGACGGCCAGGCCAGTGACGGCGCCGATGCTGATGACGCCGGCGACGACGATGGCGTCCTCGCGTCGGTGATGCAGGTTCTGAAAGGAGTTCGACATGCGCGCGTGACCGACGCGGGAGTGGCCCCCGCATGGTATTTTTTTGACACGGATCGTGCCCCCCCAAGCACGCGCGCAAGGGCGTCTGAATGATTTCGACATGCGGCGTGAGAGGCCTGGTTGGCCGAATTGTTATGAAAAGGTGGAAAAACCAGAATGGTTCTCTTTAGAATTCGCAGGAGCGCGAGCGCAGGCATTTTCGGAAATTGATGTTCCAAAATTAGGTGTTTTCATGTTTTTCGAGACAGCCGATTTTTTGAAATCCCTACGGAACCTGAGTTTGTTGAAGGATTTCCGCATGCGCGCACGACGCGCGCGCGTGCAATTTGTGTTTTTCTTTTGCACGGGGTTTTTTGCGACAACACGCGCGCAAGGGCTTTCGAGCGATATCGACATGTATGCGCGAAAGGCACGTTTGGTAGCACTGGGTGAATATGTTTTTGTTGGGGGTGAACAAATACAGATCGTTGTCTTAAGAGTCTGGAGGAGCGCGGGCGCAGGTTTTTTGTTTGATTTACTGTTGCGAAATCATGTGTTTGGTTTTCGGGGCACTCGATACTGAAGTTTTTACGGCACCTATGGTTTTTGAAGGAGTTCGGCATGCGCGCGCGACGACGCGCGCGCGTGCATTTCTTCCCGTTTTTTGCAAAGGATGTTGAGAACCGGCTGTTCTTGATAAGCGAGTGTGCGCGCAGAGTTTTGTGCTGAGGGCGACGGGGTGATTACCGGCTTGCCTGGGATGGTACGAATTCGTATTTGGGACCCACGGTAGGGCAGAATCAAGTGTAAATTGCAAAGAGGAAGGTGGGTCCGTTAAGTCCACGGGGGCGGTGGGGGGGGAGAGGAGGGTGTATTGGCATGTTTGCTTTAGAAAGCAGAAGCTACGTTGTGCAATATATATATATATACACACATATACATTCATACAAATCCAAACATATATATATATATATATATATATATATACGTTGTACAATCGATGTCGAACCATCTATGTTGTGCAGTGCGCAAGCGACGTGGTGTAATAGATGTGGTGAAGTGCGCCTGGCCGAGCTTGAAGTTGTTAACTCCACTGCTTGTGCAATCTTCCCACCCACCCACCCGCAACGTGGTTTGCAAAACCCATGCGACGGCGATTGCAATGACAACTCGGTGCTGACTGACACATCGCCGCGGCCGCACTAGCGCGCACGCTCGCGTGCGCAGCGGCCAGCTAGTTTGGCGCGTCCGACGTGGCCGCGGTAGCGCTGACCGCTGGGCACTTCCCAGCGGGCACTTCAGTGCGAGACGGCGACTTGGGAGGGCGCGGTATCATGGCAACGTCGACAACGGCAAACACGATGATAATGGTAACGATGCTGGCGACGACGACGACAACGACGACGGTAAGGCCAGTGATGGCGCCGATGCGGATCACGCCGACGACGATGACGGCGTCCACGCATCGACGATGAAGGTTTCGTTTCGGAATGGGATTGTGTTGCGTCTTTCCATGAGGCACGCGAAAAATGTGATCATGCAGAAAATCGATGTGTCCAGCGGTATCCCCGTATTGCAAAACGACCGCTTGCATTTGTGTATATTTTGCACACGTTTGCACTCTTGGTCATGAATTCCGACAAGTCGCAATCGGATCCCCCACTTTTGTATAAAAAACGTCCTCTATCCGTGCAGCTGTTACGTATGTTCTGTTCAGGTTTCGGAGTTCATGCACGTACATCCTAAACGCACACGTTTTTTAACAAGGAACCGACCTCAATCCTTCCAATTGCGGCCATATTTTCTATATATATATATATATGTGTGTGTGTGTGTGTGTGTGCGCATACACATAAACGAACGTGCGCGGCGTTGGGGCGATACCCTATTTTGAAACCACCCGCTTCATTTTGGAAGCCGCTGCAAATTATTAAACTGTATATGCGCGGCGTTAGGCGAGCCCCATTTTGAACACGACCCCGCTCCGTCCATGTATCATATGCGAACGTCATGTTTCAGGATCACATGATTCGGGAATCTCGGGCGAAACGTTCCGCCCGCCCTACCACCGCGCTTGCGGGTGCGAGGGGGGGAGTCACTTAGAAGGTAAATGCATGTAGGAGAGGAGAGAATTGGGAACAGGGGCGAAAAAGGACATCCTTCTCCTCTTTTCCTTCGTGCCCCCTTCCTGGGATGGCCTGGTGGGGGGGGCGCGGCAGGTGCCAGGAGGCGCAGAGGAACTACCACGCGCCCGACAGGCCCCAGGGCGCGCCGCCACAAGATTGACAGGGTGGCAGTCGCCAGTGCAACGCGCCCATGCGGCGCGATCTTCTGCGGCCATCAACTCCGCTCGCAGTTGGGCGGCCTCCACGCATGCACACACCAGCTCCCTTAAAACAGCTCGCCGGCTTCTCTGGCCTGGCGCCTCTTCAGCAAGGTCTTGGAAGCCAGCCCAGCCTCTGATATCCCAGCACCCAGCACTTGCACGGAGCTGCACGCGTAAAATTGACCCAACGTTTGCCCAATACTCGCAATAAGATTTGCCTAGGTTACTTCGGACACCCGAGTCGTGATCGTCGCCTTGGTTGTACATGGTCTTGGACGCACATCTATGATTTAGATTCGGGGCCCTGCCCAGAAGTGCCAAAAAACAACTGTCCAGCTCCAGCTATAGGGCAGTAAACGCACACTGTGCATTCGGTGTTCTCTCCTGCTCCGCCTGGCCCCCGAACGTTTTTTCCCCAACCATCCTGTGGTGTTGGGTCTTCGTTTTGAAGAGACGGTCCCCGCGTTCCTCCTTCCCCCCTCCCCCCTCCTCCCGTCTCCCTGCGTTTCACCCACCCAGCACAGCGCTTCGAGGCCCCATACGGAGCTCCACCGAAGGCGCCAGTGCCGCAGGGTCTCCGGGGGCCTCCTGGGCAGGAGTCCTCGCATGGTGCAGGGCCTTCTTGGAGGCCTTCCCAGGGCGAGAGTCTTCGCATGGTGTAGCGCCTCTGGGGGCTTTTCGCATGGCCTGGCATCGCTCGGACGTGTGCATTTTTTCTCGGCGAGAACCATCGAGGACCATCCTGGACCATCGATCAAAAGAACACGCACGAAACCGAAAAATGCACGGGAAATGAACGTCCGAACGACGGCAAGATGGTGTAAGGCCTCCGAGGCCCCAGGAACTTCCAGGACGCTCCCAGGAGGGTGGGTCGGGGGCGCCGCGCTGGCCCGCCCGTCCCTTCCCTCTTGCCTGCAATTGCGGAGTCGGGTCGGCCGCTCCCTCTCGTCGTCGTCCTCCTCCTCCTCCTCATCCTCCTCCTCTTTCTTTTCCGCCTCCTCCTCCTCCGAGCTTCCTGTGCCAGTGCTCGAGCCGGACCGCTACCTCGCTCTATGCTGTCTCGTCGGCCTCGTCGTCGTCGCCACCGCTCTCCTCTGCCCGCGCGCTCCCCTCCCTGCCCCTCTGGCCCGACGGCAAAATCCTGCCCGAGGGGCCCGGTATGATCGGGAGGGAGAAGAGGGGGAGAGGCAGGAAAGGTGGGCGGGGGACCAGGGAGGAGGGAGATTGGCGAGCTGGTTCATCCAGCCCAAGCCGAAGATTCGAAAAGTCGGAAAGTCAAAATTACAGCACGCAGATGTCATGGGAGGCCCTGTACCACGGGAGAAACGCCCCGGGATGCCCCCAGAGGCCCGACGCCATGCGAAAACACCTTGAGGAGGCCCTACACCATGCAAAAACTCCCGCCCTGGGAGGCCCCTGCAGGCCCGACGCCATGTAAAAACCATTTCCCTGCGAGGCCCCAGGAAGCTTGACACCATGCGAAACTGACGCCTTGGGAGGAGGCCCGGGAAGGCCCTACATCAAGCGAAAACTCCCACACGGGGAGGCTTTGGGAGGCCCGACGCCATGCAAAAAACCTCAGAGGCCCCACACCATGCGAAAAACTCCCGCCCTGGGAGCCCGGGGAGGCTCTACACTGTGCGAAAACCTTCTCCCAGGGAGGCCCTCGGAGGCCCGACACCATGCGAAGACCCGCAGAGGCCGTGCACCATGCGAGAACTCCCGCCCTGGGAGGCCCGGGGAGGCCGTACACCAGGCGAAGACCCCCGCAGGCCCCACACCATGCGAGAACTCACGCCCCGGGAAGCCGCCGGAGGCCCGACACCATGCGAAGACCCCCAGAGGCCTGACACCATGCGAAAGCTCCCCCTGCCCTGGGAGGCCCCCGAAGCCCCGACGCCATGCGAAAACCTTCGCCGTGGGATGCCCCAGGAAGCCTGACGCCATGCGAAAACTCACGCGTTGGGAGAAGACCCAGCGAGGCCAAACACCATGCGAGAAGTCTTGCCCAGGGAGGCCCTGGAAGGCCCGACACCATGCGAAAAAACCCGGGGACCCTACACCATGCGGAAACGCCCACCCAAGGCCCGGGGAGGCCCTACACCATGCGAAAACCCCCGCCCAGGGAGGCCCTGGGAGGCCCGACGCCATGCGCAAAAACCCGCCTCGGCATTACGCCATGCGAAAACTCCCGCCCGGGGAGGCCCTGGGAGGCCCTACACCACGCGAAAACCCTCGGAGACCTGACACCATACTAAGACTCACGCCACGGGATGCCCCCGGAGACCGGACACCACGCGAAAACTCCCGGAGCCCTGACACCATGCGAGAACTCCAGCCCGGGGAGGCTCCCGACGCCCGACGCCATGCGAAAGCCCTCGCCCTGGGAGGCCCCAGGAAGCCCGACGCCATGCGAAAACTGACGCCTTGGGGGAGGCCCGGGAAGGCCTTACAACCACACGAAAACTCCCGCCCGGGGAGGCCCTGGGAGGCCCGACGCCACGCAACAGAAAACCAGAAGCCCTACACCATGCGAGAACTCCCGCCCCGAGGGGCCCGGGGAGGCCCTACACCGTGCGAAGACCCCCACCAGCACCATGCGACAACTTTTCGACTTCTCGATGTTTCAACTTTCAGGTTTTCAACTTTTCAGCCGTGCTGATCGACTTTTCCACTTTTCAGCCACCTGGCCATCCCGAATGACTTTCCAGTGTTTCGACTTTTTGACTTTTCGGATTTTTCGTCAGCGTTTAAGGATTTTCAAATTTGAGCCCGGACCGGCTTCCCGGCGCACAGCGATTCGGCGCGTTCCTTCCTATTCCAACCGCGTGGCGTGCGCCCTGTCGAATTGCCTCCGGCCCCATCCGTCGCCGTGCTTGGGTTGATGAACGGCGGCCGCTTGAAGGCTTCACGGGGTATCTTGGAAGGCCTCTGGGGTTGCTCGAACTTGTGAAGCTCACGCAGGGACTCGAGGAGGAGGAGGAGGAGGAGGAGGAGGAGGAGGAGGAGGAGCAGGAGCAGGAGCAGGAGCAGGAGCAGGAGGAGGAGGAGGAGCAGGAGGCGGAGCAGGAGGAGGAGGAGGAAGAGGAGGAGGAGGAGGAGGAGGAGGAGGAGGAGCAGGAGGTGGAGGTGGAACAGGGAGGAGGAGGGGGAGGAGGAGGACTTGTGAAGCTCACGCAGGGACTCGAGGGGGTTTCTTGGAGGCCCTCTGGGCGCCTCCAGAGAGCGCTTCTCGAGGGGCCTCGGGTGCTCCCGGGCGCCTCTCCGGGGGCGGGTCTCCCTCGGGGGCACTTGCCGCCCCTCCTGGGGGCTCGGGGGTTGTCCGAGAGCGATTTTGGGGACCCCCCGGGCCGCTCTCTGATCGCTGGTGACACTGGTGATGCACGAGCGAATCGTACGAGTAACCATCTGGGTATTGTCACGGCGCTGGCTTCGCAGGCCAGCCCCCGGGACTTCCGAGACGGCGCAAGGGGCCCCCAACGGATTCCCAGGGCGGCCTCACGGGGCCGTCCTGGCTGTGCGTTTCCCGGCGCCCTCGGCGATTCCATGCTGTTGCCCTGGCTCGAGCGTGGAAGCGTGCGGGCAGCATGCCCTCGTGCGGCGTACTTTTTTGTTGTACGGCTCATCAGATCGCGCGCGCGCGGGGTGAGCGCGGGCATGCTAGTGCGTGGCCAAAGCGCCATAGTCTTCGTTGTGATTCGTAGTGGTTCAGCGCCTGCCCAAGCTCAGCACCAACCGTACGAGCCATCGGTACAACGCTCGGCCCCCGCGACTCTCCACCATCAATTTCGCCGTTCGAGTGACTCCTAAGATGGCCTCGAAGGGAATAAAAGTATACAGGCGCCTCGCTGTTTGGTCGTCCAGGGAGCGCAGGAACTCGGCGAAGGAATGCGGCGTCCTGGACCGTCTCTTAGGGCCCTGGTCTTGGCCCGT
The DNA here is from genome assembly GCA_963575745.1 of Prorocentrum cordatum. NCBI lineage: Eukaryota > Dinophyceae > Prorocentrales > Prorocentraceae > Prorocentrum > Prorocentrum cordatum. Next base: position 182,059 of record CAUYUJ010017060.1, on the reverse strand, counting down.
CCTGAAGGCCAGCGCAGGTCGTGCTCTTCCTCGTGTTGGGTTGCGGCATGAGGAACGTTATCTGCCAGCCCGAGGTGGAGGAGGAGGAGGAGGAGGAGCAGGAGGAGGAGCAGGAGCAGGAGCAGGAGCAGGAGCAGGAGCAGGAGGAGGAGCAGGAGGAGGAGGAGGAGGAGCAGGAGCAGGAGGAGGAGGAGGAGCAGGAGGTGGAGGAGGAGGAGGAAGAGGAGGAGGAGGAGGAGGAGAAGGAGGAGGAGGAGGAGAAGGAGAAGACCAGATGTTCAGCAGCCGAAGCGCGCGTGACAGACTTTCTTGGCGGCTGACATGGAGCTGTTGGCAATCGATGTTTCGTCGAGTTTGGCACTGATCCAGGGCGTTCGGTGCTCGCACGGAACCAGAAATCGTCGTCATGGCAGGAGCATGCCGCACTCTTCCTCCGCCCTGCTCATCCTCTGCCCTCCCTCCTCCTGCTCCTCCCTCTGCCTGTCCTCCCTCCTTCCTTCCTCGTTTCCCCGGCCTTGGGGCTAAGTATCTCGCCCCATCACCCCCCTCAACGGAGACTCCAGTGGTAACTCCCCGAGGTTGGGCGCCGCCGTTTCCCGTTTTCTCGGGGAGTGCACTAAGTCTTCGCAGGATCTGTCGTCGCCGTTTTTTTCCGGGTTCCTCGGCGTCCTTTGGGGCGCGTGATGCGGACCGTTGTTTGCTCGCGGGCCTCCTTGGGGCGCATGGCCTCATAGGGGGGTACCACCGAAGGCCCCAGTATCAGGGTTCACATATGCCCCCTGGCAAATTTGGGCACACACACACACATCACACGGTTCGTGGCCTCATAAGGATCTGCACCGAACGCCGCAATAGCAGGGCTCACATGCGTCCCAAGTCCATTTTTGGCACACCCCTCACACGGTACGTGGCTTCATAAGAAGATTCAGGGAGTTTCACCGAAGGCTTTGGTGGCAGGGTTCGCATGCGTCCTGGTAAGTGTTTTGGCGTGTCGACGTCGCCGTTGTGTTCGAAGATTCACTGGAGATTTGCGTTCTGTTCGCCGTTTTCTTGTTGGGGTGGGTTTGTGTGGGGGGCGAGTCACGTCGCCGTTTCTCGGTGACACTCGGTAAGTGTGCGGGAATCAATTGTTCTTCGCTGCTCTCTCTCATCGGATGGGTTAGATAATAACAAAGAAGGGTGATCTCGCCCCCTCCCCTCGCTGCTCTTCCCACCTCTGCCCCTCCGCCGCCTCCTGCCCTGCCTTTCTTCTGCCCTTCATTCCTCCTCTCTCTTGCCCATTCGTGGTGCGTCCCGCGTGCCGCCTTCAGGGATATGGTCAAGGAGCTCGAGCGGTCCAAGGCCTTGGTTGCTTCGTTCTTCGCTGACGTTTCCATGGGACATTTCTGCAAGCAGCCATCACCGAGAGCAAGAAACTGTTACGCGCGTTGCATTGTGCAGAGGGGCCCCGATGTCTTGAGCAAGCTTGGGTGAGTGGATCTCCTGGGGGAGGAGGAGAAGGATGATGCGTAAACCATGGAGACAGGAGGTCCCGCAGCTGTAAGGCTGTAAAGAGGAGGGAGCAGGAGGAGCAGGAGGAGGAGGAGGAGGACGAGGAGGACCAGTGTAAGCCCAAGAGTCATCAACGATGTTGAAATAAACCCTCACTCCAAGCTCGCTCTTCATAGGCCCCTACAGCGGTTCATTTCCACTGAGGGAATTGCCTCGCTGGAAGACGCCGTTTGAAGACCCTGAAGCATGCCAAAACATTGTTCTCGGGATTCCAAAGCCACGGATCAACCTGACTGTTGCGTCTTGAGTATCCTGAATCGTGCCAGAACGCCAGTCCTGGGACTTCAACACCGCGAATCAACGTAATTGTTGACCCTCGTAATCCCGAATCCTTCCAAAAACAATTTCTGGTACGCTGATCATGGAAACCCGTGAAACTCTTGCAAATGTTAAATGTGTATTTGCGCGGCGCTCAGGCGAGAGCCACATGGTGAACAGGAACAGCCCTCAATCCGTAAAGCTCTTGCAAATTTCTAAAGCGAACGCACGCGGCACTAAGGCACTAAGGCGAGAGCCACATTTGGAAACAGGTCGCCCTCAATCCGTGAAGCTCTTGCAGACTGTACAAACGAATGCGCGCGGCGCTAGGCCGAGAACCACATTTTGGAAACGACCCGCCCTCCATGTGTGAAACTGTTGTCAGTGTTTAAGATTTAGGGTCATACATGGTGTGGAAGCCTCATGCGAAACACCCGGCCCGCCCTAACAACTTGCCTCGGGGTGCTACAGGGAGAAGTTATGTATGAGGAAACGGAATGGTGGAGAAAGAGGAGGCGGAGGAGGTGGAGGTGGAGGAGGAGGAGGAGGGAGAGGAGGAGGTGGAGGTGGAGGAGGAGGAGGACGAGGAGGAGGAGCAGGAGGAGGAGGAAGAGGAAGAGGAGGAGGAGGAGGAGGAGGAGGAGGAGGAGGAGGAGGGAGGAGGAGAGGAGGAGGAGGAGGAGGGGAGGAGGAGGAGGTGGAGGAAGAGGAGAAGGGGGAGGAGGAAGAGGAGGAGGAGGAGGAGTTGGTGAAGAGGAGAAGGAGGAGGAGGAGGAGGAGACGAGGAGGAGGAGGAGGAGGAGGCGGAGGAGGCAGAGGAGGAGGCGGAGGAGAAGGAGGAGTAGGAGGAGGAGGAGGAGGAGGAGGAGGAGGGACTGATGGAGAGAGGAGATGATATCACTTGGGCTCGGCCTCTGGCCAAGCGGTTCTTTATTGTCTCTCTGTTTGTTTCCTCCCATTCCCGATAGTATGTTCGTTCCGTTGCATTCCCGTTCCGGGCGCTGCCAAGGGGTTCGCTCCCTCTTTGCCGCTGTTGCTGGCGCTTCTCCTCCAGCTCACATCAGGCCCTTATATCTACTTTGTCGATCGCTTCCTCATCCGCTTCGTCGGGGTCTGGGGAGGCATATAGAACCTGGGAGGAATGCCTTTCCTAGGCCTACCTATGCCATCCTAGGCCTTCCTAGGCCTAAGCCTACCCCTGAGAGGACGGCCAACGTTGGCCTTCCTGGGCCTTCCTGCGACGTGTCTCTGCGAGGACGGCCGTCCCTAGACCGACACTCGGCCTACCTGAGGCTTGCCCTAGGCCTAGCCCATGCCTACCTCTGGGAAGAGAACCTTCTCTAAGTCTAGGTAGGCCTGTCTAAGCCTTTTGGCTTACCGAATCAGCTCCTACCAGCCTTGGCCGTACATGGGCATACTTAGTATTGTCTTGGGCCTACACCATGAACGATGCTCTAGACTTGCCCCAGCTTAGATTCCACGCCTTCGGGAAGGCCACGGGCACGCCTACCCCAGTGCACGACACCTTTTACTTAACAGCGAAGACTGATAAGTTTCTAGTGGTGTCAAAAGAGAGCATCTGATGACCCAGAAGGGAGGTCTGGGCGGCATCCGGACAGCGAGGGCCGGGCTCAGGGCCGGGCTCGTTTTAAGCAAACAGTCACACACTTCGTGCTCTTCGACCTCCCAGAACTCCATTCCCGGGCCACATTTTGAATGCCCGAAGCCAACTGTAGGCCACTTCGTGTTCTACGACGTCCCAGAACTCCATCCATTCCCGGGCCACATGTTGGATTCTCGGAGCCAACTGTAGGCCACTTCGTGCTCTTCGACTTCCCAGAATTCCATTCCCGGGCCACATTTTGGATGCTCGGAGCCAACTGTAGGCCACTTCGTGCTCTTCGACTTCCCAGATCTCCATTCCCGGGCGACATTTTGGATGCCCGGAGCCAATTGTAGGCCACTTCGTGCTCTTCGGCTTCCCAGAACTTTTATTCCCGGGCCACATTTTTGATGCTCGGAGCCAACTGTAGGCCACTTCGTGCTCTTCGACTTCCCAGAACTTCATTCCCGGGCTACATTTTGAATGCCCGGAGCCAACTGTAGGCCACTTCGTGTTCTTCGGGCCACATTTTGCTTATTGGATGTCCCCGTCATATCTCTCGCCACCCGATTGCCGGTTTGTTTTGTTCGTCATCGTGCAGGGCAAGACGGCGGACCCAGGCGTCATCGTGCACTGGACGTTTCCGCCAGAATCAAATACTTGTAGTAGCAGTAGTAGGAGGAGCAGGAGGAGCAGGAGGAGCAGGACGAGGGAGGCTCCTTACTCTTTCCCCCCTCCCCTTCCTCCCTTCATTTCTGTACTGGGTACCCGACCCTCTATGACGTCCTCCGCAGGCCTGGTTGGTCCACTCAGGCCGCGGGGGAGGATAGGGGGAGGTGGGGTCTTCTTCTTTCCCTAAACAGCTTGATCCTCGTCGCCAGTACTGAGGAGGGGGGGGGGTGCACCGTTCCTTCGGATGGGCACACACCCCCTCCGGGAGCTCTCGATCCCATCTCTCTCTCTCTCTCTCTATTTTTTCTCTCTCTCTCTCTCTCTCTCTCCTTCTTTCTTTCCCTCCTCGAAGCAGCACTCCCAAGATCGTCATCGTCAAGCGTCTGTGGTCTCACAGCGTCACAGACTCATCATCTTCATCAGCCCCCCGTAGCCTTCTTGGCTACAGCCCTGCTTTCGAAGATTCCCTTTCAAAGGAACTGCGCAGCGCCTATTGCGCACCTTAATGCCAGGACATGCTGGTAGTTCTCGGTCTGGCGGCGGTGCTCCTGAGCCTGCTGCATTGAACAGCGGTGCTCCTCAGACTCCGGCAGTGAACAGCGCTGCTCCTCAGCGTGCTGCATTGAGCGGTCCTCTGCAAACGCTCGTCGAGCACGTGAAGCAGTTCGGCCGGATACCGAAGCGAAATAAAGGAACGTCTGAACAAGAACGGGCCGAAAACAAGTTGGCCAAACGTTTCTCGGACCATCGCGACCGCATCCCCAAAGACGTTTTGGATGAATTGCGGGCCCTGGGCTGTTCTGATCAGCAGACGGAGACTGAGGAGTTCAAGCGGAAGCAGAAGACCGAGGAGCTCATGCAGCAAGTGCGAGACCTCGGCCGCATGCCAGTACATGCTGGTAGTTTTCGGTCTGGCGGCGGTGCTCCTGAGCCTGCTGCATTGAACAGCGGTGCTCCTCAAACTCCGGCAGTGAACAGCGCTGCTCCTCAGCGTGCTGCATGAGCGGTCCTCTGCAAACGCTCGTCGAGCACGCGAAGCAGTTCGGCCGGATACCGAAGCGAAGTACAGGAAAGTCCGAACAAGAACGGGCCGAAAACAAGTTGGCCAAACGTTTCTCGGACCATCGCGACCGCATCCCCAAAGACGTTTTGGATGAACTGCGGGCCCTGGGCTGTTCTGATCAGCAGACGGATGCCGAGGAGTTCATGCGGAAGCAGAAGACCGAGGAGATCATGCAGCGAGTGCGAGACCTCGGCCGCCACCCGAAGGAGAATGCCGGGCGTAGCCTCGCAGAGCGGCAGCTGGCAGAGAAAGTCCGGAAAGCACGGAAAGCCGAGCAGTTTTCGCCGGAGCAGGGCGCCGAGCTCCAGGCCTTCAAGCAAGCGGAGAGCGAAGCCACAACAGCGATTCGCATCGCGGAGGCGGAGGGCCTTCCAAACCCCATGGAAGGGTTCGCTGAGGAGGCGCAGAACAGGATCGACCAGGACATGCCGATGCTCGAGAGTGGCATCCGGACCAAGGCGATCCTGCGGCGCCTCGCCGCCTACAAGGAGCTGTGTCCAGCCTCTCTGCGCAACACAGGGAATTCGCGCAGCGGTGCGCGGAGCGGGTGCGCAAGGCGTCGGCCGCCCCCGCGGGGAAGAGCTGCTACGTTCCCGGCGGCGAGGTGGAGGGGGGCCAGCTCCGCGTCTTCTCCGACCGCTCCGTCATGACGGGGCCGCTCGTGTGCCAGCTCTGCAACTGCGACTTTCTTACAGGGGAAGATTTTGCGCGGCACTAGCAGCGGGGCCACGCGGGCGAGGCGGAATACCGCAAACGGGTGCTGTTCTTGATGGCGGAGGCTGGCTGCAGGCCGATAGCCGCCCAGGAAAAGAGGCTCATGGTGCCGAATTTTGCTCACTTCCAGCAGTTCTGTCACCCGGGCAGCAAGGGCAACCGCTTCTCGGGCAACGAGGCAGTGCCCCGATGCGAGGCAGCCTGCGTAGTCTGTGCGCAGAAAGATTACCTCGAGCACCGCCACAAACTGAGCCTCTTTGGCGCAGTGCCGGAGGCTTGTGCATCCGAGCACTGCGCGGGCCCTGCAAGCGACCAGGACGACGTGTCCGAGGGCGAGGCGAATGCGCGACCCGCGCGGACCCTGCTGAAGCACCGCGGGGTGTACTACTTGCAGTCCCCGGAGCTCGTGCAGAAGCTCCTGGACGTCGACAGTCACAGGCAGCGGTGGCCTTTGATCCCGTGCGAACGGCTGCACGCGTCCAGCGTTCAGCATCCGGAGCACCCAGAGTGGCGGTGGCTGCTGCGCTCCCGTAGAGTCCCTGTGGTAGCACCGCCGGAAGCAACGCCGAGCACATGCGGTGCTTCTCAGCCTGCTGCCGATAGGCCCGGCGGAGCTTCTCAGCCTGCAGACGAGAGGCATCCGTGTGCAGGGGTGGTAGATGCCAACGCGTTGGCGTGGGTTTGTTGGGGGTGCCTCACTGACCTGGGCGCCGAGAAACCGAAGATTGTGTAGGAACGATCCTCTACAGCTGGTAGGCCCCCCAAACAAATAAAGTAGCTCTAAAGTAACCCTGGCGGGCACCCGCAATTTGCAAGGAAACAAGGTCACCAGGGCATACAAATGTAGCTTGGCCTCCGTCAAGACCTCCCGCAATAACTGCGCGCGCCATGTTCGGTCGCGTTGACTTTAGCTCGGCCGAGAATTCGAGCTTCCCCCCCCGCTGTGCGCGCGCGACCCTTGTCGCGCCCGCGTGTTTCCAAGGCCCGATGGCGTTGTGAACTCCCGCGGGGGGCGCGGCAGGCCCGTTCTGTCGGGCATCGTCGCGCGGCGATCGGCGCGGGTGCAATTGTTGCACCCGCGCGCGATCCACCCGCGCCCGTCCGCGGGCGCGCGCGGCGCCGCCGCCGCGGCCCGCGGCGTAGCCCGCCGCGCGTCGCACCCGCAACGAATGCGAAAGCAAGTTCGTGACGAGGTCGCCAACTCAAGCCCGCGACAACGCGGCGCTGCTCAGGTCAAACTTTCCGTTGCAGACAGTGAAGCTGCAAATGGGGTGGGAGTGCGGTAGGCGCCGAGGCGAGAGCGCGCCTCGGGCCCCTCGGAAACTTTCCGAGCGGGGTGCGCATGAATGCAATGAGAAAACAAGCCGTCGCTATTGAAACTTTCACATGCGCGGGCGGGGCTAGTCGGCGGTGCCACAAAATTGCGGGGCGAAAGGGATCGCGCGCGGGCAACCGTCGGCGGAGCAAAGATGTGGCTGGCGTTGAGGCGAGAGCGCCCATGACCTATTATACAACAGAAACAAACACGTGGAACGAACACATGTAAGACAGCGAGATGTAGCGGGGTGTGCGGCTCTCCGCGCGCGCATGATAAGAGTGCAGGTAGCCATCGTAGCGCGTGTGCAATGTATTCCGTTGCCGCGCGCGAAGTGCAGTGTGGTCGCACGCGTGTTTCGGCCCAGCACGGGAGGGCGGTGCGCGCATGTGCACGCATGTGCACGTCTGTAGTTCGCACCACATATCACGCGGCACGCGGGGGCCGCATTGCGCGCAGCATGTCATTGCCATTGCACGTTGATTTGCATTGCCGTCGGGGCCCATTCAGCATTGTTCAGCAACATGTTCCCAAGCGTGCCCTCCCAGCAAGTGCCTCCGCATAGCGGTCCATTCGCGCGTCGGAGTGGAACGTGCGCGTTGGTTCGAAGATGCGCCCGTGATCCGGGCATTTGAACGCATCATGGGCCCTCGGGCCCTTATCGGAGCATCGCGCCATCATCTCGTTGGCCAGCCATATTTTTTATATTTTTGTTTTGCATTCGGTTCTGATACTGTAATGCGTCTATATTATGGAGGAGGGTTGGGCGGCCCTGGCAGCGGGAGCCGATGATGTTGACACTGTGGATTATATCGGCGGCGGCGCGCCTGCAGCAGAGGATTGGGACTCCTTGGCGGCCGCGCCGTCGCCAGAGCTGCCAGACGATTGGGCGGCCCTAGCGGCAGGCGTAGACGAGCCTCCCGCCCCCGAGATCGGCAACCCGATCGGCGCAGAGAGCGTCGTGCCGTTGGCGGTGCAGCCGCCGAGGCGGAAGAGAGGTCGCCCTCGCAAGGCGCCCGCGGTGAATGCTACAGTTGTGAGGCGGCCGATGCTTCCAGTTCAAAAATCTCTACTGTGCGAGTTCAAGTATGCTGCAGCGATGCCGCTCAAGAGGGCGTTGCAAGTGACGCATGTTCCAGAATTGTCTCGTGCAACTGTTGTCCCGAGAGTTATGCAAGGGTTTACCGTGTCATCGCAGTTTTTTACCCAATTGGCTTCTTCGTTGCACGCTGCAGCCTGTTGTTCACAGCGCGACTCGGACGTGGACAAGTATGTCGGGCATGTTTTCCAGGCCGACGGCCATGACAGAGTTATGAGCGACACGGCGTTGAGTGAACATCTCGGGGGGATATGTATGGTAAAACTTCGCAAGAGCAGGATTTGGACCGCAGCGGCCCTCCTTGCGCATGACCGCATGGAACGAATGGAGTTCGAATTGGCAATCGTAAAACACATTCCTGGACAGCATCTGTTGCAATATTTCGAGGACGTGCAATACGATGAGACCCCGATGGAAGCGACAATTGATACGTCATATCGTCACGTCTTGGACCCAATCCAGGACGATATTCCAGCAGCTCTCTTGGACAAAATACATGACGGCCAACTCGTAGAATTGAAAGGCAAAGTTTCATATGGGACGTTCACGGTACCTCAATCAAAAGTTGTAAACAAGCTGTTACAGACCAGATGCAGGCTAGCATGGACGTTTCAAATACCGAACGGGCGCATCATCAGCATCATGTCGCATGTTCTGTGCCCGTTGCATTTGTTGGAGCGCAATACAGGTGAAGTGATATGCAGAGCGCAGATAGAGGCGTCGGGCAGCAGCCGCGTGTCAGGTAAGTTTGCGATGGCTGTTCGAGGCGCGACCCTCGACCGAGCAAAGAGCAATCCTAAGGCAGAGCTCGGGTTCCTGAAGTCGAGACCTGGGTGGCACCAGTTCTCTTCTTGGTGCAGGCTCCATCTCTTCGCTACTATTGGTGGGTGGACCTTCAACTTCTTCCCAGAGCTGAAGGCTAATATTTCAGGTATGATACACTGTGCGAAATCAATTGAAGTTGGAAGCGCCAATGAGATGTTTGGCAAGTGTCTTCGGGATGAGATCAGGAGCAGCATCAGAATCGTTGAGGGCGTCTTGGATAACGAGGCGCTCATCTTCAAGCGGCATGCCATGTGGTTATTTTGTTCGCGAGGGACTGGGATTTTGGAGAAGAGGTTGCTGTTGTCTGTGATGCCGAATGGGGATTGGCGGAAGCGCGACTGCGTCGAATACTACATTGACCCTGCCTCAGCATCGATACGGGACCCCGAGATGATAGCAGATATGTTGACGGCAGGTGTGTCGGCTGCATTGTTTTCAAAGAAGCTTTCGAAGTATAACCGCATGCGGTGGACTGGGCCAGATATCAGCACGGACGAGCAAGGTATATTTGAAGCGTGTCATGGTTTGTTGTCTCGAACGTATGTGCGGTATGCTCGGGAGTGCGGTGATAAGATTCCTTCGGTTTTCGACGATCGCCGCGGGCTCTTCAGATCGCTTGTTGATGGCGGTGCTCCTGGCGTATTGGCTGCTATTGCGGATAAGCTTCAGTTCCGAGACTATTCTGATGCCAAAAAGCCAAAGGGCGACGACGACGTGGACGACGACGAGGGCGGTGACCAGCAGCATGCACAAATCAACGCCAAGGAACGCAAGCTTGCTTTTGAATTTACACAGACTGACCCGCTGGACATGTTGGTACTGCAACGTCAGGCCATGGAGATCGTTCGGGTCCTGCTGGAACTTCAGTTTAAGGTTTCAGGTGACAGTTTCGAGCAACAACAACGCCAGAAGTTGGTGAATCAGAAGCTAAATCGTGAAGAACTTCGCCGCCAATACCGCCTGGCTGTTGCAGCAACTGGGGGGTTCGAACAATTGGCATACCAGAAAATCAAAATGATGTACGAGATACCTGAGATGTGGGCATTGATTTCAGACCGAAGGAATACAGTGAAGTTCAGATGTTTGATTTTTCGGACACTGTCGCGGCTGGGGTGTGCAATTGAATACTACGTCGGCCAGCCGTCCAGAGGATGGCCTTTCAAGTTGTATACGCTTCTGAACGACCCTGGGCTGGCCGCAAGCATTAGGCACGACCCGCCATGCACGATGGATCCAGCTTCGAAAAATTTCCTCGAACATCATCCGACATTGGAGGGGCCGATTGTGTTGGCGAAGTTGGAGATCCGCGCGATGTTGCACGGGATAGATATCGGGCCCACGGAGAGCAGACACGCTCACCTTCGCAGGCTGCTCACAGCAAAGTCGGTTCAAGTGAAAAGGATGTCAATGATTTCAGTTGGTTGCGAATGGGTTTTGCACCAGCATAGAGTTCGGAGCAAGACGATTGGGCTCATGAAAAAGCGGCATGCGATCACCGCTGACGCCCCCTCCACCCAGAGGCGCATCAAGAAGAAACCTGCTGCCGAGGACAGCCGACTTGAAAAGGTGGGCGAGGAAGGGGGGTGGGGGCATGGAATGTGAGATCGGCTGGGAGATCGATAGTGGGATCGGTTGTGAGATCGGTAGCCAGATTGATTGTGAGATCGGTCGGATGAGATCGACAATGAGATCGATAGTGAGATCGATAGTGAGATCGATCGAGTGCGACGTCGGCCCCTCCCCCCTCACCTCCTTATCATCCGAAGGGTGGTCGTATATATGGGGTTAGAGTTAGACTTGGAATTGCGATTAGTGCGAGAGCTCGAGGAGGGGGAGACGACGACGACGACTACGACCACGACGACGACAACGACGACGACGCCGACGACGACGACGACGACGACGACGATGATACGACGACGGCGACGACGACCACCACGACGACGACGACGTCAACGACGACGAGTTAGGACTATTATAGTTAGAGTAAGGGGTGGTCTCAACCATTTGTTTCTTTGTATTGTGTTCCTTCCCAGGGTAAATCAAGACCTCGGGCTGGTGGTGGCGGCGCCTGGAGGGCGTACGTTCAGGAGGAGTGTGAAGGTAAGAAGGGCAGCGGTGACTTGGCTGCCATTGCACGCACGTTTCGGTTGCTGGACCCAACAGAGAGACAGCGCCTCAATGAGAGGGGCACGCGAGCAACGGCTGCCCGTCGACGAGCTCGCAAGGCAGGGCTCAATGTCAGATGTGCTGCATTTGGTTTGAAATCTTCGGCTGTTCGTCGTCGCCTGGCCGCTGCGAGCAGGAAGGCTGTGTGCGAGTCCTTGGTTAAGGCCCACCTTTCCTTCAACGACAAACTCTCTGAGATCATGGCGCCTGGCGGCAATCTGAACGCCTCTTTACAGGATAAGGTTGCACTTTGCAGATCGATCACACGTTTTGAAAGTGCAAGGAAACGATCAGAAGAGCGAGCCGATAATGAGAGATTATGTGAATGGGAGAAGTTGCATGGAGTGGCTAGCATTGAGGAGTTAAGGAGCGCAATTCCCGATCTGCCCGTGCACCGTCTCGTTCCTGTTCCTTCAGTTCACGGCAGTTGCTTTGAGTTCGTGCCAGAGAGCCATACAGCAGCGAACGCAGTAAGTTGGGCGGCCACTCAGAGGGGCTCGAACATCACCACGGCGTTTGTCAAGTATATGCAGGTCGTCAGTTCGCCCAAGCGTCATTCAAAGTGTCCGCCCATCGACACATCTTATGGCTCGGAGCCCAGGACGCACTTGACACCGTCTATTTGCCAACTTGCTGGGAGATGTATTTGCACAGGTGATGGTCTTCGCCTGAAAGCTATGGTGTCGGCGCTGAAGAACAAAGTTTTCCAGGTTGTGTTCAAGGGTGATCGGCTCCTAGCTCTTCGTCGCGGCTTCGTGATCGTACGCCTCCAAGGTACCGAACCGCTGCCTCCCAGGGATCCCGACCTTGAGGTTGACGAGTTCCTCCACGTGGGCTTCAAGCTTATTACGCCTAACAAACTTTCTTACCAGAAGGTAGAACACGTTCGAGAAGGGCTTCCAGACGATCATATTTTCAGTCCTGATATGTTATACGTGAAGGCTCGCGCACCCTCCAACACTTATGTTCGGGAATGTTTTTAGGGGAGGGTGCATGAGAGCCCGCGTAGTCGAGGGCCTAGGGGATTGGGCAGGTGGAGGGCCCAAGAGGAAATGACGGAGACGGGCGGGGTAGACAGGGTATGGAAGGAAGGGGGTGGACGGGGTTGGGAAGTAGCAGAGGGCCTCTAGGCGAGTGCGCGGGTCGTCGAAGGAATCGATTTTAATTTGGGGCCTTTCGCGGGCCGCCTCGTCACGAAATAGTTTAAATCGCTTCGGAGGGTAGGTGATGCTCACCGAGATCAGTTTCTGACCGTAGCGGGGCCCTCGCGGGTAGCCTCTGCTGTGCCCTCTGGCCGGGACGATTTGGGCAATGTCTCGTTTGTTTGTTTTTGGGGCCCCGTCGTGCGAATGCAGCCTGTTGCGTCAGAAATTTAGGTTTATTGGTGAACCTTCTCTCCATTGGAGCCCCTCTTGGAACCGTGCTGGGATGCCAGGGCTGGGGGCCATCTTGAGATCTTGAGGCGGATCCGAAGGTCTTTGGGTCTTTGGGGGTAGCGTGTCATATCGTTTAGCTTGCTTTGGGACAGGCTGGCAATCGCGGTGACATAATGGGCCGTAGGCACGGCAACCAACAGTTTAAATTGTTGCCAAGCCTGCTCAGGCGACCTCGGAGTTCCAGACGGGGTATGATGCATTGGAGTTTCTTCTTTCGTGTTCAAAATGGCGTTGCATCTTCTATGAGTTGGACGACAGCTGTCGGCCCACAACCTCTGTGCTGCCACACATAGTGCCAGCGATCGCTCAGAAGTACGGCGACTCTGTTGATCATATGTTTTGGCCACCGCCGCCGAGGAAAAAAGCTGGGAAGGCATGTGGCCCAGCTCCAGGTGCAGACGCAGAAGAAGCTATACACGCTGCCATTGCCGATGCAGCTGCTGAGGGGGAGGACCCTGAGGCGCCTGAAGATCATCCTGGTGCCGATGTTCACGGCGAGGGTGGTGGCGATGATATCGATAAAGTCATGGTTGATTTATTGGGCGAGTTCATCGGCCCGCTGGAGGAGCCTCCAGAGCCCGATCCTCCTGGTCCTGCAGGTCCTCACGGCGGCGATCCTGGTCCAGGTCCTCATCCTGCCCCAGAGCCAGAGCCTGCTGGTGCAGCGCCAGATGTACCGCCGCCACCACCGCCAGATGTGCCACCAGCTGCACCAGCGGCTGCTCCTGGGCACGCAGGCGGTGGGGTTCCAGCAGGCGGCTTCGTCAGAGTTCCCAATGGTACCATCTCATTTTATTCGGTTGGTAGGAAACGGTTCGCGGCAAGTTGTTCGAAACATCCTGAGTGTAATGCTGAGCGCAGTAGGAACGTCGATAAAGCAGTTGTCCCAGGTGGTCCGATGATTTACGGAGGGAGGCCGATTGGCTTCCTCGCTGCATGGCTGGCCGCAGGGCTGCGGGATGATATCAGGACCAAGGCTGACCACAAGGCCCTGTTGAGGGACGGGGCCCCCGAGCTGGCATCGCAAGACTTGCGAATGCACCACCGCAATGCTCTTTCGTTATTGCCTGGCGGCGAGCTGATCCAAAGTTTTGAACGTCAGCGTTGCGACGGCGAGCCTGTGGAACCTGAGACTCTCAGGGGTCTTTTGGGATAATGTATGAGGCCCTGATGCTGAGCATTCTTGTTGGGCCTCACGCCACTTTATTTTAAGTTGACACATGCAGCGTGCAAGTGAACTTGACGCGCGCATCTTGCAATTGGAAATGTTGTGATAACGAGGTGAATGCACGAGGTACCCAGACCCAATCAATGCCAGATCTGTTGTCGGGCCCAGGGTGGACGAGGAAGAGCGTGCAGCGCGTGGCAAACTCTCGGGCCGACTTGGGTTCACCACTATGCTGTGGCCTGTTGCAGAAGTACGCCCAGGGGCGGTCATCTGGGAGCCCTCAAGGGCATATTGGGCGTATTGGGCGTCTTGGAATCGTCAAGGGCATATTTGGCGTCTTCGGCGTCTTGGGGCAATATTGTGCGGCCATGGGCCATGGGCGTCTTGGGGCCATCTTGCAATAACATCTTGGGCGTCCGCAGCACGGCCGCTGCAGTGCCGACGATCCGTGTGAGGGGTGGGTCGTGATGGGCGCTGGTTGGGCGTCTTGGGCGTCTTGGGATCAGAGAACAGCAACGCAGCATGTCCCGCTGCTGCGTCGGGTATTCCTTACCGCTGCTGCGTCGGGAATTGTCGGCTTGCTTGGGAACGTTTCCCAGTGCGTGTCGTTGCCAGATATACAATTGCGCTGCGCGCGTGCACTGCCTGGACCAACCACTGTGGGTATAATTATATTACAGCATCGGCGATGGCGGTGCTGGTCAAAGAATCCCTCCGATAGAAACTGAACCTGAAGTGTGTCGGACCTGGAGCGGCCATGGGCCATGAGCGTCTTGGCGTGGGAGGGGGAGCATTGCGGTCGGTGCCCCCGCATGGCCTCACGGGGCCTGCGGTGGCTTGAACTATGTCCTGGGGTATTCCCCGTCGGCGGGCCTAGGGCCTAAGGGCTCAACAACCGCCACAGTCGGCGGCCGTGTCAAATCATAAGTAAACTTATCCTCGCCCGCTTACTTGTTCGCCTCCTCTTCCTCCTCCTCATCATCATCACCATCATCATCATCATCGTCCGCCCCCTCCCACCACCTATAGTAATAGTCGTAGCAGCGGTAGTAGTGGTAGCATTAGCAGGGGTAGTGGTTCGAGGGGTTATGGATGAGGCGGGGGAGGAACGTATCAATGCCAAATGGCCCGTTTGGCCAAATGGCGCCGCCGCACCCCCCGTGACCCCGCCCGCCGAGCCGACAGGCTGCCGTGGAGCGGCAGCGGCGGCGCGGGGCCACCCCCCTCCCCCAGCCGAAGGCTACGGCCCCCGAGCTTTTTTTCGGGCCCCCTGGCTGGTCGCGCTGGGGGGGGGGGGCGAGGGGGCAACGGGGGGCTGTTGCCTGAGTGTAGGGTTGCTACGCATGCCCAGGGGCCCTCCGTCTGAGGGCAGCGGTTCGGGGGAGGCGGAGGATGGAGGTTATTTCCCCGCCGTTTTCGGCCCCAACCCTTGTAGTAGTAGTAGTAGCAGCCGTAGCCGTAGTATTAGTAGTAGCAATGGCAGTAAGTTTCCAGCGGGGCCGTTCAGAGGTTTCTTGGTGCCTCCAGATTCGTGCATATATCTTAAAAATTCCCCAGCTGTCTCAATATGTGCATGGGTGAGATCTCGGGATGCCCCAGGCCCCAGGATGTACCGACATATGCGGGCATTTGCATTGCAGGCTCCGCGGTAGCATACATGAGTTTTCGTGATGCTTCCAGCGTTTGTGCTGTTTCCAGATGACTCCCAGTGTCCGTCGGGGTGTCCTTTTATGTTTCTGGTTGTATCTAGATGCATTCAGGAGTCTCTGTAGGTATCCACGTCTCTCTAGATGTATCTGGGTGTCACAACGTGTCTTTGCGTGTCTGAAGGTCTCTCTGCATGTCCCTAAACTTGCCTGAATGTATATGCGTGTTTTAGACGGGTTTTGGTGTATCTAGATGTCTCTGTGTCTGCAGAAGTGTCTGTAGATGTCTCAGACGCACACACATGATCCCGATAATTCACAAGGGCCCGAAGATGGGCCTGGACACGGCGGCATAGGACCCGGTATGGGGTTCTGCAGGAAACTGCCCCAGAGGACCCATTATGGGTTCAACAGAACACTGAGGTAGGGGAGAAATGTGACGTCTTGGAGCCGTCAAGGGCATCTTGGGCGTCTTCGGCGTCGTGGGTGTCTTGGGACAATCGTGTGTCAACCATGGGCCATGGGAGTCTTGGGGCCACCTTGGAACCCTCAATGGCATCTAGGCGTCCGCCGCACGGCCGCTGCAGTGCCGACGATCCGTGCGAGGGGTGGGTCGTGATGGGCGCTGGTTGGGCGTCTTGGAAGTCTTGGGATCAGCAAACAACAGCACCACATGTCCCGCTGCTGCGTCGGGTATTCCTTACCGCTGCTGCGTCGGGAATTGTTCGCTTGGGAACGTTTCCCAGTACGTGTCATTGCCAGATCCTGCTGCCAGATATACAAGTGCGCTTCGCGCGTGCACTGCCTGGACCAAACACTGTGGGTATAACTCTATTCCAGCATCGGCGATGATGGTGCTGGTCAATTAATCTCCCCGATAGAAACTGACTCTGGATGGTGTCGGGCCTGGAACGACCATGGGCCATGGGCGTCTTGGCGTGGGAGGGGGGGGATTGGCGGCTTGGCGACCATGGTTGCCCGTGGCATTGGAAGGGGGGCTGGTTTGGCGTGCGGGGCGAGGCCCCATTCTTAGTCCTCCCTCATGGTCGAACGTCTGAGGATGATGAGGGTGAGGATGAAGATGATGGGGATGATGAGGATGATTATGATGATGGTGATGAGGATGACGAGGATGATGAGGACGATGAGGATGATGATGATGATGATGAGGATGATGATGATGATGATGGGGATGATGAGGATGACGAGGGTGATGGGGATGAGGCCCTCCCTTCTCCTCCTCCCCCCTCATTCTCCTCCTCCTCCTCCTCCCTCCTCCTCCTCCTCCTCCTCCTCCATCATCATTCTCCTCCTCACTCCTCCTCATCTTCCTCCCCCCCTCCTCCTCCTCCTCCTTCTCCTCCCCCTCCTTCTCCTCCCCCTCCCCCGCCTCATCCCCCTCACCATGGTCACACGTCTGAGGATGATGAGGCTGAGGATGAGGATGATGGGGGTGATAAGGATGATGGTGATGAGGATGATGAGGATGAAAGGTGATGGTGATCAGGATGAGGATGATGAGGATGATGAGGATGATGATGATGATGAGGTTGATGATGCCCTCCCTGCTCATCCTCTTCCGCCTCCGCCTCCCTCCTCCTCCTCCTCCCTCCTCATCCTCCCTCCTCCTCCTCCCCCTCCTCCTCCTCCTCCTCCCTCCACCTCCTCCTCCTCCTTTTCCTCCTCCTCCTCCTCCTCCTCCTCCTCCTTCCTCCTCCCGCGAGCCCCTTGGGGTTGCCTGCAGGGGCCTCTTGGGGATGGGGCCATCTAGAATTTAGAGTCTCTTGGGAAGCCTCTTGAGGAGCCTCTTGAGAGCCTCGTGACCGCCTCTTGGGATGCTTCTTGATCGTACCTCGGTGGCATCCTGGAGGACCCTCTCAAGAGGCCTCAAGTGGCCTCTCAAGGAGCTCCTGGAGGCCTCCTGGAGGACCCTCTCAAGGGGACATCGGGGGGCTCTTGTGAGCCTACTGGAGGGCTTCTTCGGTGGGCTCCTGAGGGCCCCCTGTGGCTTCCTGGAATAGCCCCTCGGCAGGGGGCCCCAGATGCTCTCAAGGAGATCCTCGAGCATCCTGGGGGCGGCTGTCGGGGGGGGGTGGGGGGGGGGGGGGGGAGGGGGGGGGGGAGTCGCGTTGAGGTTACTTCAGGGCTGGCCGTCGGGGGGGGGGAGTCACTTTGAGGTCACTCCTGGGGCGGCCGTGGGGGGACAGAGTCACTTTGAGGTCACAGTCGTATGCAGGGTATGTCGTGGACTTAAACAGTGACTCAAATATTGAGTCACTTTTGGGGCCTCCCCTTCAAAAGTGACTCACTTTTTAGGTCCACGACATACCTCGGGGCTTCTGTCGGAACGCAGGGTGGCGACGAGTGACTCTGTGGAGCCAGTGGGCATACCCCAAGTGGCACAGAGTTGCCCCGCAATGGCTTGGACGCGACCCCGAACTGACCAGACATGTAACTCATCAGCGAGTCCGAGTGACCCAGTCCCAACTTAAACTGACCACAAAGTGACTCAAAAATAACTCAGAAGTAACTTTCGGGGTTCCGATGTAGATCGGCTGGGACTTACGTTTTAGTCCTACTGGAGTTATTTTTGAGTCACTTTGGAGTCAGTTTAAGTTGCGATTGGTTCATGATGAAGTTACATTTTAGTTACTTTGGAGTTACTTTTAAGTTAGTTTGGAGTGATTTTAGCTTCGATGTTATGTTATGTTGAACATCACAACATACCATTTCATTCACATAACATGACGAAGCGCGTCCCAACATTTCGCTAAGTACCCCCCCCCCCTCAGCCAAAAACGGCCGCCCTGAGTCAATCAATAATGCGACCCCCCGTTTGACCCCCCCCCCCCGCCCACCGTGTGACCCCTCCCGCCAGAGCCTTTGGCTCCGCCCCCACTGCCACTTTGAGACTTTGGCACCGACTGCAGCACCGACTGCAGCACCGACTGCAGCACCGACTACAGCACCGACTGCAGCACAGGATGGGGCGCGGCAAGGGCGAGGCTTCCTGCAAGTGCTGCGGCGAGAAGGTTCGCCATTGATAAAGGAGGAGTGGGACTGTGAGGAGGAGGAGGAGGAGGAGGAGGAGGAGGAGGAGGAGGAGGAGGGGGAGGATGATGCCCCAGTGTTAACAAATCGCACACACCCCTCCACGTTAAGGGAGGGGAGGAGGAGGAGGGGGAGGAGGGAGGGGGAGGAGGAGAAGGATGCGGAGGGGGAGGAGGAGGAGGGAGGGGGAGGAGGAGGAGGAGGAGGAGGAGGGGGAGGAGGGGGGGAGGAGGAAGGAGGGGGAGTAGGGGGAGGACACTCACGTATGATCAACGGCACGTGCGCGCAAGTGGGTTCGTGTGCTCTACAACTTATAGTATAAGACTTCTAAAAGTTCGTAACTGTTTATAGTGTTTGCGTTTTATGCGTGCACTTTGTAAAATATGCGAACATGCATTCCTATAGTTATACAAGCTGTGCTCGGTGCGTTGTACCTGCGTGTCTGCGTGTTTGAATGCGTGCGCGATGTGTGTGATTTAGTTTTCGAGTTAAGCGAATGTTGTAACCATAACTGCTTCGTATTGGCGCGCGTGTGTTTGGCGCTAACAACGCAGGGGTAAACGAGTGTGTATGTGTGTTTCAGTGTAGGCAGGCGTGCTTCTCTCTAGTGGCCGCGCTCGCTGCCTCGATCTCGCCCCCGTTACGCGCCCCTCTCGCATGGGCAGGGGGGGCCCGCCAGAGCGAGAAGGGTTTTCCAATGCCATGCTATCTACCATGTGGTTGGTGCCAAAGGGCACCCCGTTCGTGTCAAAGGGCCCCCCGCTCGTGCCAAAGGGCCCCCCGTTCGTGCCAAAAAGGCACCCCGTTCGCGCCAAAGTGCCCCCCCGTTCGTGCGAGGAAATTATCACAATACCGTGTTCTTTATCGAGTCCCGTGCCCCTCCCACCCCGCCAGGGAGGCACCGCCACAGCGAGGAAGCACCGACGCCGTATACTAAATTACGTATGCTGGGAACTCCATTAAGTGGCCTTGCGCGCGGCATCAGTCCCCACGTGCGTGGCCGATACTCCCCTTCCATGTTTTAGATTCTCATCTTTCCTTGCGTGGCCGTCGTGTTCTGCCCCCCCTGTCCGCCTCGTGCCTGTGCTCAGATATTCATTCGGCTTTGTTCTTGCGCGTCGGCATCGCAGTGGGCCAGTGGGCAATCGCCCAGGTGAGCAAACAGGGCGCGGCGAGGGGAGGGTGCCAACGCCCTGCCCGCGCGCCGCGGACCCCTTACGAGATCGCCTGGGCGCCATCATGGAACACCCTTCGAGGCTCGCTCTGATGGCGCCCATGGCTGGGGACAAGTCGGTCGCGGAGGTGGGCGACGACCAGGTGCGCGACCTCCTCTCGACGCCCCGACGCAAGCGGTCCGAACATCGGTCGCTTCGCATGGGCGGCCACGCCCCGTCCGACGCCGACGCGTCTTCCGTGGCCATATTTTCGCGCCGCATCTTCCATCGCCCCCTTCCAGTCGCATGTCGCATGCCCCTTCCCGTTTCCTCCCACGTAGTTGTTCTCCGCGTGTTCCAGGAAAAAACCGCGCGCGGTTTTCTTCTTCGCCGACGTTGATCTTCTTCGCATACGTTGGGCGATGCGGCGGTGGACGATGGCGGGGGCGCACAACTTACAGTGTGTACTGTGCGCCCAACATCGCCGCCAGTCTGGTTCGGGGACGCGTTGAAAGCGCCCCCACCAGAGGACAGAGTTGCGCCGTGCGCGCGCGCGCCGCGCAGCCGCATAGTAAGCTCTAATAGATGTCAGCGCTGGCGCTCGTCGCCAAATGTTGTTTGAATGTCTTGTTGACTGTTTGAGTGGTAAGCTACTGGCTCGGGTTGGCTTCGGCGGCCGCGCGAGGCGCGGGGGGGGCGGAAGGCGCGACCGCGGCGGCGCCGCCCACGAGGCCGATCAGTTTGCCTGCTTCTTCAAGACGGCAAGCCCCCGCGAGTTCGAGGCCGCCCTTCGCGGCGATGGCCTCGACGCAGGGGCGACCATACTTGCGACGCGCGCCTGGGGTCCAATGGGCGCCAAGCGGTCGCGCGCGCAGTGCCGCATCCCGCTAGGGGGCGCAACGGCGATGCGGAGGACCCACAGTGGGCCGCCGCGGAGGCGTTGTGCGGCGTCGCTCGGGGACGAGACGTCGCGCGGCGCCGCCGAGCGCGGGCCCCGAAACGCCAGCCCCGACGCCGACGACGCCGCCGCATGGGCGGCGGGGGGGCGGCCGTCGCCGCGACGTCGCCCATGCGGTAATAAGGTAAATAGGTAATGGGTGGTGGGTGGGTGGTAATGGTAATAGGTAATAGGTGGGTGTGTGGTTATAGGTGGTGGATGGGTGGTGGGTGGGTGGTGGATGGGCGGTGGGTGGGTGGTAATAGGTAATAGGTGGGTGGTGGGTGGGCGGTGGGTGATGGGCGGGTGGTGGGTGGACGGTGGGTGGGTGGTGGGTGGGTGAGTGGTGGTTGGTGGTTGGTCGGTGGTATTTGGTGGGTGGGTGGCGGTTGGTGGTTGGTCGGTGGTATTTGGTGGGTGGGCTGTGGATGGATGGATGGTGGGTGGGTGGTGGGCGGATGGTAGGTGGGCGGTGGGTCGGTGGAGGGTGGGTGGTGGGTGGGCGGTGGGTGTGGGGGTGGTGGGTCGGTGGGTGGTGGCTGGCGGGTTGGTGTTGGATGGGTGGGTGGGTGGTGGATGGGTGGTGCGCGCGCCCGCCGCTGGCCCGTCCTGCGCCGCGGATTCGAGGGCGACAATGGCCCGACGACGGCGACGACGACGACGACGACGACTGCGATGATGACGATGGGGGCGGCGACGGCGACGGCGACGGCGACAGCGACGGCGGCGACGGCGACGGCGACGACGACGACGACGACGACGACAGCGACGACGACTTTGACGACGACGGCGACGAAAAAGACGACGACGAAAAGGATGACGACGGCGACGGCTGCGAGGGGTTCGCCGTCGGGCCCAGGGGGGGGGCACGAGAGCTCCCCTGTCGGAGCCTTGTCGATGGCTGCGTTGGTCCAGGGGGGGGGCACGAGATGCCCCCTCTGGCCCTCTGGGGCCCCTCTGCTTTTTTTTTTGTCTCTCTTTCTCTATCTCTCTTCTGTGCTTGCTCTGGCCGTGTGGCCCTCTGGGTCCAGGATGGGGCTGCGAGAAGCCCCCTCTGGCCCTCTGGGGGGCTCTTCTGCTATTCTGTTTTTCTGCTCTTATGCTATTCTGCTATTATGCTATTCTTCTATTGTGCATTCATTGTATCGTGTGTGCGCGCGTGTGTGCGTGCACACTTTAATTTTATATTAGTTGGTGTTGTTTGTGTGCGTGTGGGTGTCTGTGTCTGTGTGTGTGTGCGCGCTCGTGTGTGCACTATCATGAGTACACGGGGTATTATTACACGGGATACTTTATTGTTCTGGTGTTTTACCCCGTGTAATGGTACAATATGTAGATGTGGTTTGACACGTGCGTTGGCGTTGCCTTTTACTTGCCAATGTATATGCGTGTTTTCACTTAACGGCGCGCCGTGCTGTGGCTTAGGGAAACCGCACTTTCCGAACGCAGCCGCCCTCCATCCGCATAGCTGTTCCCATGTGTTTTGTATACTATACGTGTCGGCGGGTACTCGGTCATATTTGCGTGTCGTAGTGCAGCGTGCGTGTCCTGACATGCACGTGCTACTTGCAGCGCGTCATGTGGATTGTGGCAATTGCCGTGTAAAGGTGTTACTAACAGAACACCTTTGCGCGGCAATTGTGGCGCGTGAGGTTTGTGCTGGAATGGGTGTAAACATGTTGACGCGTGTAATTCAGGAGACATACATCATAATGAATATGTTGGGTTTGTCGGAGGAGGGCGGAGGAGGTGGAAGACGGAGGAGGTGGAGGACGGGGGAGGTGGAGGGCGGCGGTGGAGGACGGAGGAGGTGGAGGGCGGGGGAGGTGGAGGACGGCGGTGGAGGCCAGCCACTGGACGGGAGAGGTGGAGGACGCGGACGGAGGCGGTCGGAGGGTGGGTGACGTGGACGAGGAGGCCGATGAGGAATGAGGAGCAGGAATATGAGGAGGAGGGGGAGGAGGAGGAGGAGGGGGAGGAGGAAGTAGAAGGGGTGACATGGGAGGGCGAGGACTTGATGTTTTTGATTCCCTGGAAGGTGGAGCCCATCGCCAACAGGCCGTTTTCCTCGGCGGCGTCCGCCGCGGCGTCCTCGTCGTCGGCGGGGCCTGCGCGGCCTGGCGGGGCTCGGAGGACTGCGGCCGCTATCCAGCAGGCGGCGGCGGCCGAGGTGCAGGAGAAGACCGTGGACTTCGCGGTGTTGGTGCTGCAGAGGGACCCGTCGGCATGCGAGGAGTGTTGGTTCATCAAGACCGTGCTCTACCCCAAGGCCTCGTGGAAAGAGTTCCTGGACCAGATCGGCACAGACGTCGTCGTGCAGGGTCGCGTGGCCGACGCGAGGCGCGTCAAGCGGGGGGCCTCAAAGATGTTCGACGAGGGGGAGGTCACCCACGGGCGTGTGACAACAGTTGACGTTGAGCGTCCCTTCATGATCATGAATGAGAAAGAGTTGTCCAAAGAGGTCGAACTAAAAAAAATCCCTAAGAAGAACCTCGACTTGTTGCCGAAGTCCGCGTGGCCCAAGGAGGGCGGCTCGGGGGAGTACGAGGTGATCTACTGGTTCCCAGACACAGAGAAGTTTCGCAAGGCCACTGTGAGGCAGACGATGTACGTCTGCAGCGACACTACGATCATGAGCCCGAGCAGCCAGGTGAGCCCTTTTCAAGCAGATGAGCAGTTCTGGCAGATGGTCAGCAACAAAATACAGAACCAGTGCGCTGACTCCATCAACAGGCAGCAGAATTGCCCTGGCGGGCGCGGCTTGCTGTCCTTGGCCGATTTCAAGATGAAGGCGAATCCCGATGCTGCTCGTGCCGCTCCTGCCTCCTCGAGCCTTCCTGCTGGCCGTAAGGCATATCCGCCAGTACCTACGATGGCTCCTGCGGCGCCTCATGTCATCAACGTGCCAGAAGAGACGCAGGAGGCAAGTGCGACGGCGTTGGACGACGACACGGAACCGCAAGATTCTCCCGACCGCGGATCTGGGGCTGCTGCTGCCGCCGCCGACGAGTGGGAGATGCTGTCGGCCAGGGGCGGTAGCCCAAAGCGGACGCTGCCAGCCGAGATGACTACCCCCAGGATTAGCAGGCTCAGGAGCTCTTTCGACTTGGAGGGGGGTGACGGCAGCCCTCCCGACGGGAGGCAGGTCGACGACGCCTCGTCCTCCTTCCAGGGAGATGATGAGATGAGTTCACCAGGACTCTTGGGCCAAATGGGGGAGGATGGCGGTAGGAGGACTCAAGGGTAGTAGGGCATATGATGAGTAAGAGCATGGTGAGGATGAGGATGGTGATGAGGATGATGAGGACGAGGATAGTGAGGATGATGAGGATGTTGATGATGAAGATGATGATGCTGATGATGAGGATGATGAGGATTATGATGATGATGATGAGGATTGGGATGATGAGTAATATCATGACTAGGATGGTGAGGATGATGAAGATGATGATGATGAGGATGGCGAGGGTGAGGATGGTGAGGATGAGGATGGTGATGAGGGCGATGAGGATGGTGAGGATGATGAGGATGATGATGATGATGATGATGATGATGGATGATCATGAGGATGATGATGAGGATGATGATGAGGATGATGAGTAAGATGATGATGGGGATGATGAGTGAGGGCATGATGAGGATGAGGATGAGGATGATGAGGATGAGGATGATGATGAGGATGATGATGATTAGTAAGAGCATGCCTTGTACGGTGCAAACTAGCAGGGGGAAGGCGGTGGGACAGGAGGTGGAGAAAGGTTTAATCCGATCGAGGTCAGTTCATCCGAGCTCGGGCTCAGTTGGGTTGTCCGGCGGTAATGACACACATCGGACGTGGTGGGCAGACTGGGCCCGAAACGTTTCTAGGATTGTGGGAACAGGTTGTGGGTGTGCTATAGGTGTACACATTCCTCTAGGACAAGATCCAGTCGACGTTTGGTCCAGGCGCGTGGGGCTGCTGGACGTGATCAGCAAGAAGGTCGACGGGAGGACGGTCTCGGGGATGGGCCGCGCGGCGGCTCGACTCCAGAGGCAAGATGTCACCAGAGATGCAGGCAATCGGTTGAAGAACTACCACGCTGTGGTTGTCCACGCGCAGGCGCTCGTAGATACCGAGATCGCCGCCAGCAACGTGACGGTCGAGGACATCCAGAAGCACATCTCGGCCATCGCAGCACACGACCTTGTTTTTCAGCCACCCCTGAGCGTGCTGCTGGCGGTCGTTCTCAAGACGGCCATAGGCGCGTGGCAGAGTGATAACATCGAGGGCTTCCTGAAGGTGACGTCTTTCTGGAACGACCCCGACGCCATGCTCTCGGAGGGCCCCCCTAGCGATCTCAAGACCCTCAGGCTGGCCAGCGTGGGTGACATGCGCTCCCAGGCCACGTTCTACCAGGAGCGCATCGTGAAGGACATCATTGTCCCGAGCATCAACGCTGGCGCCGAGAGCCATGAGAAACTCGTGAGCTGGGCGAAGGGGGCTCTGGCATCGATCTCGGGCTGCGATTGGCTGGTGATGGACGAGGCGGCGGCCCGCGTCGTGAAGGAGCTCCGCACCAGCGCTCAGGGCATCTCCATGCTCGCGGAGGTGACCATCAGCAAGCAGCTCATGGAGCTTTGGGTGGGGCTTAACCAACTCACCAGGTCACCAGGTTGAGGGGGGAGGGAGGGCTCTGGACCAGGTCACCAGGTCACCAGGTCGCCAGGTTGAGGGAGGAGGGCTCACCAGGTCACCAGGTCACCTGAACTGTAAGGCGTGCTCTGGGCCCAAGTCGGGCCCGTTGGCGGGCCCAGAATGGGTCCAGCCCCTCTGGCGTGCCAGAGGGGCTGAACCCATTTCGTCGTCGTCGTGGCCCTCGTCGTCGTCGTCGTCGTCTTCCGTCGTCGTCGTGGTGGTCGTCGCCGTCGTCACGTGAAAAACATATTCGTCGTCGTCGTCGTCGACGTCGTCGCCGTCGCCGTCGTCGTCGTCGTCGTCGTCGCCGTCGTCGCGTGAACAACTCATTCGGGCACCGCTCGAATGGGCCCCCCATGCGCTGGCATGAAGGCCAGACGAAGACCCTTCCCCTCCACATTATTTTACGTCACCATGCCCTCCCCAGTATCTTTCTGGGGAGGGCGTGGACCGCCTGTAATCCAGTTTTGCAGTGTTCCAGCTCGTGCGTTGGACCCCCACCCATGAGACCTCGCTGGCAACGCTTCAGAAGGCCAGCAAGGGCATCTCCAAGAACATCGTGACTAAGATCGGCTGCGCCCTCGACAAGTCAGATCATTGGCATGAGCTGATGGACAACGTGATGCTGATGGGTCAATTCATTGACGACCACGGTGACAAGATCAGCCAGATGGAGAAGGACCTCAGCCAGTTTCAGTGTGGACATGATGGCGCTACGGGCGCCCTCACATGCATGATGGCGCAGCTGGGCAAGTGGTCGCAGACTGCACCTTTCCCGACATGCTTGGACGGCGTCTCTGATAAGCTGGACGTCGCCGTGAGAGGTCGCGTCAAGGCCGTATTGGGGAACTCTGCTACCACCAGCGTGCAATTCAACAACGTGCAGAAGATGATTGGCGAGGCTTCCCTGGTGTGGCCTAGCAGCGGAGATTACGTAGTGTTTCAAGAGGAGGTCGCTTTAAGAATCCGTGGTATTTCAAGCTCTGAGAAGGTGGCAGAAGTGACCGCCTCAATCGATGCCATCATCAATGTGCCATTTGTGAAGGACTTATCCGTTGAGGACGCAGTGACGGGTGCGACGGCGGAGGGCGGCATTTCTGTTTTGAAACCTTTGATCGTGAAGTTGACGGCCTCCGTGGAGGGGCTCGGGGCGGTCAGCGAAGTCCCAGATGAGATCAAGCAGAAGATGTCGGGTTTCAAGCCGTTCCTGCTGGCCCTCCTCGAGGCTACAATTGGCGGCGACGGCTTTAACGAGGTGCAGGTCTGCGTCGATAAGGTTTCCACTTCGAGAGCTTTTGATCAGGTGGTCAATTGGGCAAAAGTCAACCAGCTGTACCAAGCTTTGCACTCCGTGATCCTCAAGCACGGGGCCTTCGTGCAGACGGGCGTTGACGGCAATGACCCAGATACGACAACCCTTGCAGTTTTCGATGCTATGTTGGCTCTTGAGCGCGCTCGCTTGACGCTCGATCGGGCTTCTAAGGACCTGCCCAATAATGCGGTATCGGACAAACTATTGAAGGTGGCCCACGCGTACGTCAACGACATGCAGATTTTGGTCCAGAAGGGCCACGAATATCGGATTCAGAGTTTCACAGATAAGATCAATGAGAGGTTGTGCATCTTTGGTCCTACGTCCAAGGGCGGCGACGGCGACCTCCCATGGTACGACGGGCTTGGCAAGCCCCCTCTGGAGGAGCTGCTGGAGAAGGCCGCGGAGCTGCTCCCCCTCAAGAAGATGTCGGCCCACGTGGCTACCTACAAGCAGCTTGAGAAGGAGACTTGTGGGGTAGAAGTGGCGGGGTCGGTAATGTCGGGACTGGAACGATTTTAAAACGTTGTTGCCCCGATCGTTTGGTCAAGCTGTTGACGTAACTACGGGGAACCGTAGGGCCCGTCACACAATCCATGCTTACAGAATGGCTACCTGACATATCGACCCACTGCCATGATATGCTGGTTTTTGTTTTCGCCTACCCGTGAGGAGAAGGCCACGCTTCTGGATGCTTGCAAGGCTGCTGGCAACATGCATGCGAGTGACCTCCCGATCTTCGAGACGATCGATACGACCCTGCACCACGCCAAAGCTTGCAAGTGTGAGGCGTTGCTTCTCACGGCCATGAGGACCGAGAAGGATCAGACCCAGCTCCCGAAGAAGATCAGGGCAGAGCTGCTGGAGCTGCGCCAGTGGCTCAACCCGCTGCAGAAGAAGTGGGAGGATGAGATCTGGGACGAGCTGGTGCCGCACGTTGTGCAGATCATCGAGGGCCCCTAGGAGATATATGATATGATTGATGGTGGTAGTGCTGGAGTTCGCCAGCCTTTTCGGGCAGGCGCCGAGGCCGCCTGCTTCCGCCTGCGGCCCGATTGTCATTAATCGTGGGGCCGTTGGTCCAGCCGCTTGGGCTCAGACCACGCTGAGTAATGAGAGAGAATTGCTAACGTTTGTTATCTAACAGTAGAAACACAACACTGATAAGCAGCAACATCTCACATTACAGAGTTTAGGCTTTTCGGCGCTGCGATCGGCCTTGGGGCTGGAGATTCGAGTGCCCTCCCAGCCCCCAGAGAGCCCGTTCCTGACTGCAGCGCCCGCTCTGCTGGCCCGATCGCGATGGCAGTGACAGGGGAGGATGCCCCGCGGTGTGCGCACGAGGTGAAAACACCAATATATCATAAGCGCTTTCGCGCTCGTGCCGCCCCCCCCCCGCAGACTCGGCAAGACACAGTAAGCGCGCAACCCTAGCACTTAAGAGTAAACGAAGGTTGACAACCAACTGGCTCAGGTCGAAGTTGTTTGGCTCAAGCTTGCCCGTGCATTTCGGCTTAAGCTCCTCCTGAATGCTGCACTTGCACCGTCGTGCGCGCGCCGCTCGGCGCGCGCGCAAACGCCCGCAACATGTGTTGTTGGGCGTTCTGGCGTCGCGCCCGTGCGGCAGTTTGCGTGCAGCACGCGAGCTTAGACCAACAACAGTCTTTGTGCGACCAAGGGGCCCCGCGGGCCCCATTGATGAGGGGCGCTGTGGGTTGGGCCGTTCGCGCGCGCGGCGGGTTGTTTGAGCTCCGTTATGGGTGCTCGCATTGTTTTGCGAGGCGCTGTTGCTGGGGCGGCGGCCGCGCGATGACTCGCGCCAGTCTTGGCCATCAGCGCTGTTTTCCAGTGCTGCGCCCGCCAATGGTTTGGGGCGCCTGCGCGCGCTAGTCGCGCCGACGTTGGCGTGGCGGATATCTGTATTGTACGCGTGTCGACGGCGCGTCATCAGAACAGGCCGCTCGCCGCGCGACGGCGCGATGGTCGGTCCGCCGTTGTTTTGGCGGCGGGCGGCGGCGTAACTGTGTAAATGTTTGGCAATTGTGTGCCTGCGTGGCGTTGCCAAGTCATGTCGTTGCGCGGCCGCGATCCGGCGTGGTCTGCGGGTGTTTGCGCCCTCTGGGAATGTGCCATGCTTGTTACATTGCGCGTGCCAGCCTGCTGCTCTGCGGGTCGTTCGACCCTTGCTTTGTTATCGCGCGGGCATCCAAGCTTTTTCTTGCAACGCTGCGAATCGCAATTTGCTTTGACAAGTTAAATTTGTGGTCACTTTCAACGAAGTCGAAGGGGTGCCCGCCATAGTTACTTTAGAGCTACTTTATTTTTTTTTGTAGTTGATCAGCTGTAGAGGATCGGTTCATACACAAACCGAAGATGCCGTTAGACGCCCTGGTAAACGACAACGGGATCGGCCGGGAGCTCATGCACGTCCGCGGCGCTTCGAAGGCTACTAAGATGCTGGCGCCCCTTGGCCGATGCTGTTGGAAGCAAGTCCGTCTCGGCAAGGGCGCCCCGGATGTCCAGCAGAAAGGCATCTCGGGCAACGCCATCCTCTTCGCCCAGCCCACGGCGCAAATCCCGTCCATGGAGCTGCCCCCGGCGCCAGGCGCGCTTGTGGACTAACCTCAGCAAGGCGCACTGGGCAACAGTCAAGCGCGACGAGTACATGCGCATCGTGAGCGAGCGCAAGCAGCAGCGCGCAACCTTTTCCGAGGTGTCCGTCCGGGAGGGCGTCGCCCCGACACGGCTGCCGGAGGAAGGCGCGCCAGACCGCATCCGGGCCTGTCTGCAACCAGTGGACGGTGCCGACAAAACCCCGGCACGTCTGTTGGGGCCAGCATCCAGGGCGCCGGAGGTGGGCAGAGACGACGAGGCGGGAGACGAATCTGACGAGGACAAAGAGTCAGACAAAGACGGAGAAGCAGCAGAACAGCCTGACATGGCCTACCTGCATGAAAATGTGGCAGAGTTCACAGTTGCAGTGGATCCAGTGCATGACGTCGCTCCACTCCGCATGATGCAAGCGCTGCAAGGCACGCTGGTCGCGCTGCAGGAGCAGGCAGCACGCATCGCAAAGAACGAGGCGACACCGACAGTGGCAGACAGCAGCGGTGCTCTTCAGCCTGTTGCCGACGAAGGCGGCAGGCACACTATGCACAGCATGGTTCTCGATGTGCAGGCCGCTGCTCGTTCGTTCGACGATCGAGCGCAGGCGGTGCTGGAGAGCGCAAGCAGGAGCAGACGCGTGCAGGGCGGTGGGCCCGCACCCCTTATCGGTGCCTACGCAGAAACCCTTGAGTTCTTTCGACAGCAGGTCCTGGCCAGCGTGCCACACAGAGTTCTGGTTCGGGGACGGCGCGCCGAACCTCCAGCGGGAGCGGCCCCTGTTGTTCGAACAGGTCGCGCGACGCCTCATCAATCGGGAGGAGCTCGAGTACTTTCTCGCGACCGACGAGGAGCCCTACGAAGCAGCCTGCCAGAGCCGCTTCAGCTCGCCGGAGATCGTCGCGGTCCTCGGCGACGTGAAGCGCAGGCTGCAGCTCTTGAAAGGCACCCGAGCGGCGATTGGCAGGAAAGGCTTCGCCACTGACCTTCGGATCCTTACAGAGGCGTCGGCGGAGGATTTCATGGAGGCGCTGAACATCGCCAAGCCAGCCGACTGCATCGGCTCCGCCATTTCACGCCCGGGTATGCCTGCCAAGGTCAAGACTGCCTTCAGGACGTTGCTACTCAGCACTTCCGATGTGCCTGGCACCGAGGGGCGGAAAACCGCAATCCTCTTCGACGGGCACGCCAGCAACCTCAAGTTCGGCGCGGCCAGCTTTTTCGTCACACCGAACTTCGCGGACACGTGCAGCCCGTTAGTCCTCCAGCGTCACGAAGGGCCCGGAAAGCGGAGCTTGGACATCCGCGAGGGCGCGGTTGGCGCGGTTGCCAGGGCTGGCGGTGCTTTTCAGCCTGCTGGCCCCGACCTGCGGAGTCCAGCGCCGACCGTGCCTCCTCTGGAGCGTATGCACCAGATAGTGGCAGCAGACCCGCGGGCGCAGGCCAAGTTCTTCCTGCTGATGACCGAACTTCACTACCGCTACATCATCGGCTTGGAGCGCCTGTTTGTTGGCAGCACAACGCTAGCCCGACAGGCGGTGTCAACGGAGGACGAGGTGGCAGCGTCTCTGCAGCCGTGCGTGGCCCCAGGCACCACTGGCGTGCAAGCGCCTTTCGAAGCGCTGGGTCGGGGCTTCACGCATGGCCGCGGCAAAGGCCACAGCGTCATCGGGCCTACGATGGCGTGGCTGCGGTCGGCCGTGGTCGGAGGGCTGCGCACCGCCGCTCGGAAGCTGCGAACTGCGCTTCTTTCCACCGCGGTGACCGTGCAGTACGAAGCTGCCAACGAGCCCGCACGGCAGCCGGGCCTTCCTGACGTCGCGCCTGAGCCTTTCACGGCCAGGCAGCAGCGCCAGAGCCGCATGAACGGAGGCGAAGAGGAGGACGGCACCCTGCGCGAGGAGGTGCCGCTCGGCCCGCCAGTGGAGCAGCCGTGCCTCGTGGAGGAGCGCGCTCGCGCGGCCGCAGAGAACCAGATGCCTGCAGTCGGCGCTGCAGCGTACCGGGGCCTCCCGCTCACAGGGGCCTTCCAGTCCACGTTTCCGGGCTACCGCCAGCGAGCCAGTTTCGGGCAACTTGGTTGCGCTCCTCAGCCTGCCATGCCAGCCAGCCATGTCAGCCTCTTCGAGACGAACGAGGATGCAGCAATTCTAGGAGTCCTGCACACAGATGGTTCGCCGGCCTCAGTCGAGGAGATCAACGCAGATGCGGACGCGTGGGCCGCGGCATTCAGCCATGACTTCTTTTGCAACATCTGCTCCAACCACGAGCACGACTGCACCGAGACGTGCGTCAAGTACGTCAAGAAGAAGCTCGAGGCCAAAGAGAGTCTGCGCTCGAACAGGACCCCGTCGTGCCGCTTCTGGTTCTTCCGCATCCAGCAGCTATGTCTGGCAGGCCGCACCAAGCGAGTGCGTCGGCGCGGCAAGCCTTTGGTCCGGACTCCGTTCATCGACTTCTCTGATGACCGCAACCAACGGTGCCGCTGCCAGGTAAAACGCGACCAGCCGTTCAGGAGCTCCAGCAACGACGTCTGTCAGGTGACCAACCGTTGCAACGTGGATTTCCAGTTCTTGATGTGCGCGCCTGACGAGTCCGCCGATGCAGCAGAAATGCTTCAGCCCGGTGGTGCTGCTCAGCCTGCCCAGGACGAGCCGCCTGCGCCTGCCCCTGCCCAGCTGGCCAAGCGCAGAAGGCTTACCAAGAAGACGATCACCAAGAAGAACCCTGGCTCGACAATCGCTGTGCGCCGACCACAACACTTCAACAGTAACAAAAAGTGGCTCTACGGTTGTGGCTCCTTGCAGCCCAAGGATGCGGCGGTCGTGGAGAGCTTCCAGGCGGCTTTCCAGAAGGCTTTCTCCATGGACTTCTACATCACGAAATTCCAAGGCAAGATGATGGAGTCCATGACGCCACTCTTCCAGTCCATGCTCGGCGGCATGCAGCGTCTGGAACAGCAGGAGAGGGAAGAGCAGGAGCAGGAGGCCCGTCAGGTGCTCAGTGAGGGCGGCGCTGATGGCGAGGACCAGACGCTGGCCAAACGACGCCGCACGAACGAGGATCTCGCTCGCCGCGCTCGGCGAGTCTGTATCCGGTTAGCGTCGATGGCGAACTGGTGCTTCTGGCTCTCCACGACGGAGGTGGCGCTGCACATCCTCGCGGGCGGCGACTGCCTCCAATCGCACCACCATGTGCGGCTCTTCACAAGACAGCTGCAGTGGGCCTGCCAACAATGCAAGCGCTCTCTGAACCATGAAGGTGCGGGCGAGGAGCAGCAGAATGAACAGTTGCCCATACAGGCAGTCCGCATCCAGATCGCTGTCGCCGACGATGAGGAGGAGCACGCAGCAGGTGAGACCAGCGGTGCTCCTCAGCCTCCTGGAGAGACCCCTGCTGATGATGAGCAGGCTGGCGGTGCGGAGGGCGAGGACATGCAGGTGTGCACCACAAGCACGAACACGGCCGACGACTACGCCCACAGGGGCCCTCGCCTGCAGACCATGCCGTACTACATCTACAGGATGTACGTCCGGCGAGTCCTGAAGCCGAGCCGGGTCAAAGCTTTTGGACCGAGATTCTTTGTCTTCGAGAACCACTACGTCATGGCTCAGCGGTGCGTGCAGGAGGTCCAGTTGACGCGGATTCACGCCCCCACCATCGACGGCTTCCAGTGCCCGACATGGGCACAGGACCCAGAGCAGAAGTCGCTCTTCAAGGCCCTCCTCTTCACGCCTTGGGCGTGCGAGGGCCCCCTCTCTTGTGGCAGCGTTAACCAGTACAGCCATATGTTGAGGAACTGCGGCTGCCCTGCCGTGCGCCCGCACTCGTTCGAGCGGGCGCGGCGGCTTCGGTGCGCGGAGATCCACGTGCTGGCGGCGCGCGCGGACTCCAGGTGCCGCCTGGCCCGCAAGAGGATCGTGCTCGCGGACGCGACCCTCTTCTCCGAGCTTAAACAGCCCCGCTCTAACCTCGATGAGGGCGAGCTGCTTCTCCTCAGCCTAGCGCACTTCGCAAGGTCCCAGCTGGCACGGCGTCTGCCAGTGGATGCGGCACGGCGCATCCTCGCCTTCAGTGACCACCACTGCCGGTGGCACGAGGAACAGTGCACCCTGGCGGAGTTCTGCGCGTACGCGGCGCGAGACGTGCTCGCGCACGTGGACCTCGCGGCGGAGGCGCGGGTTAAGCTTCGACCAGCAGCAGCTGCACACCTCGAGGCGGATGCAGACTCCGCGAGCGATGCCGAAGGGCCCAAGGGGCGGGTCCCGCTGGAGCTCGTTGACGTGGGTGGAGGCGGCGGCAGCGACGTAGAGGAGGAAGTGGAGGACGCCGCGATTACCGAGATCTCCCTGTTTCCGCTGCGGGGCCACGTCAGAGCAACCGAGCTTGCCCTGCAGCAAGACCAACTGCAGCGCTTGGACCAGAAGAGCCGCCTCAGCTACGCCGATAAACAATTGAAGAACCTCGACCGAGCGCACGGCGGCATGCTGCAGGCGAGCTTTGCACAGGCAGCCAGCAGCGGCGCGCGGGAGCATCTGGGCACGCGACTGGACGAGAGCTTTTCTGACATGCTGACCCTACAGCGGCAAACGATTGAGCCCCAGAAGAAGCAAGCGAGCCCGGATGGAGAGACCTTGCCCGATGCTGCGGACGACTGGCTACCCAGCGGTGCTCCTCAGCCTGCTGCCGAGGACGCGCAGCCGGAGCTCTTGCCGCAGCTCTTGGCCATGCAGGGCCCGGCGGCTGTTGCGTGGAAGCTGGTCGCTGATGCCGAATGCACGGAGGAGCAGATTGACGCGGTGTCGTTGTTCACGCTGTCTCTGCAGAAACGTTTTGACGGCAGGCCAGACAAGACGACGCATCTGCTCCCTGTGGTATCCGCGACGGGGAGCGATCTGGCTCGGGGGAGGCGGCGTCGGCAAGACACGCACCCTCTCCAAAGTGGTGGAGCCGATGGCCATCACCTACTTCGGCGAGCGGGGGTACCTCGGCAAAGCACAGTCCAACCACGCGGCACACAATCTCGGCCCGCGCGGGAGGACGATGCATTCTTCCAACGGCCTGCTCATGTCGGACTCCTTGCAGACCGCCAGGCTGCGCTTGACCCCGCAGACGCAGAAGAAGCTGGACCGCCTCACAGGCACACTCGGCGTCGACGTGATCGATGAGCTGGGTGCTGTGCCCGGTCCCTTGCTGCATGCGGATGCACTGCGCACGACCTACGGCAGGGCGTTGCGCTACAACCTCGACCCCACGAAGTACATGCGCCCGCAGGAGACGTGGGGGCGCATGGCGGTGAAGATCTTCTGCGGGGACTTCCACCAGTTGCCGCCAGTCCCCGCCAGCGCCTCCCTGCTGGCGCCTCACACGGAGCAGTCCTACGAGCACCAACAGGGTAGGAAGTTGCTCGCCGACTTCGAGTACGTCATCGACTCCGTGCAGATGCAGCGCTTTACAGACCCCTTGCAGCTCGAGGTCCTCCGCGCCATGAGGACTCCAGGCGGCAAAAAAATCTCTGACGAGAGCTGGCAGGCGATCGTCAAAACAGAGATCGTTGGCCCCAGCGGTGCTGGTCAGCCTGCTGTCACCAGCAGCGAAGCCGCACAGCAACCTCAGTGGGACCACCGCTTGCGCGCAGCACGAGGCTGGTATGAGTCGGCGTATGAGTGGCGCATCGTCTCTTACGCCATGCATGCGCAGGCCAAGCTTGATGCGCACGATGCTGGCCAGCTGCTCTTCTACGTGCCAGCAATCGACAGACCAGCTGCGCGCCTCGCGAAACCTGACTTCGACGAGATTCGCGCGGAGCCCAACATCGGCGCTACCGCAGAAATGCCGGGGCTGCTGCCGCTCTTCGTCGGCATGGAGGTCATCCTGACGGAGCCCGTCTTGCCACCTAAATATGTCCGTGGCGCGCCGGGCACGGTGGTAGGCATAGAGCTGCACGCTCGGGAGCCTCTGGTGGAGGGCCGCCCGTCAACTGTCTCGGATGGTATTGTACTACTCCGCTACATGCCAAAGGCCGTCTATGTCAAGATCGATAACAGCGATGAACTCTTCTTGAAGACCGCGCCGGTGACAGCTGGCAGTGCTTCTCAGCCTGCCGGACCCGACCTGCGCGGAGTGCTCGCGATCACCTCGCGGGCGCGCCCCTGGAAGTTCAAAGCGGCGACAGGTGGCCCGGCCATCGCGGTCTCCAGGACACAGTTGACCGTTCTGCCCAAGAAGCAGGGCACTGTGCATGGCGTGCAAGGCAAGACGGCGGACCCGGGCTTCATCGTGCACTGGACGTTTCCGCCGGGACTCAAGAAGGAGTCCATATGGCTGGCCTGCTACGTCAGCCTCTCGCGGCCCAGGAGCTTCCGCCAGCTCTGGAGCCACGGCTTGCCCGACCGGAGCATCATCGAAGCCGCCCCCCCGGAACAAATCGCCAAGGCCTTCGCCGAGCTCTTCGCGGACAAGATTGCCGCGACGAAGATCGCTTGCGCGAAAGCCCGACAAGGGCTAGGCCGGCCTGCACGAGCTCGACGAACCGTGAGACACAGGCTGCTTTGTGGCGGCGCTGCTCAGCCTGCCCGCTTGGTGCTTCTCAGCCTGCACTCGCGTGCTGCTTCTCGGCCTGCACGCGACTGCGGTTGCAGCATCCCCGCTCCAGATAGCGCACGCCCCCAATACCTCTTACAATATCGTCTTGGAGATCCTGAAGCAGTGCCGCGAGAGCCAGGATGCCATGCTCGCAGCGCACCTCTCTGAGATCCGTCCTTGCCCCTTCTACAGCATGCGCGTGGAGTAGCCCCCGGCGAGTGGCGATGGTAACGCTTCTCAGCTTGCCCGGAACTGTCACTTGGCATTGGCTCTTGTTCGCGCCACACAGAAGTCGCGATGCGTGTCCACTGCGAGTGGCTTCCTCGTGTCTACGCCAGGTGTGACGGACGCCTCTGACGATGAGAATTCACACGCGGTGACCATTCACGGCTATTGTTCCGTAGACAATATGCTCTCTTTCAAAATGGACCCGCCCAACAGAGCAAAGCACAGAGTCTGCCTGTTGCTCATTACAGGCTGTTCACAAGATGCTATCACGGTGCGCAACGTAACCCGCATCGACGAGGGCGCAGTGACAGAGGCGCAGTACTTCATCAAGAAATTGAGGACACTGGGCACGCGCACAGAGCTTCAGCAATCTGGTGAGCACAGGCGGATGAATGCGTGGAGTACGACACCCGACTCAGCCAAGAAGTGCAGAATCCTCGAAGGCCACCCGTCAGGAGAAAGCTTGGCATGAGATGCTGCTGTCTTGCCAGCGACGCTTCTCAGCTTGCTACACCTCGCGTGCCTTAGGCTTTGTCGCTGCTTGCTTGGCGAATTCGGATTCGCCTTGCAGTCAGCCAGCGATGTTTGCCTCAAGCCTCTCACTTCACAGTCCCCGCTGACTCGCATTCGCCCGCGGTGCTTCTCAGCCCTCAGTTGCTGTTGTAACTGCTTGTGCGGGATTACTCATTTGGGCCCGCAGCGCTTCTCAGCCTGCCATTGCTCTTGTGAGTTCCGCCACAAAGTTTTGATTTCAGCACAAGAATAACGTGATCCAGCGGGTGCAGGAATGAGTGCCGAAGGTAGTGCCGCGGCTGTCGACGAGCTTCCACGGCGGCTTCACTCGCCGCTGCAACTGAATCACTTTTTGCCTGCGGTGCTTCTCACCCTGCAGTTGTTTTTCTAGATGCGTCGATGCTACGGCGGTCGGCAGTGTCTCTTCAATCATAACATCATCATCATCATCAATGGCTTCGCCGAGCACCCCGCTGGAGACTCAGTTCTTACGGGTCCGTGCCCATACTATTACTACTACTATCACGATATCACAGTAAATCCATTCATGGGAGTGCCTGTTTTGGAGCTACACTCATTGATGCAAGTGTCTCGTCTAAGGCTCAACCCGTTGATAGCAATGTCTCGTTTGGACCTACATCCGTTGATAGCAGTGTCTTGTTTAGACCTCAATGCATTTATACGAGGATCTCCTTTGGAGATGCCGTTATCGAAAGCAGTGTTTCTACTGCTACTACCACTGCTCCCATCACTCCTACACGTTCACTCCACTACAACTACTACTTCACTGTCACCATTAATAACATCACTACTACTTCTACTGTTACTACTAGTGTTACTATTACTGCTGCTGCTGCTGTTGCTGCTGCTAGTGTAGCTATTGCTACTGCAACTACTGGCAGTGCCATTGCGACTGCCGCTGATGTTGCCACTGCGACTGCCACTGCGAATCCGAATGCGGCTGCGAGAACACCAGAATTCGACAATAGCACTCTTACATGAATACCGCAGGCAATGTTTTCAGATATGCTCCTACACATCGCTGTTAGGTTGCTTTGCCGGGATTTTTTTTCTCAACGGGGCTCTCGCCTGAGTGGCAGGCCCATGGGGTGCTGCTATTTCAAGGGGGCGTTTCTTGTAGTGGCCCGCCTGCCCGACCCGACCCGCCAGCTCGATGCACCCGCCAACTCGATGAGGCACCAGAGCTTCATGTTCCACCAGCTCAGCCCGATCTGCCTGTCAGGGTCCGCCCGTCCGACCGGGCCCGTCCGTTTGGGTAGGTACACCCGCCCGATCCGACCCGCCCGTTAAGGTCCGCCCGCCCGACCCGACCCGCCCGTGGGGGCCCGCTCGCCGGATGCGCCGGTCAAGTCGATGAGGCTCAAGAGACGGGGGTCAATCAGAGCGCCGGATCTTGCAGGATCCTGCGGAGCCAGGGGTGCAGTGACTCGGGCTTGGGCGCAGGATCCTGCAGGATTTTGCAGGATCCTGCAAAGCCTGACTGACCCGGGTCTGGATTGACCCGGGTCAGTAGATCCCGCCCGCCCGACCGCCCGCCCGCCCCGACCGCCCGTGGTAGGGCTCGCCCGCCCGACCCGACCCGACCGCCCGTATTAGGCGTCATATTTACCTAACAGCGAAGATTGATAGGTTTCTAGTAGGGTCAAAAGAGAGCATCATGACTCCCAAGGGGGTCTTGGCAGATGCCGGACGGGTGCCCCGGGAATCCGGGAACTCTTCCTTTAGCAAACATTAACGCATTTCGTGGTCTTCGAGTTCCCAGAACTCCATTCTTGGGCATGATTTTGAATGCCCGGAGCCAACTGTAGGCCAATTCGTGGTCTTCGAGTTCCCAGAACTCCATTCCTGGGCATGATTTTGAATGCCAAGAGCCAACTGGAGGCCACTTCGTGGTTTTCGAGTTCCCAGAACTCCATTCCTGGGCATGATTTTGAATGCCCGGAGCCAACTGTAGGCTACTTCGTGTTTTTCCCAACTATCCTGTGGTGTTGGGTCCTCGTTTTGAAGAGACAGCGCCCCGCGTTCACTCCTCCTCCCGCTGCCCCCTCCCTCCTGCCATCATCATCATCATCATCATCATCATCATCATCACCATCATCACCATCATCATCATCAGCATCATCATCATCATCATCATCATCATCATCGTCATTATCACCACCATCATCGTCATCATCATGGGGCCTCGAAACGTGTGCAACCGTTTCGGTATCACCATCATCATCATCGACATCATCGACGTCATCATCACCACCATCATCATCATCGCCATCATCACCCGTCACACGTTTCGCGGCCCCATAGGGATCTCCACCGAAGGCCTCAGTGCCACCGCCCGCATGCGTCAGCCACACCCAATTCGGCACACCCCTCACACGTTTCGTGGCCCCATAGGGAGCTCCACCGAAGGCCCCAGTGGCTGCGCTCCCATGCGCCCGCCGCGCCCATTTCGGCACACCCCTCACACGTTTCGTGGCCCCATAGGGAGCTCCAGCGAAGGCCCCAGTGGCTGCGCTCCCATGCGCCCGCCGCACCCATTTCGGCACACCCCTCACACGTTTCGTGGCCCCATAGGGAGCTCCAGCGAAGGCCCCAGTGGCTGCGCTCCCATGCGCCCCGCACCGGCACACCCCTCACACGTTCGTGGCCCCATAGGGAGCTCCACCGAAGGCCCCAGTGGCTGCGCTCCCATGCGCCCACCGCACGCACACCCCTCACACGTTCGTGGCCCCATAGGGAGCTCCAGCGAAGGCCCCAGTGGCTGCGCTCCCATGCGCCCACCGCACCCATTTCGGCACACCCCTCACACGTTTCGTGGCCCCATGGGGAGCTCCAGCGAAGGCCCCAGTGGCTGCGCTCCCATGCGCCCACCGCACCCATTTCGGCACACCCCTCACACGTTTCGTGGCCCCATAGGGAGCTCCAGCGAAGGCCCCAGTGGCTGCGCTCCCATGCGCCCGCCGCGCAGATTTCGGCACACCCCTCACACGTTTCGTGGCCCCATAGGGAGCTCCACCGAAGGCCCCCGTGGCTGCGCTCCCATGCGCCCACCGCACTACTACCACTACTACTACTACTACTACTACTACTACTACTACTACTACTACTACTACTACTACTACTACTATTACTACTACTACTACTATACTACTACTACTACTACTACTACTACTACTACTACTACTACTACTACTACTACTACTACTACTACTACTACTACTACTACTACTACTACTACTACTACTACTACTACTACTACTACTACTACTACTACTACTACTACTAACTACTACTACTACTACTACTACTACTACTACTACTACTACTAACTAACTACTACTACTACTACTACTACTGACTACTACTACTGCTACTGCTGCTCTGCTACTACTACTACTACTACTCACTACGACTACTACTACTACTACTACTACACCTACCACTACTACTACTACTACTACTACTACTACTACTACTACTAACTACTACGACTACTACTACACTACTACTACTACTACTACTACTACTACTACTACAACTACTAACTACTACTACTCACTACTACTACTACTACTACTACTACTACTACTACTACTACTACTACTACTACTACTACTACTACTACTA
This sequence comes from Prorocentrum cordatum, assembly GCA_963575745.1. Lineage (NCBI taxonomy): Eukaryota > Dinophyceae > Prorocentrales > Prorocentraceae > Prorocentrum > Prorocentrum cordatum. The sequence continues at coordinate 141,833 of CAUYUJ010017060.1, read as the reverse complement.
CTACTACTACTACTACTACTACTACTACTACTACTACTACTACTACTACTACTACTACTACTAGCCTGCGGCGGCCACGCCCAGTGTCACGAGTGTTCGGACAGGCGTGCTCGAGCCATTCACATTCGTATTCATTTACACTAGGCGTAGCCATGATCGCATTCATGCAAATATACTCACTCGCACGCAGACCCATTCACACTCAGACTCACTCGCGCTCTGACTCACCCGCGTTCATTCTCTGGTAATCAGACCTATTGTATTCCTTTGCGTTGTGTACCCCGCCACGTTCCGGCACACCCCTCATACGGTTCGTGGCCCCATAGGGAGCGCCATCGAAGAAGATACTCACAATTGCGGTACTCGCAACTGCATCTGATTGGGTCCTTCGCCAGGATAATTCGAGTTCCCAGAATTCCATTCCCGGGCCACATTTTGAATGCTGATGCAGGCTGAGGCTGAGGCTGATGCAGGCTGAGGCTGAGGCAGGCTGAGGCCGAGGCTGAAGGCAGACTGACGCTGAGGCTGAAGCAGGCTGAGGCTGAGGCTGAGGCAGACTGAGGGTGAGGCTGAGGCAGGCTGATGCTGAGGCAGGCTGAGGCTGAGGCTGAGGCTGAGGCAGGCTGAGGCTGAGGCTGAGGCTGAAGGCAGACTGAGGCTGAGGCTGAGGCAGGCTGATGCTGAGACAGGCTGAGGCTGAGGCTGAGACTGATGCAGGCTGATGCTGAGGCAGAGGCTGAGGCCGAGGCTGAAGGCAGGCTGATGCTGAGGCAGGCTTAGGCTGAGGCCGAGGCTGAAGGCAGACTGAGGCTGAGGCTGAAGCAGGCTGAGGCTGAGGCAGGCTGAGGCTGAGGCTGAAGCAGGCTGAGGCTGAGGTTGAAGCAGGCTGAGGCTGAGGCTGAGGCAGGCTGAGGCTGAGGCTGAGGCAGGTTGCTGCTGAGGCAGGCTGAGGCTGAGGCTGAAGCAGGCTGAGGCTGAGGCAGGCTGAGGCTGAGGCTGAGGCTGAGGCTGAGGCTGAGGCTGAGGCTGAGACAGACGCTGAGGCAGGCTGATGCTGAGGCAGGCTGAGGCTTAGGCTGAGGCTGAGGCAGGCTGAGGCTGAGGCTGAGGCAGGCTGAGGCTGAGGCTGAGGCTGAGGCAGGCTGAGGCTGAGGTTGAAGCAGGCTGAGGCTGAGGCTGAGGCAGGCTGAGGCAGACGCTGAGGCAGGCTGAGGCTGAGGCTGAGGCTGAGGCTGAGGCTGAGGCTGAGGCAGGCTGAGGCTGAGGCTGAGGCTGAGGCTGAGGCAGGCTGAGGCTGAGGCTGAGGCTCTGAGGCTGAGGCTGAGGCTGAGGCAGGCTGAGGCAGACGCTGAGGCAGGCTGATGCTGAGGCAGGCTGAGGCTTAGGCTGAGGCTGATGCAGGCTGAGACTGAGGCAGGCTGAGGCTGAGGCCGAGGCTGAAGGCAGACTGAGGCTGAGGCTGAAGCAGGCTGAGGCTGAGGCTCAGGCAGGCTGAGGCTGAGGCTGAGGCAGGCTGATGCTGAGGCAGGCTGAAGCTGAGGCTAAGGCAGGCTGATGCTGAGGCAGGCTGAGGCTGAGGCTGAGGCTGAGGCTGAGGCTGAGGCTGAGGCAGACGCTGAGGCAGACGCTGAGGCAGGCTGAGGCTGAGGCTGAGGCTGAGGCTGAGGCTGAGGCTGAGGCAGGCTGAGGCTGAGGCTGAGGCAGGCTGAGGCTGAAGGCAGACTAAGGCTGAGGCTGAAGCAGGCTGAGGCTGAGGCTGAAGCAGGCTGAGGCTGAGGCTGCGGCAGGCTGATGCTGAGGCAGGCTGAGGCTGAGGCAGTCTGAGGCTGAGGCAGGCTGAGGCTGAGGCTGTGCCGAATTGGGTGTGCGTGACGCATGCGGGCGGCAGCACTGGGGCCTTCGGCGGAGTTCCCTATGGGGCCACGAAGCGTGTGAGGGATGTGCCGAGATGGGTGTGCGTGACGCATGCGGGCGGCAGCACTGGGGCCTTCGGCGGAGCTCCCTATGGGGCCACGAAACGTGTGAGGGGTGTGCCGAATTGGGTGTGCGTGACGCATGCGGGCGGCAGCACTGGAGCTTTCGGCGGAGCTCCCTATGGGGCCACGAAACGTGTGAGGGGTGTGCCGAATTGGGTGTGCGTGACGCATGCGGGCGGCAGCACTGGGGCCTAAGGCTGAGGCTGAGGCAGGCTGAGGCTGAGGCTGAGGCTGAGGCAGGCTGAGGCTGAGGCTGAGGCAGGCTGCTGAGGCAGGCTGAGGCTAAGGCCGAGGCTGAAGGCAGACTGAGGCTGAGGCTGAGGCTGAAGGCTGAGGCTGAGGCTGAGGCTGAGGCTGAGGCTGAGGCAGGCTGAGGCTGAGGCTGAGGCAGGCTGATGCTGAGGCAGGCTGAGGCTGAGGCTGAGGCTGATGCAGGCTGAGGCTGAGGCAGGCTGAGGCTGAGGCCGAGGCTGAAGGCAGACTGAGGCCGAGGCTGAAGCAGGCTGTGGCTGAGGCTGATGCAGGCTGAGGCTGAGGGCGACTTTCTAAGGGGGCTTGCTTTCGGGAAAGGGGCTTCGGGGTTGGGCGCACGCAACATCCTATCCGTGTCCTCTTCGGTCGTCAGGTGGATCCGTACACGTGTTTTGTGGCGCAGGCGCCGTGGCAGCCCCGCGGTCGGGGCGTTCGCCGTCTCCGCGCAGCCGATGGCACAACTGCAACTCGAGGGGGTGCATTCCCTAACCCGGGGAGCCTCAATGGGGGGCCTGACCAACCAAGAGTGACGCCGGCGAGCGTGCCCAGGCTGGCGTTGCGCAACTTGCAACGCAAACCCCGGGAGAGACCGCGGCCGCGGTGAAACGCGCCACGGCTGCGGGCAGTCAGCTAGCCAAAGCGGGCCCCGCCCAACGCGCAACGTGCGTTGGTGGCGCGCCTAGCGCTTTGGTCCGGAGTTGATATGCTCCTCTCCGCATCCTCTCTTTTGCCGCTGCCGCCGCCGCCTCGCTTCATTAGGTTGACTGCACCCCTCGCCCTTCGGCCGGCCAGCTCGGCGCGTGCGCACGTATTCACATATTGCTTAACGGACTTTATTGCTGCCAAAACCATCGCTCTCCCCAGGAGTTCTCTCCCTGAACTTCCCCAGAGTAGATCTACGACCGCACATAGTGAAGCCCCAGGTTTGACTATTGAAGATCATGAGACCCATGTTCCTTTTTTACATTCAACCACGATTCCCAGAGGAACGACAGGTTATCAGCCGAAACCAACGACCAAGTCGTTTTGGGTTCGATGAGCCAGGCCCAGGCAGCAGATTTGCTCGACACATCACAATCAGAACATCATGTTGAGCAATTTCGGAAAGGGCTCCTCCCAACCTCTAGAATGTTCCCCGCGTTGATCTGTCTCTCGACGATTCCCCAGACAATAAGAAGTTAGGGGAGATGGATCAGACGCCCGGGAGGCAGACCGGCCGAGCCGGCGCTGCGAGACGGAGGCCATTGTCGAGTTGGCTTTCCTCACATTCAGCGCCGCAGAGCCCGCGAATTTTGAGGGACAAGGCTCCTGCGATTGATTTGTCTCGCGACGATGCCCCAGGGCGTTCGTTACTGGAGGATCGGGCCCAGACCCCCGCGAGACAGACCGGCGAAGCCGGCGCTGTCAGGCGTAGAGACTTTGCATCCTGGTGCAGCCCCGCGCAGCCCGGCCAATGGAGCCCCAGGATCGCTGGCCCAGCCAGTAGAGCCCACGACGAGGACGAGCAACCCGGGGAGACCCCCATCGTCCCAGACGATTGGGACGAACCCCAGGGCGCTCAGATCGTTCCGGCTGCTTTGGACGGGCAAGACGGTCACGACAGTGACGGGCATTTACGAGACGAAGAAGAGGCGAACTCGTATGGAGGCAACTTCGAGCTTGCTGATTTCCATACGTTTCCATGTCGGGCTGACCCAGAGCTCCCACTCCAGGACCTCATCGATTGCCCCGTCCCAGACGGCGAGCGATCCAAGGCAGAAGCAGTCGATTACCAAGAACACGCTGACCTCGGAGAACTTTAAGGGGAGCTCTTTGGGAGATGTTATAGAGGATCGGGAGTATAGCTCGCGCGCCGTTGCCTGTGGCTCAAGGCGCGCGTGCCCTATTTGCCCAGACACTGCGTGCGTTCGCTATGCGCTGGGAAGATCATTACATCGATCTTATCCTGTCTTATCCGTCCACTCCCCATACTGAACCAACACAGCATGGCATTGGACGCTATCTGCCATCCGCTTCCCATAGAATCGGATGCTATTTGACTTGCCTTCGTCATTTCAGACTTGGTAGCGGAGCTGGCCGCACTTTCGTGCTCTTGCTCTTCTCATTCTCGCGCTATCCGGCACGATCTTCGCGACCAACTACCACCCTGCGCCACCACTCCAACTACATTTACGAGGATCAATCCAAGAGCAAGAATCAACGCGAGAGGTACGACGTCTAGACAACAACATTGGTACCATATACGCTTCATCACTACGCTACTACCAACCGCTCGGCAACGAGCCAAAAGCGCAGTACTTGAAGCAGAGGCGGGGAGACCCGCAAGATAAAGCGCCCCGTAGACTTGACAAGGCACTACAAGCCCTACCCCAGCGCGGCAACGCGCCGGATAACCACCCATATCTTCACAGCCTTCGGTTGGTTATCTTCGCCATCATCTGGTCTGCGCTGGGGGCAGCAATCGGACACATGCGCCGAGGAGACATTAGCACAGATGGGCAAACACATGGCCCATGCTGGGGCCCTCAAGGCAACGTGCCTTTCCGCGAATACGTTTACGAGGTCAACGCGCGGCTTAACGCCACAAGCGGACGCATGACGCCACATGCCCAAGCAGCCGCCATACAACGCGGCCTGGGTGGCCTAGCGAGGACACACCTGACAGTATAAACTACGGTGCGGACATCGATGGTGTCCACACCGACCCAGCAACCTACATCATGTTCCTCCTAATCATGAAGTTCGAACGCCTGGAAGATGAGCGCCAGCTCACTTCAGGCACACAGCTCATCGACTTTCATGTGCCTCACGGAGAACGAATCGATGTAACCCTCACTCGGTTCGAGATGGCCCGTCTTGAGGCACAGTCGGTGGGGCTTGACCTTCCCAACTTCCAACTGCTCGCTACTATCCTATTCCGCGCCCTAGGCGTCGGCAACCAGCGAGCCATGCAACTCTTGCAGCCACTCAACTACCAAATGCCCCGAACACAACAACAGTATGATGAGTTGTGCGAGAAGATGCGTTCCATAGGCCATTTGTCATAATGTTCTCCTGGCAACATAGGATCAGTGTTTGGAAGGGGAAGGGGAACTGTTAGTGGACATTTCTATACTACCTTAACCACTGAAGCTCAGCCTGGCTACGGGCCCTCAAGCATATGGGCCGACGATCCTGGAGAGACTACTGCCCTACTAACAGGGGGTCGATCACAACCAAGCTGGGCAACCAGCCCTCCTCCTAGAGAACCTCAACCTCACCGTTCCCTATGGGGCGAAGCGAATCCCCTAAGCGACGGTGTGTCCACCTACCGAGGCAATGACGATTTCGACTCCGGCACCGACGCCGACACCATATCATCATATGGTATCGAACCCCTAGATTGGTCAGATATCATGCAAATGGAAGGGGGCAATCAGCGCGCCGAACACCTGTTCTGGTTATTACAACAGGCAAAGCGGAGGTGGAGGAGGTTCACACGAAAACCAGCGCCTCGTGTTAGGAGGAGGATACGGAGGAGCTTCAACGGAAAAGGTAAAGGCAAACGGGGTCGCCGCAGGTTGAATGGACGAGGCATCTCGGCTTTCCTCCAGAGGCTTTCAGCTGATCAATATGATGACATATTTTCCGGGGGGAAAGGCCGTGGAAAAGGCCGTTGAGATACCTCGGGCAAAGGTAAAGGTATGCGGGGAAACCCGCGAGGTAGAGACGGCCACATCCTAAAGTGCCACGAGTGCGATAGTACCGATCATCTTGTAAAAGATTGTCCAGCGAAGGGAAATGGAAAGGGCAGATCGACCGAAGTCCATTTCGGCCCAAGTGAACCATTTATTGAATATCTGAGCCCCCAAGAATTCGAGGCCGTGGAACATATATTTTTCATTTGGGCCAGCAGCATGGACAACTTGGATGAGCTCGAGGCGTATGGCCATGGACTGTACGCGTACTACCTCGAGTACCTCCGAAGGCTTGTTCTCGGAAATATCGAGCTTACGCCCGTGGAGAATGGAACGCTGGGAAACCAGCCCTTATCTTTCTTCGACTGGATGTTCGGCAACCCAGGTAACTTCATGGCCTACGAGAGCAGTGGCGAGGATGTCACTGTTGAGGCCTCGCCTTCGGAGGCTGACCACAACCTTCGACGTCAACCCGACCTTATGCTTGGAAACAGGCCCACTCCAGTATATCATCCAAATTATTCTGATCTGATGGAATTAGAGTCTCAAGCATTCACTGTGGGCGTGCCAGGGAACCCATACATACCACCTGGCACGCTCGCTCCAGGCGAGTACGGACCGCACGCGATACTGCAAGCCCCCATGCAGATGCACGATGTACTGGTCGTAGCATATCCCGAGAGTCAAGAGTGCCGAAAGTGGCCGCATGATGCTACAAGACACCGATGCTTGCCACGACTCAGAGCTAGTGTTAGCGGCCCTCACTCTTATCGACAGCGTGCACCCTGAGGACGTGCAACGACATGCGTGGTATTCCAGAGGGAGATGGCGCCAAGCCTTCGAAAGGGCCATCTCCATGCGCGGTCAGGCCCTCCCTCCGCCGGGATGGGGTCTCCAGGCGGCGGGATTGCAGCCCAACCACACGGCCGTGCGAAACATTATCGGGCAGCCTACACACGACTATGATCATCCCGAGGTGCACGCTATGCTCGGTAACGAGCCTGAGCCGACTACCGTACCGCCGACGCCGGGACAGCCAAGCGATGCTCAGACGCTTGTGCAGCAGGGAAACCTGCCCGCCCCTGCTGGGCCGATGACCGTCGTCATCGGCAATCCTATGTCAGAAGATGAAGAGGATGATGGATGTGGGATGTGCGAGGACGAGACCACCATCCTCATGATGGAAGTCAATGGTGAAGACGAGGAGGTGGATTTCAGCCCCGACAGTCCTGACACACCACCACCTGCACAAGAGCCAATTGTGCCAGACTCCAGTCAGCAGGGAGACCTGCCTGCCCAAGATGCGCCGCCTGTGGCCCCGCAGGAACCCACGCCGGCTCCTGCTCAGGCTGCGTCGGCGGCTTCATCTGATGAGCATGCCAGGAGGTCTCGCTCGCATCCACGCCTTAGGGGCGAGCCTCACCCTCAAGCACGGCGCCCACGCGAATGGAGGCAAGCAGGCCCATCAGAGCATGCCGCTCGACGAGGGGGTCAGTTGCTTGCCTACAACGACCCTAGGCGTCAAACGGGTGAGCATTCTGCTTTTGGAAAAGGCAACCCAGCCTACAGGGATGCCCAAGGCAGGTCCATACGGGGTGGCTACCAGCTCGCGACGAATATTCGTCTTCCTGAGATAGAGGCAGTACGGGCGCAGCTGCGGAATGTCATTGCGGCACGCAAGCTTTACAGGCCCAACGCAGTCTGTGGGCCGTGCTCGGAGCCATTCCAGGAACACAGGCCTGGATGTCCTGTAGGGCTCAATGAGGGCTTGAGCCCGAATAGAGGCCGCACTCCTGCAAAGGAGGGTCATCCACCGTTGGTTCCTATGACTCAAGCAGAGATCGACGAGATCCACCGTCGTCTCGGAACCACGGCTCACAGGAGCCCTATGGCCGAGGAGGTCCAGCCTCCGAGGGGACTTGCGCCTGTGACCCAGGAAGAGAAAGATGCGCTCAATCGCCTTCCTGGGATGCGGGGAAACCCGCCCGGCGTCTCCAGTCAGGCCCAACAGCCAGAGATGATGGATGACGACGAACAGAAGGCTCAGCGAGCCGCAGCAGATGCGGAGCGCAGGCGAGTGGCAGACGAACGCGCCAGCGAGGCAACTCGCCAAATGCTGCTGGAGTCCCAAAAGATCTATATGAAGGGGGCAAGGAAGCCCCCACTCCAACCGAAGGCCAAGAGCGAAACACGTGCACCCAGGACGCCTTCGGGGGAGAGACAGAAAACGTCGGCCCGCTCAGAGGAACTCGGGTTAGGTGTGCAGATGGAGATGCCTCGTTCTGAAACGCCGAAGTCACCGACTCCAGCAACTCCGGCACAGAGACCCGACCCTAGGCAACAACCTCAGGACTCCGTGGAGACCCGCAGACGACCGCCTAGCCGTAGCGGCTCTATCGCCGGCAAGGCCAAGGCTTTCGAGCGTGCAGGGTTTACCCCTACGCCAGCCTCGCCTGCGGCGGCACGCTCCAAGAGGTCTGAGGAAGGTGCTCTATCTAGGGGTACCTGGTGCCTAAGATCAAGGGCAGCGCCAGTCGAGAAACACTGCGGGGGAACCCGCCAGGCGCTGCAGCTGCATCATCGCTGCAGCCTCTTCGGTGACAGAGGCTCCATTGCGAGGAAACCCGCCAGAGGATGAGCTGCACCACCCAGGGGGCACTTCTTTTACTAGCGGGAGTCAGGCGTTAATCAATGATCGACGTGCCCTGCGGAATCTCCCACCGATGCGCTCGGTTGATGAGGCCTTCATGGAGAGCTGCAGGCAGAATGGTATTGTTCCGAGAAGTAATCATACACTCAAGCAGCCTAGTAAATGCCTCATCAGGATCTGCAGACACGCGCCTGACAGACCACACAAGGCCGCGTGGAGCCTTGAGACGTTCGACGATCATGATGGATGGATCAATCTCGATGAGCTCGTACGCGAGTTTCCGCGGCACAACGGACGTGCGAGACAGGGCGGGTACAACCCGAGACTGGATGAGGCCAAGATCATCGCCGAGACCTTCTACGACAGAACGATCATCGCCGATCATCGCCGATGGCTGCCATCATGATGGCGATCGTCCACGTCCGCGAGTCGGACGGTGAGGAGAAGCAGCGTCTGCAGTTCAAGGTCTTGGTGCGGGATTCTGGCAAATCCGACATTCATCCGTGCCTCGCAAGGGCACTCGTGGACGCTCAAGGCCCCTTGGTCGCGGTACAAGTACATTGTACTGCACGACAACCCTGCCGGGAGACCGGCCCCATACCCCGAGGTCGCCATGCATGGCGCGCGATGGACGGCCTTTGAGGGCATCATGTGGTATGGCCTCTCTTGTCGTAAAGAACACAACACCAAGAAGAGATGGACTGGCCGATCACACATCCACTTTGTTCCGACGCTTCGTCGTCGCGGCGTGCAGAGCGGATGGGGCCCCGATTCCGAGATCGTTATCTTTGTGGACTGGCACCAAGCCCTGAAGGACGGGATCGCATGTTGCTGGTCCGACAATGGGGTTCTCCTATCAGAAGGAAAAGACGGCATTATTGAGCTGTATTATATTACACACGTGGAAGAACTTTCCACGGGAAAGCAATGGCGGAACCCAGAATATTTGGGCAATCGCCTTGCACGCGTCTCCACTGCCATAATGACGGCCCCGAACAGGTGGAACACTGCGGGCATTGCTAGCATCAAGCACAAATGGTCTCTTGACCGAGAGGTTAATGAGCCTCATACGGTGCATGGTCAAAGAGAGGTAGGGGACCATTACAGCCCAACAGTGTTGGGAAACCAGCCCGAGATCCACCAGATCCTCATGATCAACGAGAGCGAGGCAGGAAGCGCGGCTCCAAGCCGTGCTCCAAGCCAAGGGCCTAGTGCCATATCTTGGCAAGTCCTCAGCACCTCAGATCTGGATCAGATCGCGGCCGCTCTAAATCTTGAGCAGGTGGAGCAGCTAGCGGACAGACTGTGCCAGCAAGATCCCTGGGCCGCAGGTCAGGGAGCTATGTCCGCCATGGTGACGCGTAACCGCCAGGCCATGCAGGGTAACCTGCCCGTTAATGGACTCAGAAACGACATGCCCGAACCGCAGGGAGGCCCGCAAACTTTCGGCCGCATCTTCGGAGAGCCTGCTCGATTTGAGCAGATGCCAGGGAGCCCCTCGCATAGCATGCACACACCGAGGGGCATGACCCCAGTGGCGACACCTCCAGCGCAGTCCCCGTTTGGGACTCCTGGTCGGTCTGCCACGAATGACATTCTCATGGAGCGGATCGCCGCGGCCAGAGTCGAGCATGGCACAGCTCTTCTGAACATGATGCCACCTGGCACGCCAACGAGTCTGCAGGGAAACCTGCCGGCACTCCAGTACATCACCGACCTTTTGCTGGCCAAACTACTGCTGCTGGAGTGCCTGACGGCTACCGCGCAAGGGTGGCAGCTGCGGTGCAACAGGTGCAGAGTCACAACCTTCCCCACCCAAGCGGTCAGAGGTGGAGGCCAGCCTGGTCCTGGGAGCCAGAGGGTCCGTACCCACGTGACCCTGCTCGGCAACGAGCCTTTATCCCGGCCTTCAATGCTCATCCGAGCATGGCTCAGGGCCAGAGGCCAGCGCCAGCACCAATGGATCCGCCGCTGTACCCAGACGGGTCTAGAGTCCCGAACAGATTTGTTCGCGAGACGGCGGATCAGTTTCATAGCCTCACGAATGTGCGCTGCAGTGATCAGTCCATGCATCCGCACATGGCCTTCATGCCCGCACCAACAGCGCCAGAGGTGGCCGCCCAGCCTACTGCCCATTCGATACCATCAGGCAGTAGGGGAGTACCAGATTACATCAGGCAGACGTACCACACTCAACAGGCGTGTTTCAGGCGCAGGCAGGCAGTGCAAAGCGTACGTGACCAAGCACGTGCAGCTGCACTTGAGGTCGCGAGGAACAGAGGCTCACTTATGCGAGGAAACTCGCCAGCCGTGTCGCCCGCAGCCTCCACAACGGCAGCTCCTCCAGCAGTGGTTGCCGTAGCGCCGGAGGTACTGGCTCCCGCAGGAGGTCCTCCAGCTGCTTTCCTGGGCCCCGAAACAGTCCTGGAGCGGCAGCGGCGGGTGTGCCCTAGGGCGGCAGATGTGGAAATCTATATTGGGATGGAAGACACCTGCGCGGTATGCCTCGAGGAGTTTCGGCCGGGGGAAAGCATCTACCGCTCGAGGTGCAACCACCTGTTCCACGAGGAGTGCTGGAACTCGAATGTGGTGGGCCATGTTGCGAATCAGCGAGAAGGAGATCCTCAGCAACCAGTATGTGCTATCTGCCGAGCGCCAGGCATCATAGCGCCATCGTTTCCATGGACCGGATTATGCTGGACAGGCAGACAGCGCAGTCTCAACAGCGGGGGAACCCGCCGGAGGAGGTGAGGACGCCGATGGAGACGGGATACTTCGACCAGCTTATCCCGATGACGGCGCCGCAGCAGGGAAACCTGCCTAACACCCCACCTGCGTCGATTCCTCCAACTCATTGCGAGCCTGGAGTTGGGCAGGTGGCTCCTCCAATGTCACCCCGAGGTGGGGGTGGGACCGAGCTGCCAATAGACCCTGAATAGCTTCGAGAGCTGCGTGTTCGCCACTTCCAGACCCAGATGGACAATGCGCACACCACGTTCATGCTGGACGCCGATAACCCTGAGAGCGAGGTGTTTGATCTCTCAGACTCTTCAGTGGCGACAGCGGCAACAGCAGTCAGGGCCGTCGAGCTCTCAGCAACGAACAATGAGTTCGACGAGTGGTTGCAGTACAGGGACCACCTTACGAATGAGGGATTACAGGACATCGCCCTTCATTCGTACTTGACGCTGACGCGACGTACTACCCGCGAACAGTACACGAGCATACGTGATGAGTATGCCAACTGGCGGGAGGAGCAGGGCGCTCAAGCCCAGAACGTGTCGTACTTCCAGTACATCGACCTGGCACTTATGGCCGCAGGAAGGCCAGGTGCCAGCACGATGCGGGGAAAACCGCCAAGAAGCACGACCGAAATGCGGGGAAACCCGCCAGACAGCGCAGCCGGCACTTCAGAGACAGTGCACATCAAGCAGCCTAGTAAAACATTTCTTGAGGATGGTGGAAATTCAATCCTCATAGACGTGGGCTCGAATATTAACATACTGGGAGAAAATACGAGCCGCAAGTTCGCCCAGGCTGCTGAGGCACATAATCGTCCTTGTACGTTTGAACCTCGTTCTCGTTTGAACATCAAGGGGCAGGCGAGGGGTCGGCCCCAGCTGATACGCGGGCACGTTCAGCATTGCCTGCGAGTGCCAGGGCTCGACCCAGCTCGACTCGTACAAGACTAATATTGTGTCAGGCTGTGGCAAGGACCTGCCAGCTATCCTGGGCCTCGACAGCATGCAGGACAAGCGCACTATCATTGTGCTCGAACGAGGCCAGGAGAAGCTGATATTCCCTGGGAAGGGACAGGTCAAGATGGAACTCCCCGAGGGCTCCAAGATCATGCCGACAACGAAGTTGCCATCAGGACATCTGTCAATCAGGTGTGATCGATTTGGAGCCGCGGGGCAACCCGCCTCGAGCACAAGTACAACATCGTTCCAGACGGTGCTGACAGGCGAGCCGTCCTCTGCGCAAGAGCGCCAGCAACTGCAGGGAAACCTGCCTCAGGGGTTGCTCGCGACACTCGCCAAAGCGACGATGAGAGGCGACAGCATCGATGATCTGGAGACGTTCGATTGCTTCGTAGCCAGGACACTGGCCCAGCATGGCGGACTTGCACCCATGGATGCTGCACGGTCCCGCCGCAAGATAGTGACGGGATACTCGAACCATGAGCTGCAGACGGTCAACGACGCAAGGTCGAAAGGCCTATTGAAGCAGCTGATGAATAATCCATCCATGCTGGCCACGTTTGCGGAGCAATCCGCCTCTGAGGCCACCGCGCGCTGCAGCGCTGAGCTCCAGCATCTGAGGGAAGCCCAGATGTTGACAGACGTTGCAGGCGCATCTTCTTTATCTTGAAGATGGCAGGGCGACGCTGCCCCCTCGTCGCCTTGCCTCATGGCCGAAAGGCCAGGGGGTAACAAGGACAGCGGGGCAACCTGCCATAATAAAAGAGCTTTCGTCATCGAAGATGCGAGAGAGGCTTGCGCTGACCTCCGCACCCGAGGTTCTATCTGTGATCGCATTTCCCACAATGAGCTCATGACGACTGTGGGCACAGATTACCTGGGCGCGGTGATCAGTGGGGACTATACTCTAATATGGGTTAGTACCCCGGGTGACTGGTACGTACGAACCCCAGGAAAGAGAGTGGCCCTACACTGGTCTCGCATTCAAAACCTTCTGACAAAAACCAAGAAGTTCAGCATGAACATCATAGTGTTTGGCCCCCCAGGATACGTTTGGAAGTTACCCCCAATACGTGATACTCTGGAAGATCTTAAGTTGACGGTAGAACGGATGCGGTTGTGATTTCGGTATCAGGTTTAATATGCAAGACAATACACCGAGTGGTACCTATATGCAGGTAGCCACATCAATACCGAATAGCTCTAAGTTGTGGGCATGTGCTTGCGAATTGGCGATACCACAACATGTGTTGGATTGGTACGGCCAAACGGCACGACATGCTGAATGGAGAGCTCAGGCACGCACCGCACTTATCCGTTACCTCAACGACAAAATCTTGGGAAGCAACACTACGCACGGAAACGTGCCGATATACTTGAATACCTATACACGTACGGATCACAACATACATCACGATGTGACGACCAATAAAGGAGGACCGAAATGGTCTGATGTCATCCGACGTGTAACAATCAACCTGGATACCAACGCGGTTATTCAGGATATCGCAGTAGCCGATCAACCAACAGGATATGATTGGCATGCACCACTACCTACAGGGTTGCCAACATCAGTACACGGATGTACTGGCAGCCCGAGGAACCGGTCATGCTCGGAAACGAGCCTATTCAATCACCACAGAAACCTAGACGCGTCATCATAGATGACTGTCCTTCTCCCCTCCCGACTCTGGCGATTGAAGCAGGTGCCCATTCATCAACGACGATGGGCACACAGACCGGTGAACAAGACGAGCAAGTCTTACCCACGGAGTCGCGTATCAAACAGAAGGAAAGGCTCAAAGCCGAAAGGAGGCAGGCATCAAGCCTCGCCGCATCAAAAAGCACGTTGAAGACGGAAACGATGATTGCGGTGACGACTTGTCGGGACTCGGACAGGATCTCATGGCGACCTGGAGCACTGACGTCCCTGTTGAGCTGATAAGCTCAGATGGGGAAGATGACCTGTTCCTCCGACGCACACGCGGACATATATAGCATAGTAGCTACTCTATGCTATGGTGACAATAATTGCGTGGATATGTCGGAGCTTTGCTGAGGCGAGGGTGGTATTTCAGAGCTTGCCTTCTTAAGGGGTCTCTCTTCAGGAGGCAACTTAGACAAGACCACATGTGTCGACCTGGGAGATCCCTCGGTGCAGCGAGCTGTAGACCATTACTTCACAGTATGCTACGTACGAGTAGCCATGCTACAGCCCAGTTGCCGCACCCCAGGACCACCATCCTACTACAACTACAAACCCAACCATAGCACTTGGGAGCAGCATCATAAAGAAGATTTGCCACACATAACTTATTGTAGCAAAATAGCTGTTACTCAAGATAATGCGCGGAGGTGGTTTATACGCGAACAACCCACAGGAACATGTGTGGACGATATTTTCCCCTGGAAAGAACTTGCCAACCGACCACAGATCACAACCGTGCACATCGACCAATGTGCGACGGGACTTAAAGATTCGGCTGGTGACTATATCAAGAAGCCGACACATATCACCAGCAACGACGAGACGATTCTTAAACCTTTTGAGCGACTCAAATGCAACGGTCAGCATGTGCACGCACAACCGTGCAACAGGGAGCTTTCACTGGCACAGAAATACACTCGACGACTGCAGTCTGCCTTTCTGGACGCCGTCTATTTGGCGAAAGCCATCGACACCACGCGCGGAGACGCGCCTACACGCACTGCGCATGCTTACCCTGCTGACCTCCCTGATCAAGCTGAACCAGGAGAAGGTATGAGACGCATCGGCGACCGTATCATCCCAAAAGTGGCTACATGCCCAGCATGCATCGACCATGTCCGAAAGGACAGTCCCAGCCACAGCAGAGATCCTACACAGTGTAAGTATCATGACTCTATCTCTGTATACTGGCCATGTCCTGCATGCCAAAGGGACCTTGCGAGGAGCAAGGGTGTTAGGAACCACCTCGACACTGAGCCCGGCAAGTGCCGTTTTGCCGAGCCGTTCAAATTCCCAGATGATCGTGATCCCGAGGGCAACAATGTGCCAGCTTGGTGGAAACCCTTACCCAGGCCTGGGGAGGGCCATGCTTCGGCATCGGGCGGCCGTCAGGGCGCTCACGCCAGGCCACCACGACCGCGAGCCTTTGGGAACACTGATCCTACATCTGGCGCCAGCAGTTACGACATACTGCGAGACGCGCCCGAGCGTGGAGACACGCCCTCCGCGTCTTCAGGCGAGCCGCCACAAGTAGCGGCCCGCCGTGGTCGCCTACAAGGCGTGCCACCACCACCAGATGCAGTTGACGAAGGAGACCGACTGCGGAGAGCCACGAGGAACCCTCTTGCCTCAACCGGCTCGGGGGCTCCACGATTGCCCGACTGGACGAGATTTGACGCCCAGCGCAGTCTGCAAAACCTCCGTAGTCACGAACCTCACGTAGTCAAAAAGGAACTCTGTAAACTGCACTTACGGTGGTATCATGCGAAGGAACCCTAGATGAGGCTGATCCTAGACAAAGTGGGGCTGGACAACGTTCGATTAATATGATCAAAGAAATATGTGACACATGTCGGGAATGTAGAGCATGGGAACGTCCAGGTAATTCTACGCTATCATCCGTAAGCCTTCCTGGAAATTGGCTCGACGAAGGCGAAGTATATCTCATGTTTTACAAGAAACGAGCCATATTTCATATTATGGACCGATGTATCCGCCTGGCAGCAGGCCAAGAGATTTCTGATAGAGAACGTGACACTATACTCGACGCCTACCACTACTGCTGGATTGCCTCTCATGGGCCCTTCAAAGTCTTGTATTCAGATGGAGAAGGCGCCCTCAACAATGACACTGCCAAGGCCATGATGGCGAACAAGGGCACGACACTTCGTATCCGAGCGCCTGGCCAACGCGCGACCTCGATCGAGTCACGCAACGGCATTCTTAGGGGTACTCTCCATATGATTGAGGAAGAGCTGAACAGACACAACATCCCTGTTGTATTTACTAGAGTATTGGCTGAAGGCATCTTCGTCACCAACGCTTTCACGCTTTACAACGGAGTATCGCCATACCAAGCACACACTGGGCGACAGCCCTCCTTTCTCCCTGACCTCGACACCCTTGGCTTCCCTAAGGGACCCGAGACGTCAGGCCACGAACGAGAACGCCGTGTGAGGGAAGTTAGCCTGGAAGCTATAACTCAAGCCACGGCGGTAGCTAAGACAAATCGTGCTCTCAGGGCGAAGACGGCCCCAGATGGTGCTCGCCTTTTTACTCAGAAGGGGACTTGGTCGACTATCACCGACCTACAGCCACTAAGGGCGACCATGGAGGCTTGAATGGCCCGTTTCCTGTGATCCGCAACGTGCCTGAACGAGGACACGTCGTCGTCAAGGCAGGATCGCGTGAGGTAATTGTAATGTACCCTGATGCTCGCCACACGCTGTACATTGAATGCCTCCTTCCCAGGGAACTTGGCATGGACAACATGGCCATGCAAACCGTCCTTGCATATCCTCAATCTTTTGGACGACAGCAAGTTCCACCCGCGCGTGCATCTTGCACTGCAGTATCTCGTGCGAAATGATTTCCGAGTTGAACGTGTAGTAGCCGTGAGATTGGCCAAGAGCGTGTCCAATCTACCTGCAGTAAAGTACGCCACCGGGTCTACACTGATCCACTACGACAACGATGTCAACCCAGCCTTCCACTGTTATGAGTGTGTGGGCACCAGCCTGAACATCTCTCAAATCACTGGTAGCACTCACTCCAGACTCATCCAGTGCCTGACGTCACATGTTCCTTCCCTAGGATTTCATGACGACCTTGCCAAGTATCAGCACTTGGGCACAACGTCTGGAGAACACGACCAGCCTGGAGACAGGCCTCCACCAGACACCCCAGGTGTTTCATCACCAAGTGAAGGTCGCCTGTCTACAATCTACGAAGAAAGCGAGGAACATGACATCGAGGCTATGATGATGGAGGAGTGGTACGATGAGTTACGTATGGATCTTCAGCCCACAACGGTTACCGACGATCATCTCTACTGCGTCCCAACAGTTAGGCTGCCCGACCAATGTGTTCTGGTCTCAGCATCCGTGGGCGAGGAAGGCATCGTAGTGTCGGAAATGCTCGGGGACGAGCCTGAACCACAAGAGCCCTGTCTTATCTCTCTATGCTCGACTATACCTGACGAGGGCTATTCTCTTGACAGTGATGAACATGGTCCTTATGTTGAGTTATTTTTCACACCAGGAATGTCAATGGTAGTGTTGGATCCGACCCAACTTGCACAGCTTGAAACTGACATGGTCGCAACGATGAGAATATATGTATCATCGGCTGCTAAACGTGCTGTGGTAGTCAAAGAAGACGACCTACTCACCAAAGCCGACATAGCAGCACACCCTAAGGAGGTTAGTGAAGCTTTGTATACCGAACTCAAGATCTGGCTTGATAACCGTTGCTCTGAGATGTATGACCTATCTAAAGCTTCCAACATCATGACATCCAGATATGTATACAAGTGGAAGTTTGTGAAGGTAGGCACCGAGAACGTTAAAACCTTCCGTCTCAGACCTGTCCTTCGCGGATTCATGGACACGGAGGCGTTCGATGTAGAAACCTTCTCAGGGACTGCTCGAAGACAGCCCCAGAGGCTCCTGGCAAGCGAGGCGGCATGTCATCCAGAATGGATCTTAGCATCTATGGATATCGACAAAGCGTTCCTCAAAGGTCTGACTTATGAGGAACTTACTCATGCCACCGGCGAAGAAACTCGCATGGTTTGCTTCACTCTTCCACCAGGAAGCGCCCAGGTGCTTCGTACACTACCAGGCTTCTCTTCTTGCGATGAAAGCCGACACTGTCTCAGGTGCCTCAAGCCAGGGACGGGTGCAAAGGACGCCCCAAGAGCGTTCTCCCTCAAGCTTCGTGCGACCACACGAGCTATAGGCCTCACACCGACAAGTTACGATCCTGAGTTTGAATTCAGTCAAGATCTGTTAACGGCAAAACATGTCGACGATATCAACATGACAGGCCTAGAGAAAAAACGTAGATGACTATGTACAACGTGTCGAAAAGGTGTTTGGTAAATGCAAGCTCAACAAACATTCCTATACGAACTGCGCCGTTCGCTACACTAAGAATGAACAAGGGGATGTGATCATGGATCAGGACGAGTACATTAAGCAACTACGTCCTATCACACACCCTGAACTTACGGGAGCAGCGGCCGACGCCAAAGCTACCAAACTCATCACCGACATGTTCGTTAGCCTGCGAGGAGCTCTCGCCTATGCCCTTCTTTTTCAAGTCTGGCTCATGGTGCACGTGGTCTCCCTCCAGATGTCTAGGAGCCCGCCAACTTACAAGTCAGACGACTGAATGCTGTGGCGCGAAAGTTGATCAGCAGCCCGAAGTGCATCACCTTCCCTCGGATGAAACCGACGAATGAAGTAGACATACACAGTGATTCGGGGTATCGGAAGCTCACCGGGGAGGAAGACGATGAGACCAACGGCTGCGGCATCCGTGGGGCGAACGTATCACGGCGAGGAAAGTCGCCTCAAGGCAAATCCGTCATCCACCTTTGCGACGGACTATGCAAATCACACCGACTGCAGGTGGGGTCCAGCTATGCCGCTGAGGCACTTGCAGCTGCACGCAACCTTTGAATGTTATCCCACGCTCATCACTCTCCACGAGCTCAAGGCAGGGGCACTTACTCCACGACAACCACGAGATATGTGTGAAGTTGGTGGCCTAGCTATTAAAGTATCCCTTACTATAGACGCTGAGTCTGTATACAAATCGCTATCCAGCAAAGATCTTGAGATACCGACGGAAGGGACTTTGCTGGGACATATCAGCTGGATACGTGCGCTCATGGATATAGGTATAGTGCATAACGTACAGTGGTGTGATACTAGAGACATGACCGCTGATCGGCATACAAAGGGGAGTATCGATCGGGAGCTGCTTTTGGAAGTGATGTCAGGCACTCAGTCGTTTATGTATGACGTGAAGAAGTTTATTCCCTTTCGGGGTCCTGAGGACAGAAGTCAAGCTTAAGTCGAATCAGTTTTAGTCTGTCCTTGTTGCCCCCGCGGTCCAGTTTGCCAGCACGGGCGCCCAGTGCAGAGGCGCCCTCCTAGTTGCTCGGAAACGAGCCTTGCTTTTCACGCTTTGCAGCGAGCCTGTTCATATTGATTCAGGCCCTTTGCTGTAATACCTTTTTGCTTGGAGAGGTATAGCCTGTTTGGCCCACCTCTAGCGGGGCCGATAGCCCTTTGATGTCCAAGGGGCTATCTTGCGTATGCGTGAAAATGCTTTGCGAGGAAACTCGCCTTACAGTCTGGTGTTAGGCCAGACTGTACGTACTGTTTTTCTTGCAAACAGTCGCGCGCGTGGCCTTTGCAGAGCCTAACGGCTGCGCGGCTATACTCACCGTCTCCCCCCCCTCCCGACTTTAAGGGTAGCTCTTTGGGAGATGTTATAGAGGATCGGGAGTATAGCTCGCAAGCCGTTGCCTTTGGCTCAAGGCACGCGCGCCCTATTTGCCCGGACACTGCGTGCGTTCGCTATGTGCTGGAAAGATCATTACATCGATCTTATCCTATCTTATCCGTCCACTCCCCATGCTGAACCAACACAGCATGGCATTGGGCGCTATCTGCCATCCGCTTCCCATGGAGTCGGATGCTATTTGACTTACCATAGTCATTTCAGATTGGAGATGCCTTATTGGAACCAGAGGGTGGACAGCCGCCCTCGTCAGATCATGTTCCCCTCTCGTGGCAAGGACCGACGGCCCCCGACCCAGTCGGCGCGGTCGAAGGTGCCTCAGAGCCCTCGGGCGCGAATCCTGGGCAAGCTGAGATCCCGCCTGAAGTTAGCCCACCAATTCTTCCGACAGACGGGGCCCCGACCAAGTCGGAGGAGCCCTCGTCTAGGTCTCTTCCGCCGTCTAGGCATGTTGAGGAAACCTTAGGCCGCGCGCCAGTTCCGCAGATTAAGAAACACGAGAGTGAGGACGACGATTTGAAGCACAGTCCTCTTGAAGAGGGATTATTCAGGCGTGTCGTCGGTTCAACCGCCTGGCAGCCTACGATCCCTGAGGCAGCGGAAGCGGACGACGCCGAAGACCCCATAGCATCATTTCGCCAGCTGGTTGAGCGTGATGAACAGGACGAGCCAGCGGTTAAGCCGTCTGAGCCACCTCAGCCGCCAAGTATTGTTCACTTGAGGCCTCGAGTCGAGCCTGACCTCCGGATGCGTAGGTCTGGAGCTCGATCAGGTTCAGGTTGGGATCCGGGCCCAATGTGCCCGCCTCGAGCTGAAAACAGATGCCCGGGGAAGGCCCGCAAAACGGGGGGCCCTGCAAGCGCCCCGTCTGCGGGCAATGCTCGGAGGTTTGTCCCAAATGCAGCGTCAGTTGGCTTTGTCGTAACTGCATCAGTATGGCTGAACATAACTGCCAGTACCTTTTGATCCAGACCATGCAAGAGCAAGCCAAAGCTGAGAAGGCCCAGAGAGATGAGCAGGCCAGGATCGATCGAGCTGGGATAGAAGCATTTGTTGAAGAAGCTCGGAAGAAGCTCTCCGAGTCAGACGCCCAGAAACTTGCTATCGCCCTTCGGTCCAAGGCCGAAGCCGAGAAGATCGCGATTGCCCAGGCCGCCCAGCAGCGTGACTAGCATCTCGAGGCTCAGTTCTTCGAGAAGGCCGCAGCTGCCAAGCAGCTTGCGGTGCAGACGGAGGTTGCAAGCAGCGGAGATAGCGAAAGAGGCTGAGCAGCGACCCGCGCTCCAGGCTGCGGGCCCACCGGCTCAGCCAGCAGGGGTGCAGGGGCAGCAGCCGCCAGTGGCCAAGCCGCCAGGTGCCAATAACCAGGCCTGGTCTACTTCGGCCCCTTCCCAAGGGGGGGCCGCCCTTGCCCCCGCCTCTCAAGGCACTGGCGCCGGCCAAGCCGGCAGCTGTCCAGCCGCCTCCGCAATCGACTTTTCATTGTCCCTTGCATGTTGAGGCTTTTCCACAACCTCAGCCCATTCGAGGGGACCCTGCCGAGACCAGCTACATTTGTACTAAGCCAAAGATTGGATTTTGCGTGACCTGCGGTTCTCCCAGCTGCAAAGAGCATTTCGACATAGGCACGAAGCGATGCACTGCTTGTGCTCAAAAGAAGAATTTGCCAGAGGCTGAAGAAGCTTGGGATGAACCATGGAAGCGCGACAGCAGAGATCCCCGTCTTTTGGCCCAGCAACAGAAGCTTCTCGACGATATTCATGCCGAGAGAGCTGCCATGAAAAGGTTGGTAGAGCAGGCCAAAGACCAGCTCCGTCGAAGCTCTGAGACATCAGCAGCCGACGTTCTTGCAAAGGAGGAGGCCTTCGCTGCAATGGCCGCTGACAAAGCCGCATCTGACAGAGAGGCGCTAGCCCTAAAAGCGGCCATCGCTGAGTCCCCCAAGCAAAAGGACCTTTACATGCAGTCTCGGTCTCAATCACTCACTTCTCAGCCGCCATTGAATCCCCATCTCACCGTGACAGGACCCGCGTTGGAGAAACCGTGCCAGCCGGGTGTGTCAGGCAACAGCGCACCTTTCAACGCCGAGCTTTATGGCGTGGCCGACGACTTGAACCTTACCTATTTTCACCATTTCACCCAGGGCCCGCCGCGGAGGACATCAGCGGCCCAGCCGTCAGGTGCAGGTGGAGGCGGGGCGCCAGCGGCCAGGCCGACGGGCGACGCAGGAAGTCCAGGCCGACCTGGGCCCCCGTGCGGTGGAGACGGATCGGGCGGGCCTAACGGCCCAATAAAACCTTACAGCGCTGATCCGTTGGACCAGTGGCGACAGGTGGGCAACAACACAGAGATCGATTTGATGGACATCCCAGATGTTGCAAACATCCGAGAGTGGCAGATGCATACCATCCGT
The DNA here is from genome assembly GCA_963575745.1 of Prorocentrum cordatum. Classification (NCBI taxonomy): domain Eukaryota; class Dinophyceae; order Prorocentrales; family Prorocentraceae; genus Prorocentrum; species Prorocentrum cordatum. The sequence goes on along the minus strand of CAUYUJ010017060.1, from coordinate 119,642 downwards.
GCTGTGGCTGGATCGTCCCCTGAGACTCAGGAGGCACAGCTTTGGATTATGGCAGCTATGGACCCCGCCGTGCCCAAAGAACATCTTCGAAACCCGGGCCGCTTCGGGCGTCTTGACATCATGATTGCCACCAACTTGATTAAGAAGTCTTCGGAACTACGTAGAAATCGCAACATTTCCGTTCATCACAATCATTTCCTCCACCAACTTCAGTGCGTGGAGTTCGCCGCCCAGAATGAAAATAGACTTCTGACAGGGCGCGAAATGGTCAGGGCCATATGCTATTGGTGCTCAGTTAGATCGGAGCTGGGTCAGCATCGCATTTCGCGTGATATCTTCAAGATCGTTATAGATCCCAATCGCCCAGATGTTGATCTCTACCATTTGTGCAATGAATGGACGGATGTGTACCAGCCCCTTCCGACGAGATGCGAGCTTCGATCCATGCCCACTTCCTCGAGCAGCGCAGGAAACCAGAGAAGTTGAACATGGCTTGCCAGTTTTTACGATATGTCCTCAGACAAGCCCGGCACGGGCATGCGTACATACGAGTGGCTCATAGCTCAGATTGAGATGCTTATGGTTCGAGAGAAGGAAGACTATAACATCGACAAGCACGAATCGACCCTCAATCAGCGAGGCCGGGATTGGGGTGCTTTGCCTGCTGGCCCAGCCGGCGGAGGCGGAAGCAGGCAGACCGCTGCCCCGGCTCAGCCGACGGCAGGAGAGGGACGCTTTGCCCAAGAGGGCACAGACGACGACCTGGTTGCCCCAGATGACACGGCGAGCGATCAGAACGACACCGCTTACCCCGAGGACACAGACGACGAACTGGCTGCCCCAGAGGACCCAGCGAGCAAACATATCGACGCCGCTGCTGAGGAACCGGCCAACAGCGGCAGCTCGCGGAAGGACCGCCGCAAGGGCAAAGGCCGTGGCAAAGGCAGAAAGAATATCTGCTACACTTTCAGGGGCACGGGCGAGTGCCCACGCGGCGAGGAGTGTTGGTATGCCGCAAGTACCCCAGGCCACCCTTGACGTTGGCTGGGCTCTGGCGGCCCTGCCGCCAGTGCCGGGGGGGGGCTGGCAGGTCGAGGCAAGCCCCTCGCGCTGTTTCTCATTCTCCTCGTGAAATAAATATGTCGATGCCTGCGTCGGCCAAGCCGGTCGCGGGTAGGCGAGAGACAGACCGCCGGTCCATCCAGTCCGGGCGCCTACGCGTGCCCAACCCCGCTCGCGCGGGGCACCCAAGAGCTGAAGCAGGCCGGCTCATATTTTCCACAGGCCTCTAGTAACACAATTTGCATTTGAATTAGTTATTTCTCCTACAGCTGCTCCCGTTTCTGGTTGGTGACCCCAGGGCAGTGTTCGTTCGAGCTTGTTGAAATCCTTAGATTGCTGAGCTTGCACGCGGATGTCTTGTCGGCGCCTGTCAGAGTGCGCCGGCAGTCCTGTTTGGTCGGACGCCGGTGCACCCGGCACGCGCAGCCAGCAAGCCGGCGCACCCGGCCCGGACGCTGCGGTGCTCGTGCGCCTGACCATTCAGCACAAGAGCGCATGGAACATGTTGGAGAGCTTGTCAGAATCCCTGTTATCTTGCCTCATGTTTCTCGGAACGCCACAGTTAGACGCTTGCTTAACTGTATTGTGGCCAAGTTTCCTCAGTACGCTGTTGTGTGGCGTGCACCAGTCAGAGCTGTCTCCCGTCCACCAAGAGAGATCGTTGCAGCCTCCGCGTCCGAATCGATCCCTCGATCGCGGAGCCCGCCATCGCTTGACGGGGGGCGCGCCGCCACGGCCTCGTAGGGCTGCCGTTGGGTGCAAAGAATAGGTGGTAGTTCCGCCCCACACAGCGTGGTGGGCATCGACGTGCGTCAAACCTTGTGAGTGGATTTTGGCTGGCGTTGCCGATGGAGGCTTCACACGGGGAGCCAGACCTTGCGAGTGGATTCTGGCACCCATAGTTGGAGCCCGAGGGGCGAAAGGTTGTTGTTTCACACGGCTCAGCCGTAGTGGAGTGCAAGGGCGCAGGCTCCGTGCACCCCCAGTCGTTGAGTTTCATGTTGATGCAGGGTGTGGGCGCAACATTAGTTAGTGCGGAAAGTTTTGTTGGTAGAGGTGCAATGAGTTTGGTCTGCAGGCTCTGCAGTCGGTCACTCTGAATGCTGCCGTGGGTCCTCCTCGGCCTTCGGTTCAGTTGCATCGCCAGTCTTAATGTTCAACTTTTGCCCAACGGTCTCAAGTGAGCCAAGCCGTTGTGGGCAAGTCTTCGTACTTGACCCTATTGCGCAAAGAGGCGCTGGGTCAGTAGATGTGCGCGGTTGCCGCCGGTAAGTCTGTGACTCCCGGGCGGTTGTGTTGCGGGGCGCCGGGTGCCGAGGCATTTCTGGACAATATGGATTCGGTGGGAGGCTCCCCACCCCAGTCAGTTCAGAGTCACGTATGACCATAGACTTGCATACACATGTGTTGATCGGCTCCCACAGCTACGTTGGCGGACGGCCGGCTGTGTCCGCGCCCCGTTTCCCGTCCTCGTTAGACTCTGTGCCTGCCATCATCTCCTTCTATTATTCGCCTCTTAAGGCACCCGAATGCGGTTGGAGTCGGACACCCACCAGCATCGCTGCCTTTGCAAGCCCCTCTCAGTCACCCAGCCGTGGCCAAGCCACAGGCTGCGTGGACGCACGCAGCCCGGCTAAGCCGAGGACTGCGCCGCCGCGAATAAGAGCCCTTGTGCGTGCGAGGTCTCAGGATGCCTGCCTTTCGACACGGATCGGAGGTTGGACTCCGACGCGCGTGACGCAGCTAACGAGTCAGTGGCCGTTGACTGCGAGGGCTCGGATGGCGTTGGCGCGGCCAACGTCGGCGAGCCATCTGATTCAGACCCAGAGGTTGCTGGGGTTGAGGTGTCGGCATCTCCTGCCGAGCGATTCACAACGGTCGCAGCCTCCCTCACGCGCCCCCCAACTCGTAATCCCAGGACCCCTTTTGTTCGGTGTGTATCCGGGCTGAGGCAAGATGGCGCTCGCTACGTGGATGACTCGCAACAGAGGAGAACGTTCACTGGTTTCTTTATCTGTTCTTGGTTGACTTGGCAACGTTCGTTTCCTCATTTCCTCCTCTTACCCATCTGGCGCAGGAAGGGAAATGATGCGGACAAGAATTGTTCTTGTGTACATTTGTATTTTTTCTTTGTCACACTGCGAGGACCCCTGAGGGTGGCCCAACGGCCAAGCCGTCAAAGCGCCCCAAAACGTGCAACAGTTTTTCTTCCACGTGGGCCTTTGGGCCCAGACGGTTGCGCCGATTCGTGCGCGCTTGGGTGCGCCACTCCTCCTTTCCGAATCCTATGTGCGCTATGTGCCCCGCCAGAGTCACTGTTCAGAGTTGTCATCGCTGGACGTGTGCTGATCACAAAGATGCACCCGGGGTATGTCCACAAAGCGGGGGGTATGAGGGGGCCAGAAAGTTACGTCGTGCTGCTGGTGTTTGACCCGAAATTTACCGCAACACCTTAGACGGTATCGCAGAGGACCGAAAGCCCCAATTTTCCATAAGGAAAGCGTATGACAAGACCATGACCGAAGTGCGCTCAGTGACCGTCCCGCCTGCTGTGGCCTCAGCCGTCGCAGACGGCGCGGGGGCCAGGTCTAGCGCACAATCGGCCAAGCTGTTTTGCGACGAAGACTTCGGCTTGCCACTACCACCGCCTCCACTAGGAGGCGAGGCCGCGCCGCGCCACGACTCCGACGACGAGTCCAATAATGACAGTCCGGGGGGAGTGCTAGTGGATGACAGGCCTGCGGCCATGTGAGGCCGGGAGCACCAGCGAGATGCCAGACCGACTCAGTCGGCGAGGACCTCTGGCTCAAGGGAGGTCCACCGACCAAGTCGGCGAGGGCTGGGGAGGCAAGCCTTTCCTCGAGATCGGCGGCCGCCGTCCTGCGGCGTAGCGCGCCTCGTATGCCGTGGCAGCTCTGCTAGGCGACCTTGCCCAGTCACTCAGACAGCGACAGACTGGATACCTTGCCCAGTCACTTTTATTTTGCCGATTACCGAATCGCACTCGACATATACTTAGTTGCCAGATTGCATCTTGCTTTAGATCACAGATCCCACGTAGAATGCCGATGTGGAGCAGTATGCGATATCATTTGCGCGGGGGGAGTCTATGATGCTTGTGCACCTCCCTCGCGCTCGTCGTTTTGACGCCGCTGCCGTATCTGCGCAATTCCCCCAGGTATGTTGGCACTCTATTCTCCGACGGCCTTCCCTTGAAACCCGGGGGGAGTGCGGAGAGGAGCTGTTGTGTTAAGCAAACCAATGAACTACGCTTGGAGGCAGTGCAACAGGACGCCGGCCGAAAGGCCATCAGTTGCAGTAGACGTAAAGGAGTGACGCCATGCTGCTCCCGCTGCTGGTTCACCCAGTGTAGCTGGCGAATTCTCTTCTGGCAAATACAGCCGCCGAGCTTGAAGCCAGACACAGCGTCAAGAGGAAGTTCACAGAGCGCTTTACACGTAGTGCTTTCCCTGCGTTGGATACAAAAGAAAGCCGCCGGCGCCCCCGGTCAAACCAGTTAGCGTAGAGCCAGCAACGCCCTGCTGCTCCCGCACCCGGCCAAGCCGAGGATGCGAAAGGCACAACACCTTCTCCAGAAGGTTCCAGGAAAAGCTCCGTCAAGCGAATGATTGTGTGCACACTCTAAGAATTTCTTTTGGAACATGTTGTAACAGTCAAAGGAAGATGGAAAAGTGAGCAAAATGTTTGCGTTGACCGAAGGTGCGAGCGACTTGAGCGCATAGGATCTGTCGCGAATGGGGCGTAAATTAGCGAGGGCGAGTACCCAATGCGCCGAGCTAGCAGGACACATCGGCACCAGCTTCACTTTGATGTGGACTTTGCATATCATGGACAGGCCACGACAGAAACCTGGGAACTCCGTGGTTCCCGCTTTTTATTGGTTTGTGAAGACCCAAGACTCGTGGAGAACACCCGAGACCCCCAAGATCACCGATTGAAGCGGTAATGAGTAGAGCACCATGCAGTAGTGACCTTTGAACGGCACAAGCGTTTGTTGATGGAAGGAAAAAGGCCCCTAAAAATGTGCAACAGTTTTTCTTCCATTCGTGCGTTCGGTGGAATCAATCAACACCATCATAGCAGCGAAATGTGTGACATGTTCGTTGCGACTTGCATTGGGGTGCGATTGATTCCTCTTCCAGTGGCCGGATTTGTTTTTCCAGCTTCAACTTACAAGTGATGCTGGACTCGTTTCTGCGGTATGCCAAGCAGTAGCGCGAGAACCGTGAGAACGATAATCTGATTGTAGGTGACTCTGACGGCCAAGCCGTTCAGTGGGCGGATGCCGACATGACGCCAGCGGTCTCACCACCCTCTGCGTCGCCGGTTGGCCAAGCCGTCCCGGGAAGAGCTGCCAGCGCGGCGGTGCTACCGCCCACTCCGCCTGCTGTGCCCATCATTCTAGCACCCTCAGCGTGGCCTTGCGCCGGCCAGCGGCCCAGCCGCCGCGGCCAGAGGCACTGCCAACTCACGGTCTCGTGCACCAGCGTTGCCTTAACGTTTTGAGGAATTGATTTGATCACCACTATTACCTCAACGTTGGCAACATAACATTTCATTTGATTTTGGACAGCATGCGCTGTCCATCTCAATGCGACATTATATTGCGAAGGCCTCGCGGCCGTTGCCGCCGACCCTGAAGATGACGAAAGACAACGCGAGGGGGGGGCAGGAGGAGGAGGAGGAGGAGGCGGAAGGGAGTAGGAGGAGGAAGGGTGAAGGGGGAGGAGGAGGAGGCCTTATGGATGTTGGTTGGGATCTCGTGGTTGACCTCTCGGGGGCGTCTGGAAGGCAACTTGAAGCCTCTTGGGGGCCGTTGTGGGGCCTCTTGGGGCCTCTTTTGGGCCTCTTGGGGCTTCCGGAGGCCGTCTTCGGCGCATCTTGGGGGCGTCTTGGCGCCGCTCGGGGGCCTCTTGGGGCCTTTTGGGGGCCTCTTGGGGCTTCCCGGGGGCCTCTTAGGGCGGAAGTCTCGAATTCTCGGTTCCTCGTCCCCCTCTTGGCCGTTTCTTGGGCCCGTCTTGGGGCCCTATTGGGCCGTCTTGGGCGCCTCTTAGGCTGTCCTGGGGCCTTCTTGGGCCGTCTTGGGGCCCTCTTGTAGGCCTCTTGGGGCGCTCTTGGGGGCCTCTTGGGGGCCTCTTGGGCCGTCTTGGAGTGTCGGAAAGCCGAAAAGGCGAGAAGGCCAAAATCCTTCAAAAACCGATGTAAAATTGACGATTTTGGCGCCTGGGGCCCTCTTGGGTGTGCTCTTGGGGCTCTCTTGGAGCGTCTTGAGGGCCTCTTGGGCCGTCTTCGGGCCGTCTTGGGCGTCTTGGGGCCATCGTTCGTCGAGTCGAGGCCCTCTTGTACCCTTTTGGGGGTGTCTTCTGTCGCTCTTGGCTCGTCTTGAAGCTTTTCTGAGCTCCGGGACCCCCCGGGGAGGATGCGTATCTGGGTGGCGACCCCCCCGGGGACCCCCCCCGGCGACCCCCCCGGCGACCCCCCTCCCCCCCCCCCCCCCGGCGGGGAGGGTAGGGAGGGGCTTCGCCACGACTCAACTACGACGTTGCTCAATGTCGCTTTGGCTCGCGCGCTCAAGGAGACGGGGAACGACGAAGACGACGAGGGACAACGGAGACGGAGACGACGAGGACACGACGGAGACGACGACGACGACGACGACGACGACGACGACGGTGATCCACGCAAGACGACGACACCGGGATGCGTCTTCCACACGCCGACAGGGTCGGCGGATTTTGGGCAGCATGCGCTGTCCATCTCAATGCGAAATTCTATTTGTTGCCAGCCTTGTTAGCTCAATTTGCTTTTGCCTGATATCCCAATCCGTGTTTCTCCGTTTGCTTTATACCCGGTGTAGTTCTTCCAACACTTTATGGAGCTTGCCCGCGCTGTTGGCGAAGCGGGGGGGCACTGTTTGTCTTGATTCCTCCTGCCTCTCATCATGCGTGGGCGCCCAGCGATCAAACCGCGACGGTCGCAGGACTGGCCGACCGTCATCGGTGTCATCGGCCGCTTCTTCTGCGCGACCTCGTTATGCGTGGGTCGGCCAATGTCCGGGCAGCAGGTTGATGAGCGCTATTCCTCGGCGCCTCCTGGCGGCGCCGCCTCGGCGCATCCTGGCGAACATGCACAAGGGCAAGACCAAGGGCACTGGCCAGCCGTCGGTCCGACCAGGACCGCGCGCCGGCTCCGGGAAGGGCGCAGCCCCTGCGGCTGGTCGCTCCTACGACTGGCACTTCCAGTGCAACAAGAACTACACCAAGGGCAAGGGCGTTCCGCACGATGGATCTGAATAGACGTGAAGGCAGCTGTTGAGCGACGAGGTTGCACAATTTACTCTCAGCACGTCTGCCTTGGGATCGAATCCTTCGTCTAGCACTCGTCAGTGAAGATCTTTTGCATCCAGATGTCTATGCGCCGCTGACTTCCCCGCCGCCTCCTGTGGCTGATGGAAGAGACATGGGCCACGGCGAGGACGAGGGCAAGGTGAAGCCAGAAGATCTTTTAGAAATGAATGGCCGGCTCTATGCGGAGTTGGGGCGCGTCGGGTTGCTTCGATCTATCGCCCCGCAGCGGCTCGGAGTTCTTTCGGCTCCTCCGAGTTGTGCATATGTACAGAGCTGCGGTGGTGCGGGTCGACGCGATGCTACGCGCCCCGCCGCGGGGGGAGTTAATGTGCTTCTCTCCGCGTCCTCCTCTTTTGCCGCCGCCACCGCCGCTTCGCTTCATTATGTTGACTGCGCTATATATATATACAGACTCGCCGATCTATCGATGATGCATGCATCAGTACTGTTCGCAGCTATCCTTGTGAGTCAAATGGAGAAAAGGTCTCCGCGCACGCCTCCCCTCCTTCGGCCGGCCAGATCGGCGCGTGCGCACGTATTCACATATTGCTTAACGGACTCTGTTGCTGCCAAAGCCATGGCTCTCCCCAGTAGATCTCTCCCTGAGCTTCCCCAGAATAGATCTACGACCACGCATAGTGAAGCCCCAGGTTTGACTATTGAAGATCATGAGACCCATGTTCCTTTTACATTCAACCACGATTCCCAAAAGAACGACATCCGGCACTCCGCTGCGGGGCCAGACAGGCCCGGCTCGCGGCACTTAGCCGGCCTCCAAGTGACTCTGAACATCCTAGCGGTCACGGGCCCGACTGCCGACCAACGGGCGTTCCAAGCTAGAACGCTTGCCACAATGAATTCGTGCATGCGCGCCGCGTGGGAAAAATCCACGCACGCGCGCTACGATGCCGCGCTTCGCTATGTGGCCAACCACGCAGAGACGGCATTTGGTTCGTCACTTTTACCGTGCGATTCAGACACAAAGCTTATGTGCCTTTTCGCCCCCATGGACGGCAAACCGTGGGGCATGATCTCTACCGTTCGCGCGGCACTGCGGGCGTGGTATCAAGAGCGGAGCCTAGTGGACCCGTTCGAATCAGCGTGGTCTGACCGGGCGGCGCGTTTTTGGAGGGGCTTCCAAAAACGGGCAGACCACACCCTGTCCCGGGCCAAAGAACCGTTGTCTTTAACGCAACTGTTGCACTACGTGCGGGCGCGCCGCGGTGTCATCTCTCCCGCGGGCGTCCGGGACGCGGCTGCTGCGGCATTATGTTTTTTCGGCGTGCGGCGGTCCGCCGAGATGCGATCCCTCGCGGCGGAGGATCTCACGATTGAGGGCTCCCACGCCGTTGCTTTCATCAGGAAGCAGAAGAATGACCCGCTGGGAGCCGGGATGCGTTGCATCATCCCGTGCTTCCCGCGCCTAGGAGGCTCTTGTCCTGTGCAACTGTTGCGGGATTGGGTATCCACCCGCGCAAGGCTGTGGCCAGATCGCACCGATGGCCCCCTGTTTTCGGTCACGCGCAAGGCAGTGCCATCGGCGATTTCCGCCGATACCGCGCGCAAATCGCTCGCGTCTGTGTTTCCCGGGGGCTCTACAGGCGCCCACTCGCTGCGGAAAGGCGGGGCCCATTGGTGGAAAACTGATGCCAGAGTTCCAGACGAAATAATCAAATTCCAAGGTGGGTGGTCAAGCCCGGAGACCATGCGCTCCGTATACACCCGTTTCAACGAGCAGGAACGCCTCCGCATGTTCGCGCAAGCAGCTGCGGCAATTGGCGTAGACAGCACCAAAACACCCAATGGCCCCGACTGCACGCCGGCCCTGCCAACCGGGCAGGCCCCTTCCCCACCGGGGACCATGCCTCAATGGAGACGCCTCGCTCACTCCACGTGAGCGCCACTTGCCTCACCGGGGGTTGGCGGGGTCGCAAAACGGCGCCCCGCCAGCAGGCCTGCAATTCCCCTGGCGCTCCCTTTGCGGCATGGCTTGCCGACCCCAGGAAAACATGCACCTTCCCTGCATTCCTCCTCTCCTCCCCATTTTGCCTCGTCCTCTACCTTCTCCCTCCACCTCTGCAAAGGGACGGCTGGGAGGGGCCACCGGTAGGACAGGCAGGGCGCCCGTTGCCCGAAGGCGACTTTCTAAGGGGGGCTTTGGGGTTGGGCGCACGCAACATCCTATCCTTGTCCTCTTCGGTCATCAGTTGGATCCGTACACGTGTTTTGTGGCGCAGGCGCCGTGGCAGCTCCGCGGTCGGGGCGTTCGCCGTCCCCGCGCAGCCGATGGCACAACTGCACTTCGAGGGGGGAATTCCCCAACCCGGGGGGCCTCAATGGGGGAGTTTTTGACACCCACCCACCCTACCCCTTTCCGCCAGTTGCAATCCACCTCCCTTCGGGGGGGTTGGCGGGGTCGCAAAACGGTGCCCCGCCAGCAGGCCTGCAATTCCCCTGGCGTTCCCTTTTGCGGCATGGCTTGCCGACCCCAGGAAAACATGCACCTTCCATTCCTCCTCTCCTCCCCATTCTGCCTCGTCCTCTACCTTCTCCCTCCGCCTCTGCAAGGGGACGGCTGGGAGGGGCCACCGGTAGGACAGGCAGGGCGCCCGTTGCCCGAAGCAGGCTGATGCTGAGGCAAGCTGAGGCGGAGGCTGTGACTGCAACTGCCGTTGCCACTGCGACTGTCATCGCGAATGCGACTGCGAGAATGCTTCCAGATATGCTTCTACACATCGCTGTTCGGTTGCTTTGCCGGGAAAATTTGATATCCGCCCGCCTGTAGTAGGCGTCTTAGTGGGTCCGCCCGCTTGTAGTAGGCGTCATATTTTAATGTCCCGCCCGCCCGTAGTAGGACCCGCCCGCCCGATTCGCCCGCCAAGTCGGTGATGCACCGTGTTTTTTCACGTGGCGCCCGCCTGGGCGGCCCCCCGACCCTTTCTCACCCGACCCCCTATTACTGAGGGAACCCATGCCAAGAAACACCCCGCTTGCCAGGGTGCCCTGTTTTTCTCGGGTTTCGATGGCTTTGCCATGGGAAGCATGACGTGCCCACACCAAAAATCGATGGACGCCCTGGGGGTTCAGGGCTGTTTTTTTTGTGGAGGGTTTCTTATGGACTGGCCTCCACTGCAGGGTCCGCCCGCCCGACCCGACCCGCCCGTGGGAGTCTGCCCGCCCGGCCCGGTCCGCCCGCCCGATGTGCCGGCCAGTTCGATGCTTCCTCTCGCTTCGCGGGGTGCACGTCCGGACTGCGGAGAGCACGGCCGTTTGGGACTTCCTTGGAGTGTTTTGGAAGCTTCTTGGGGACCTCTGTGGGGCGTGCTGGGGCCTCCTGGGGGCCTGACGGAGGCAATTCTTTGGCTCCCTGGCGGTGCGGGCGTCACCAGGGGGTGGGGCGGATGGGGCCGGTCACGTCACGAGTCGCGCCCGCGGAGGGTGGACGGAGGGGCCCAGTTGACGTTTGGATTGGAAGCGGCTCGTCTTGGGGCCACTTGGAGCCGTCTTAGGGCTACATCGGGCCGTCTTGCAGCAAGTTTAGCCGTCTTGAGGCCTTATTGGAGCCCTCGGGGTCGACATCTTAGATTTTCCATACGTTCCCTGCCTCCGCGGCCGCCTCCTCTTCCGTTCCTCGTCGACGGCACGATCCGGCGAATGAGTTGCTTCCGCTCCTCAGTTTCCCTCTGCACGCGTTTGAGCTTTGCGACGCCGCCGATAAAAGTCAGCACAAGGTAACGCCAAGTTCAAATCCCGATGAGCATTGCAACCAGGCGACAGTAATTGACAACTGCGGGGGCCTCCTGGTGGTTGGGGCCGTTAGGGGGCTTCTTGGGGGCCTTTTGGAGGCCTCTTGGGGGTCCCTGGGGGCCTCTTGTGGGCCTCTGTGGGGCCTCTTGGGGCCTCTTGAGGGTCTCTTGGAGGGCCTCTTGGGGGACTCTTGCGCCTTCGGGGTCTCTTGGGGCCTTAGGGTGCTCTTGAGGGGCTCTTGCTCCATCCGGCCCCTCTGGAGGCCGTCTTGGGGGCCTTTGGAGACCGTCTTGAGGGCCTCTTGGCCCGTCTTGGCGGCCTCTTTGGGCCGTTTTGGGGCCCTGTTGTGCCGTCTTGGGGCCCTCTCGGAGGTTTCTTGGGCCGTCTTGGGGCCATCTTGGAGGCTGCTTGGGTCGTCAAGGGCCTCTGAGAGACGATCGAGGCGAGAACGCTAAAATCTTTCAAACACCATAGGACAATCTATGTGTTTGGCTTCTGGAGGCGCTTTTCGGGGTCCTCTTGGGGCCCCCTCGGGCCTTCTTGGGGGTTTTGGGGCTCTCTTGGGGCCATCTTGGGCCGTCGTGGGGCCGTCTTAGCCCGTACTGAAACCATCTTGAGCCGTCTCGCAATAGACCCCAGGGCCTCGACTCATCGATTTTTCATCGGTTTGTGTAGGTTTTGAGGCCCAGAAGGGGTCCGCCATCTTTGTGTCGACGGATGTGGTGTGACTCCAGGGGGGGGAGAAGACATAATAATGTAACACAATGCAATATGTGGTAAGTATGAAATCATTGGATAGATTGTGTACGTTGTATTAGGGCTTCCGCTCCGCTGCGCGACCTGTCTCTGGCAACACGTCACTTCCAGATGTGGATTCCTCTCGCTTCGCGGGGTGCACGTCTGGAGTACGTACAGTCAAGTTGTTTTGGGGGTTCTCGGGAGTCTCTTGGGGACTTCTTTGGGGTCTCTTTGGGCTTCTTGGGGGCGTCTTGAGCTGTACTGGGCGCTGTTGTGCCGTTCGGCCCCTGCGGAGGCCGAATTGGGGGCCTCTCGCGGCCGCTTGGGGGCTCTCTTGGGGTCTTCTTGGGCCGTCTCGGGAGCCCCTTGGGCCGTCTTGGGGACCTCTTTGGGCCGTCTTGGGGCTCTATGGGGCCGTCTCGGGGTCCTCTCGGGCGTTTCTTGAGCCGGCATGGGGCGATTTTGGAGGCTGCTTGGGTCGTCAGGAGTCGAAAAAAGCGAGAACGCGAAAATCTTTCAAAACACTTCGGATAATCAATGATATGGGCTTGCGGAGGCGCTATTGGGGCTCCTCTGGGGGCCCTCTTTGGCCGTCTTGGGCGCTTTTTGGCCCTTCTTGGGGCCATCTTGGGCCGTCTCGCGGCCGTCGTGGGCCGTCTAGAGCCCATCGTGAGCCCTTTTGAGGCCCTCTTGGGTCCCCGGGAGGGCCTCGGAGCCCAAATCATAGATTTCCATCGGTTTGGGGTTTTTTAAAGCCCAGAAGAGGTCCACCATCTTTGGGTCGGTGGATGTGGCGTGGCCCCTGGGGGTGATTGGGGGGGAGACATTATAATGTAACACGTTGCAATATGTAGCAATTCTGCAATAATCGGATACATTGGTTACGTTGCATTAAGGCGATCGCTGGAAAACGTTGCCGCTCAGCACGTCACCTCCTGACGTGGATTCCTCTCGCTTCGCGGGGTGCACGTCCGGAGCACGTACAGTCACGTCGTCGCGGAGCCTCTTGGGAGCCTCTTGGGGGCCTCCTGGAGGCCTCCTGGGAGCTTCCTTGAGCCTCTTGGGGCCAGGGTGGAAAAATTACATTACACTCCAGTCGCTATGTGGCCTCTGGGGGGCTTCTTTGGAGCCTTTGGGAGGCTTCATGAGGACATCTTGGAGGCCTCTTCTGGTTTTTTTGGGGGCCCTTGGGGGCCTCTTGGGTGCCTCTTGGGGCCTCTTGGGGGCGCCTTTGGCCGTATTGGGGCGCTTTTGCGCCGTTTCGCCCCTTCGGAGGCCGTCTTGGGGGCCTCTCGCGGCCGCCTTGGGGCCGTCTTGGGGTCTTCTTGGGCCGTCAAAGGGCCTCTTGGACCGTCTTGGGGGCCTCTTTGGGCTGTTTTGGGGTTCTGTTGGGCAGTATTGGGGCCCTCTTGGGGGCTTCTTGGGTTGTTCAGGAGCGAGTTGGGAAGGTACCTGGGCCGCAAAGGCGAGAACGCTAAAATCTCTTGGGCCGTCAGTGGGGCTTTTTGGGCCCTCTTGGGGCCGTCTTGGACCGTCTCGGGGCTGTCTTGGTCCGCGCAGAGCCCATCTGGAGCCGTCTTGGCACCCTTTTGGCCCTTCAAGAAGCCCAAGAAGTCGAAATCATGGATTTTCTATAGGTTTTGGTAGGTTTTTGAGCCCCGGGAGGGGGGGGGCACTTTGGTCCGCTCCTGTGGCGCAGCTCCCAGAGGGGGGGTTAATTAGGGGGGAGACATTAATAATGTAACACAATGCAACATGTGGCAATTATGCAATCATTGGATACATTGGGTACGTTGCATTATCGCCTCCGCAGAAAACTCTGCAGGGTGTTTCAGAGCACGTTCAGTCCAGTCGTTGTGGGGCCTCCTGGGAGTCTCTTGGGAGCTTCTTGGAAGTTTCTTAGGGTTTTTTTTTGAGCCTCTGGGGGGCCTCTTTGGAGCCTCTTGGGGACGTCTTGGGCCGTCTTTGGGCGCTCTGACGCCGCCTGGCCACTTCGGAGGCCACTTTGGAAGCCTCTCGCGGCCGCCTTGGGGCTCTCTTGGGGTCCTCTGGGGCCGTATTGGGTCTTTTTGGGCCGTCTTGAAGGTTTTTGGGGCCGTCTCGGGACCCTCTTGGGCCGTGTTGGGGCCCCCTTGGAGGCCTCTTGGGCCGTTTGGGGGCCTTTTTGGAGGCTGCTTGGGCCGTCATGGCCTTCTGAGAGCCGAAAAGGCGAACACGTTGAAATTGTCCCAAAACTATAAGAGAATCAAAGATTTTGGCCTCCGGAGGCGCTCCCGGGAGTCTTCTTGGGGGCCTCTTGGACTTTCTTGGGGGCCTCATGGGTCCTTTTGGAGCCATATTGGGCCGTCTTGAGGCCGTCTTGGGCTGTCTTGGGGCCATCTTGGGCCGTCTTGAAACTTCCTTGGGGCCCCAAGAGGCCCAAGAGGCCGAATTTGCTGATTTCTCATAGGTTTCTGATGTTTTTGAAGCCCAGAAGGGGTCCGCCACCTTTGGGTCGACGGAAGTGGCGTGGCCCCTGGGGGGGGGGTAGGGGGGGAGACATAATAATGTAACACAATACAATACGTTGCAATTATGCAATCATTGGACACATTGGATACGTTGCACTATCGCCTCCGCAGAAAACGCTGCCGCTCAGCACGTCACCTCCAGACGTGGATTCTACAGGCTAACGCCACATCCGCCGACCCCCTGAGTGTAGATTGTTTCCGATGGTTTGGGGGGCGTCCAGGGTGATGGTGATGTAGATGGACGCGAGAGGGTGGGTTTTTGGGGTGCGTCGGGGCATTTTGGGCCGTCCGGAGGCGGTATTGGGCTGGGCGTCTTGGAACGTTGTTCAGCGACTCGAGGCCTTCTCGGACCGTCTTGGATGCGTCTTGGGGCCATCTTCGAATGTCGGAGAGCCCTCTATTCCCCATGAGGGGGGGATCAATGAGGGGGATAATTGGGGGGAGGCACTTTTTGACGCCTAGAGCCCTTCAGGGGCTCGGCGGATTCATCCTCGCCCTGGATTCGGCATAGATTTGTGGAGGGCTCAAGTCATTTTGGCTCAAGCGGTTGAGCTTCAAGTATATATTCTAGCTCACCTTTTTGATCCAGGCGACTGTACCGCATCATTTTCTACAGCCCGCGATTGTTTTTGAACAGCGATGGACTCGCTGACGAGTCGGGGAACATCTCAGCGGATTCAAGTGGCGTCCCGCCTGGAAAATGCAGTTTCACCAGTGCCACCAGGCGGAGTACGGCCACGCCAACAACGGAAACTTGCGGATCTTCCGCGTCTTACCCCAACATAGCCGCGTTCGCACCATTCTCAGGTTCAGACGGTACTTTTGGTTCGTTGCCCAGTATGCAGCCACTGCCCACCATGCAGGAGTCCACCGTGAATTCGCTCCCCACCATGCAGCTCCTGCCGCCTTGCGAGCAGAGCGACAACGAGCAATTGGAGACCGACGACGAGTTCGACCACCCGCGCGGGCTCGGGCGGGCGGAAACCAGAGGAGGCTGCGCACCCGAGGACCCACCCGAGAACGCGCAGGACTCGGCCTGGGCGGGCCCCGGCGCCGCCCAGCTGGCTCCCCGCGAGCGCCCGCCTGCTCGGGCAGCCAGCGGCGCGCCCCCGCTCCACGGCGGCGCCGGAGCAGCGCCGACCAGTGCGCCCGGCATGCCGCCGCGTTCCGCCGCCGGGGCGGCGCCTGCCGGGAGGTCCCGGCAGGCGGAGCCCGCCCGCGCCGGGGGCGGGGCAGCGCCCGGCGCGGGCCTCGCGGCGCAGGCGGGGCGGCCGATCTGCGGCGGCCGCGCAGGAGCCTCCGGCGGCAAGCTCGCGGCCGCCAGCAGGGCGCTGGAGATGCAGCGGGCCAGGATCCTGGAGCTGGAGCAGCTGCAGGCAAAGCTGCAGCAGGAGGTGCAGGAGGCCAGGCAAAGAATTCTCCAGCAGGAGGCCGACCTGACGGAGCTAGAGCTCCAACAGGATGAGCCCGTGGCCAGGGCGCTGGTGCCGATGGAGAAGGCAGCGCCCGTCGCCCCTGGCGCTCCAGCCATTACCACGCTCGTGATCCGCAACCTTCCAATGGCTGTGACGCAGGGCGACCTTCTGGTCCTCATGAACCAGTCTGGCTACGCGAACCGCTATGACTTCGCCTACGCACCAACGGACTTTCACGCTCGGACTACGAAGGGTCACGCGTTTGTGAACTTTATCACCCCGAGTGACGCCCTCGAGTTCATCGCCGAGTGGAACGGGTCGCGGCTGGCCATGGCTGGACCCGCCGCGCCCGTCCTCGAGGTCATGGCGGCACAGTTGCAGGGCTACGAGGAGAACGCCAGGAGGTGGAGTGCGAGGCGGCTGCGTCGCACGAAGAACCCTGAGCTCCACCCTTTCTTCGCCCAGAGGTGAACATTCGGCTGCACAAATCGAGTGTGAAAAAGTGATGAAGGTGGAGAGCAATAAACGTTGATGATGAGGAGCTCACCTTGACCTTAAGCTCTCATGTATGGGTTGGGTGTCAAACTATCCCGAGGTGATCGGTGGCATATTGGCGTTCTGGCATTATTTGAGTTTTTTCACGAACTTGCATTCCTTGTGTGCTGGTTCTGCTTTTTGAACACGGCCGTGTCGACTGGGATCGTTCTGGTGGTGAAACATCCGCTGATCTCCATACCGTTCCATCCGCCGTTTTATCTCTCAGCTTACCTCCATATAGTTCCATGTCGTGTCCTCACCATTTCCATGCTCCGTTTTTGTTGGTCGTGCTCACGAGGGCCTCGGTCTGGGCGTTGTCCAGTCAGATCGGCCTATGCACTCCAATCTGAGCATGGCTCGAGCATGTTGAGACTATGCCTTGTACAAGTTGTCATTTAGACAGCAGTTCGACACTGCGTTGACTCGCGTTGCTGCGAACGCAGGACAGCCCCCTTGCTCTTCCTCGTCGTCCTCCTTCTCCGTTTTTTCCCGCGTTGCCTTTTTGCAGATCGGATCATGTTTCATTCTGGGTTGAGCCGTGCGGGCTCCGACGCCCGAATGCGGCTCCGACCTGCTGGCGTGACGCGAGCATCGCTAACAGCATGCCCCAAAAGAAAAAAAAAGATTTGTGGAGGGCGATCAATGGAGAGGAAGCATGTTGCCAAATAATTTCCAGATGTTTGAAATATGTGTTGAACATGTCTTGAACATGTAAAAACATGTTTAGAACATGTTTAGAACATGTTTCCGACATTTCAAACACATTTTCAATCCAATGATCGGATTGTTAGAGTGTCCACTGCCATGGCATCCACAAGCTTAGATGCATCGCTTCGCATGCATGTGCAGTCAAGGCGCTGAAACAGAGGACTATCCTTTGTTCAGAGGGGGGGCTCTGCCTATTCGGGCCGCTCCCCGGACCTACAGGTATGGGAGCCCTCTTGTGGCCGAGGCTCGCCGTGGCCAGGCAGGTCCTGCCGTTCTTCACGGCCAGACCCGATGCCCTCGTGAATGTCAATGCGTGGCCCCCCCAAGGTCCAAAACGTGTCTCCAGGTCCCCATTCATCCCGGAGGTGGATAGACCTCCTACCCTGACACGTCGATTAAGGAATTGGCCGTTTTCGGTTCGCGAGAGGGCGTCGCTGCCGTTACTTTTGCGGGTCCAGATCCGTCGGTTTCGGTCCCAGGCTGTTTTCACTAAGGGGAGGTTTACTACAGGGAGATTTGTACGCCGCCGATCATCCTGAGTCGTTGCCTGGCGGTCCTGGGGCCCGGCGAGTGCCCCTCACGAAAGCACCCGTGTTTTTTGGCAAAACGTCGGAGGCCTGTCGTTGCGGGGTACCCGACCCCCGAGCCAGTCCGCCGGGCCGGTCTTGGGGGTCGCCGCGACGATCGTGGCGGCCACAAATGGGGGCAAGCTGTTGTCAAGGAGTGGCGTGTTCCTTCACAACCTCCATCGTTGCGATGTAGACGTGGTTCGTATGTAGCAAATCAGCGGCAGAGAGTTGTGCAGTCATGTTTTTCGTGGTGGGCGACGATTATCACGTAACCAGTCTGGGTCGTGGCATCGTGCCCATTTGTTCCGTACGGCAGGTTCGGGTCTTGTCCACATGGCGGCGACCCCAGCGCAGGCGTTCAAGCTTGAGCGCCGCGGGTCGCCAAGAATCGGCTTGCATGGGATGGCCTGGTGATTGAAAACCCGCTGGTCGCCCAAGGTTGTCAGAAACCAACGCCGGGTCGTCACGACATGAACATACCATACCCAGTTTGGGGGTGCCAACTGGTCGGGCGCATTTTACCCGCCCGTGGACGTTGTCGAGTGCAGCACTGGTCTCTGCACACAGGTTTGTGCCGCCTCGACGCGGCGACGACGCCAGCGCGGGAGTTCAGAATGGGACTCCAAGAGATATTCTGGAAGAGCCCATTTCCGGTTCAAGTACCGGCAGAAGACAAACCACGGCGCGAACCATGCGAAAGATCGCAGCGGGCAGCGTTCGAGGTTGGAGGGTCGTTCAGGAGCGTCTTGGAGCAGTTTTCTTCGGGGGCATCTTGGAGCAAACTGGGGCCGTCTTGGGGCCCTTGTGGGCCATTTAGGAGGTTTCTTGGCCCGTCCTGTTTGAGGTTCGCTTGGACCGTTTTGGAGCCCTTTTCGGGGCCTCTTGGGCCGTCGTGGACGTTGTGATAGCTCACGAGGCGCATATGCTAAAGGGAATGGGACACGTTTTGCTTCTTGAAGTTCTGTTTGGAAGCCTCTTGGAGGCCTCGTAGGGCGTCTTGGGAGATCGTTGAAGGCTGTCTAGAGGCTACTTGGATGAGCAGTCTGGAGGCGTCTTGAGGCCGAAGGCTCGAAACGTCCGTTCGGATTCCCTTTCGGGCACCCAGCTGGGGCCATCCCTGGGCCCTTCTGGACCGTCTAGGGAGTGTCTTGGCCCGTCTTGGAGTTTCTTGGGTTGTTTTGGAGCTGTCGTGGGGGACTCTTGGGCCGTCGTGGATGCTGTGATAGCCCATGTAGCGCATGTTTTTTTAAATTTCCGTTTTCCGAAGGGAGTGGGATTGTTGAAGCTCTCTTTGGAAGCCACTTGGGGCGTCTTGAGAGAAATGTCGGCTGTCTGGAGGCTATTTTGAGCGTCCTGGAAGAGCAATCTGGGTGCGTCGCAGAGCCGAAGGCTCGAAAAATCCGTTTGTTTTCTCTCTCGGAGACCCCAGCTGCAGCCGTCCTGGGGCCCTGTTGGGCCGCCAATGAGGTTTCTTGGACCGTCTTGGGGTTATCTGGGGCCGTTGTGGAGATCTCTTGGGGATCTGGTGTGCCGTCTTGGACGTTGTAGCCCAAGAGGCATGTTGCACGTTCCCCTAAGGGAAGGGGCGATTTGTTGCTTCTGGAAGTCCTTTTTGAAAGCCTCTTGGAGGCCTCTTACGGCGTCTTGGGAGGATTGTGGGCTGTTTGGAGACCATTTCGGGCGTCTTGGAACGATCTTTTGTCGCCGATGCCCTTTGGACCGTCTTGCGAGCCTTTTGGAGCCCTTTTGGCCTGTTTTGGAGCCCTCTATCCCCCCCATGACGCGTTCGTCTCGGGGTCGTCCCTGGGGGGGGGAGAGAACGACGATGGGGAAGAGCCTCATACGCTCAGAGACCCACAAGGGGTCGGTGGATAGTCATGGGCTGGCAATTGGTTCCTATTCCTATGCGACCCCCAGAGCTGTCAGGATGGAATCCCGAGGGGGTCGTGGGCGTGTGCTGTTGCATGGGCATCCCCGCTCGAACGGGCCCCCCCCCCAGGGTTTCGACAACCCGCGCCCGTGCTTGAAGCGCGCCCTACGGGTATGAGGGTGTGCTGCCCGTTCATCAGCAAGGATCCACCTGTCCAGCCTGACTCGTCCATTAAGGTCCGCCCGCTCGACCCGACCCGCCTGCCTGAATCGCTGGCCAATTCGATGAGCCATGGTAGCTTCATGTTCCGCTAGCTCCGTTGCCATTTGAGCGACGCAAGAAATCGGGGTCGTCTGCGCCGACATTGGCGCGTAAGTTGTCCGCGTAAGGTCGCGCGTAAGCGCCCAAGTCTCCAATGCAGCGTGCCGCACTGGTGGCCCGCGTAAGCTGCGGCGTAAGGTCCCTGTGTCATGATCGTCGCTCATTTTGGCTCAAGAAGGCCGGCTGCGAACCCGCTCCCCCCGAGCCGGCGGACGGCGCCGGTGTTGCGGCGCCATGGGTGGCCTCTCGCGCCTCGTCGCCTCCCTGGGCGCGCTCCTCCACGCGGACGTGCGGGGCGCGGTCGCCTATGTGGACGTGATGTCCGCGGACGGCGGCCTCGAGGCGGAGGAGGAGGAGGAGGAGGAGCAGGAGGAGGAGGACGAGGAGGATGAGGAGGAGGAGGAGGAGCAGGAGGAGGAGGAGGAGGAGGAGCAGGAGGAGGAGGAGGAGGAGCAGGAGGAGGAAGGCCGCTGAGCCTCGCGTGCTGCGCGGCCCCCCCGCCGCGAACGGAACGGAGGCGCCAGCGCCCGGCAGGCGGCTGGAGGCTTCCCAGGGCTGCCAGCGTTGCTGCAGGGAGGAGGAGTGTGACCTGGCGTGGAAGGGCATGGCGCAGGGGCTGTGCTGCACCAGAGGCTCCGAGGTCCAGGCTTCGGAGATGTACTGCTGCCCGAGCTCCAACGGCTGTGGCCCAGCCTTCCAGTGCCCCGCGTCTCCGGCAGGAGCGTCAGGCCCATTTGTGCACCACGGCGGCAACAGCTTCTCCCACAGGTCACCCGGGCTCCTGGGCATGCTCCTCCCGCTGCTTCTGCTAGTCTGCGTCTGCTGCGCGCTGAGTCAGCTCTGCAACAAGCAGGGACATGGCGGCGGCTACGGAGGCGGCCCGACGGGCGGCGGGTACCCTGTGAGCGGCGGCTACGGCGGCTACCCCATGGGCGGCGGCTACGGTGGAGGCGGCTATGGGGCCGGCACCGTTGGCGCGGCGGGGCTCGGCGGCCTACTCGGCGGTATGTTTCTCGGCGAGCAGCTCGCCCACGCCGGCGGCGGGGGCTACGGCTACGGAGGCGAGATGATGGACTACGGTGGCGGAGGCGGAGGGTTTATGGCGGCCGACGGCGGCGGAGGCGGCTTCATGTCCGCAGACGGAGGCGGCGGCGACTTCTGAGCGGCTGGCCAGCTGGCGCCCCGATGCTGGGGGGAGGGACTGGGGGAGTATCAGAAAAGAGGGCGGAGGGGCGCCGCGACCGCCTCGCGCCTGCGTCGCCCAGAGCTGTCCGCTGTCCTGGCCTGCAGCCTTTTCACCCGCTCCCCGGAGCACGCCAGGACGGGCCCATATGCCGTTGCCGATGGCAGGCCAGTAGCCTCTTCCTGTGTCGCCGTGCGCCTGGCTCGTGGCGGTCCGAGACCATACGGGCTGTCCCCACGCTTGACCGCTAGTTAATAGAGGAACGAACAATGACATAAACAAATAAACTTGGAGGTTCGCGCGGATTTCTCGGATCGGCGCTGGACCCCCCATTTCTGGCGCGCGGAGCGCCCCAGGGGCGGGGCTGGAGGCGCCGCCGGGGGGCCCCAGCGTCGATCCGAGGGATCCGCGCGGACCTCCGAATTTCTATGTTTATGCCATTTTTCGTTCCTCTATTGACCGCGGGTCAGCCAGCCCCTACCATCTCCGGCAGGAGCACGGGCGCGGCTGCCATGCGCGGGGCGGTCGAGGGCAGTGTTCTCCGGTTGACAGGGCGCCCGGAAGGAAAAAAAAGCTTCATGTTCCGCCAACCCAGCCCGATCCGCCTGTTAGGGTCCGCCCGCCCGACCCGCCTGCCCGAATCGCTGGCAAATTCGATGAGACATCATAGCTTGACGTCCCGCCCGATCCGCCCGTCAGGGTCCGCCCTCCCGCCCCGACCCGCTCTTCAGGGTCTGCCCGCCCGACCCGACCCGCCCGCCCGTGCCCGCGCGTCCGACCCGCTCCGCCCGTTAGCAGACCCTCCACCTGGAGACCTTGGCACGCCCGCGGCCTCGGCGTCGCGCAGTGGGGGGGGGGGGCGACGAGCGGGGGCGCAGCGAGGGCGGCAGAAAAGGGGCCCCTCGGGCCCCTGAGAAGACTCTCCCCTGGCATCGCTCGGACGTGTGCATTTTTTTTCTCGGCGAGAACCATCGAGGACCATCCTGGACCATCGCGCAAAAAAAATACGCACGAAACCGAAAAATGCACGGGAAATGGACGTCCGAGCGATGGCAGGTCTCCTGGGCCCAAGCGGGGGCACCCAGGGCCCGAGACGTGCACCTTTCTTCCCCCCCATTGGTCGCCCCCCCTTCTGCGACGACCAATTGGCCCGACTTGCCGGCGGGTTACAGCAATGGGTGTTGGGCGTTCCAGCTCTCCACCATAAGCCCGCACACGTCAGTGCACTCCAGAGAGTCGTCCGATGTTATTCGATGATGATAATGATGATGCTGCTGATGATAATTATGATGCTGATGATGATGTTGATAATGTTGTTGATGCTGATGCTGATGCTGATGCTGATGCTGCTGATGATGATGGTGGTGATGATGATGATCATGATGACGATGACGACGACGACGACGCTGGTGGTGATGATGATGGTGGTGGTGGAAAGGATAATAGTGGATGATGATGATGCTGCTGCTGAGGATGATGCTGCTGATGATGATGATGATGACGGTGGCGATGATGATGTTGATGATGCTGATGACGATGATGATTCTGATGTTAATGATGATTCTGATGGTGGTGGTGATGATGAGGATGAGGATGAGGATGAGGATGAGGATGAGGATGAGGATGAGGATGATGGTGGTGGTGGTGGTGATGATGAGGATGAGGATGAGGATGATGATGATGCTGATGATGATGATGATGGTGGTGGTGGTGATGATGATGATGACGATGATGATGATGGTGATGATGGTGATGATGGTGATGATGGTGATGATGGTTATGATGATGATGATGGTGATGATGGTGATGATGGTGATGATGGTGATGATGGTGATGATGGTGATGATGGTGATGATGGTGATGATGGTGATGATGGTCATGATGGTCATGATGGTCATGATGGTCATGATGGTCATGATGGTGATGATGGTGATGATGATGATGCTGACGCTGATGATGCTGATGCTGATGCTGATGATTATGATGATGATGCTGATGATGATGCTGATGATGATGATGACGATGACGATGACGATGACGACGACGATGACGATGACGATGATGATGATGGCATGATGATGATGATGATGATGATGATGATGCTGATGAGGATGATGGTGGTGGTGATGATGAGGATGAGGATGAGGATGAGGATCAGGATGAGGATGAGGATGAGGATGATGATGGTGGTGGTGGTGATGATGATGATGATGATGATGAATATGATGATGATGATGATGATGATGATGATGATGATGATGATGATGATGATGATGATGATGATGATGATGATGATGATGATGATGATATTTGTGCCCCACGGTCATGACCCGACCTCGTCATCCGTTCTCCGCTCTGTAGCGCTTCTTGGTTCAAGACAGGAACCATATGGAAGCTCTGCTCCTCAGCTTCTCGACGATTCGCGAGCTTGCTTTTCTCCGCACTCTCTTGTGGCCTGCGCCCGTCGAGTGCTTCTGCGAGGCGCCACCCCCAGTGGACACCGCCAGCAGGGAGTGCCGTCTCTTGGCGGAGTTGGTCGGCCGCGCGAACCAGTGCGTCTGCCAGTGCCACTGCCACTGCCACTCCGAGAGCGTCGACGGGTTTGGCCTTCTCAGCGTGCTCGGGCTTCTGACGATTTGCTCGTTCACGGCCTTTGTGTTCGGACTGTTGTTCGGCCGCAGCTCGGGGCGCAAGAGTTCGAGTCCGTCTTCATCGGTCGGCGACACCGTCTTGACACTCACGTGCGAGGATGGCGACGCCAGCGTGGTTCCAGGCAGCCCGCCCCGGCGACCGGGTCCTCGTCTGCTACTCTCAGGACGCGGGCGGGGCGGCAGTGGGGTGGCATGAGCGCGTCTTGGTCGGCCACGTCAGCGGCTCCAAGTGGGTCGCGATCTCGCGGGACTTCGATATCTTTGAGGAGGATTTCGCCGAGGCCGATGGGCTGCGGCAGTTTTTGGCCAACGGGCAGTTGCCCGCCGCTCTTCGTGGGCTTCCACACTCTCTGATCGATCACTACCAGTTCGGCTTGGACCGCCAGTGCTACATGGAGACGGGGGAGGCGCTCGCGCGGGGCCTTCGGCCCGCCGCGCCGGTGGCGCCAGGCCCCGCTCCCAGAGGCGGGGGCTCAGGCGCGCTCGTCCCGGCTGAGGGCGCCGCCCCCTTGGTGGAGAAGTGGTTTGCGCTGGAGGGCCGGGGCGCCGTGCAGCGGGGCGACGCTCTCACGGCCGCTCTCGGGGCGGTCGAGTTCAGCTCCAACGACCGGTGCCTCTTCAAGCTGCTGGGCGGCACGGTGCTGTCCGGCGGGCTCGAGGGCACGCTGCCCGCGGCTCCCGGTGCTGCGGGAGGTGACGACTCCCGCATTCTGCCCGCCAAGCGGGATGGCCAGCGGCGTTTCCGGCGCACCTTTGCGAGCGCCTTGCAGGACATGCAGCTCGTCGAGTTCAAGGATAGCTGGGAGATCGAGGGCCCGCGGTCGGCCTACTTCACGGCGGAGCGGATCCACGACGGGAACCACAGCCCCGTCCAGCGGCACTACTGGTGGCGCTCGGTGATGGGCTTGTCGGCCACCGACGTGGGCGTGGACGAGCACCTGCTGCTGTCACAACTCATCGAGGTCGCGATGACGGTGGACCAGGTGCAGATCTGCAACTTGGCGGCGTTCGAGCTGGTCAGCCGCCGGTACCAGATGCGGGAGAGCGCTTACAAGGATTTACTTCGCGAGGTGGACAACGGCGGCTCGGGCGGCGACGACTGGCTGAATGAGCGTTCTCTGTTTCTCGGTGTCAAGAATCGTCGGAGCAGCGCTATCATCATGCCCGAGCTTGAGGATTTCGTGGCGAAGGAGTTGGCCTCCCGGGCCGCTGTGCTCAAGAAGCGCCGCAAGGCGAGGGAGGAGGCTTCGTTGGCTAAAGGAGTTGGGGCGGGACCTGCAGCGGCTGACCCTAAGAAGAAGCCCAAAGGTCCCAACAAAGAGAAGGAGAAGGCCTGACGGCCTGTATTCCTCCTGTCTTGTGCCGCCGCGAGTGGGAGTGCCCCGCCTCCTCGAGGGCTTTCGCGAGGGGTTCAGGGCTGGCAGGTGGTGCCGCCCTGAGGCGTTTTTAGCTTTGCAGCAGATGAGGCAGCGCGACGTCCTGCCGATCTCCCTGGCCGCCGCCTCGGAGGTCTGTGCGGGGGGTGCCAGCGGGCTGGGCTTGCCCCAGAGTCAGCGACGGCGACTTCGGCGTCGACGGGCCCAGGAGGGGTGGCTGTTCGAGGGCATCCGCGCCTTGAACGAGTTGGGTGCTCCGCTGCCGCCTGCGACTTCGCCTGCGTCGTTGACTTCAGCTCAGGTCTCAGCCGTTCGGCACCTTGCCCGGCAGTGTGGATCGGTCGCGGCTCCCCCGCCTGACTGCGGGGGCGCCCTGGGGGCGTGGCAGACGCTCCAGGGCTCGCGGCCCGGCTACGCGGACGACGCGTTGGCCGTCGGTGCTCGCGCGAATTTCGAGCGAGGGAACGTGTCGCTTCCCGCGGAGCTTTCTGGGCGAGTATCTCTGAGTTAGTGCCTGCCGCCTGCCCTGCAGTCCGCGCTTGAAGATCGTTCAATCCTTCTTTCTGAGGACGAGGCCGCCGCCCGTCGTGACAGTTTTGATGGCAGCCGGTTCCTTGATCCTGTTCTGCGGGGCAACCCTAGACTTTTTGGAGAGTTCGTTTCCGAACTCTGGGGTGCTGGCGTTGTGGAGGTCAGCGACGATGTGCTCGAAGAGAGTGGCATGTTTTTGGTTTGAAAAAAATCAGGCGCCCTTCGTCTGATTTGGGATACTCGTGTGCCCAACCTTCGGTTTCGCGAGCCCCCTGGTGTGGTCTTGCCCTCCGGCGAGGCCCTCGCTCATCTCGAATGCCAGCCTCATGTGATTCCCGTGCTGCACGGGGGCGACGTCGAAGTTTGCTATTACCAGTTCGCTCTCCCTGAACAGTACAGGTGTTTTTTCGGCCTGCCATCCCTTCCCATTGCGCACCTGTCCCCGGCCCTCGTCGCTTCTCTGCCGGACGCGGTTCGGGAACGCGGTTGGGCTCGCTTGCGGGCCCTCGTGGTGCCCATGGGTTGGAATTGGGCTGTGGCCCTCGTACAGGCCGCGAACCAGCACCAGCTAGATGGAGTTCCCCCGAGGCCCCGTGGCTCCTAGATAGAGTCCCGCTCCCACCTCTTGGCGACGTTGGGTCGCGTCGCGGATTGTATATCGACAACTTCGTTTCCCTGGCCCAGAGTAAGTCGGTTGCTACCTCGGACGCCTTGGGAATGCAGTCTCGGCTCGCGGACCTCGGGATCGCGTCGACCCTGGAGAGCTCGGAGGCGGGGGACAATGGCTTCATAGGTTTCACTTTGGTGGGCTCCTCGGGTGAGTGGCGCCCTAAATCTAGTCGGTTCTGGAGGTTGAAGTTGGCGTCGGATTATCTCTCGGAGGTTCGACCGAGTATCACGGGGCAGGAGCTCGAGCGTTTCGTGGGCCATGTCACGGCTTTGTTTTCGCTTTCCCCGGAGCTCTTGTGCCTCATGGAAAAGGTCTATATCTTCATTCACGAGAGTTACACCCGCCGTCAGCCTTTGTGGCCGTCTGTACATCGCGAAGTTCGGTGGATACGTGCTCTGCTTCCTCTGGCTCGTGCGTCGATGCGTCGGCCCTGGTCGAGTCGGGTCTTCGGCTACGACGCCTCCTGCTGGGGCTTTGGAGTCGGGTCTGTGCGCTGGGAGCCGGGAGAGGTCGCCGCCGCGGGTCGCGTTCGTGAACGGGCCCGCTTTCGTGGCCTCCTCGGTGTCTCGGAGGCGCCGCGGTCCCGGGCCCTCGAGCATCAGGAGGAGCTGGAGATCTCTGGGGCTTCGGAGGCCAACATCCTGGGCCTGGGTCGGGCCCGGGCGTTTGCCGAGGTCCCGGCGGACCTGGTCGAGCGCGGCTGGACTGTGGCCTACGCTGGCCGCTGGAGGGGGGTCCTGGGGTCCCAGGTCCAACTTGAAGCTCGGGCCCGGGCCTGGACGGTACGCCACGTTGCTCGTGATTGCAGCCTTCACAACTCTCGGGTGCTTCTCTTGGGCGACAATATGTCTGCGATCCTTGCGCGCGCCAAGGGCAGGTCGTCTGCGCCGGCCATGAACTTTCAGTGCCGCCTCGCCTCGGCCACCGCCCTCGCCGTCGGGCTCAAGCTTTACGACCGGTGGGCCCCATCGGAGCTCAACGCCTTGGACGCTGCGAGCCGAGTTCACCAGCCTCGGCATGGGGGCAAAGCGGAGATGGCAGTCCACGTCCGGCACCGGCTGCCTGCCGCCAGCGCGGTTGCTTGCGGCTCGCGGCCCCGTCCGACTCCGACGGCGAGGGCGCTGCGGGCCTGGGCTTCTCCAGCAGCCGCTCCGCCGGCGCGCCGACGGACCGCGGCCCCGCGAGCGCCGGCCCCTCTGGGCCGAGCGCCCCTGGGGGTTGCCCGCCCACCCGCTCTGGTGGACCGCGGCGGGCTGCCCGCTCGGCCCGCTCTGGCCCGGGGGCCCGCCGGGCCTCGAGCCACCCGGGGCGCCTCCGAGCGGCGACGCGGGCGCGGCTGCGGCTGTTGGCCCCGCTGCTGACCGGTCTGCAGCAGAAGCGCGTCCGCCCAGCGACGCAGGCGGGCTACTGCGACGTGCTGGAGCCGCTGGCCGGCATTCTGGGGCGGAGACCGCTGCCCACCTTGTCGGGCCCGCAGTGGGACTCGCTCCTCCTCGACTTCGTGGAGCGGGCGCGGGGCCAGGGCTGGTCGCGGGCGCTGGCTTCCCAGCCGCTGGCCGCCTTGGTGTGGGCCCAGCCCGCACTGGGCGGCCCACTGCGTCAGGTCTTCCCTGGCGCGCATGCGGCCATGCTGGGCTGGCGCCAGCTGGAGCCGTCTCACAGTCGCCCACCTCTGCCCTGGGGCGTCGTGCTGGCTTTGGCGTGGGCGATGCTGCCCGAGTGCCCTGTGGGAGCCCTCGCCATCATCATCATCATCATCATCATCATCATCATCATCATCATCATCACGTTCGAGACCTACATGCGCCCCTCGGAGCTCCTCAGCCTCACAGTGGGGCAGCTGTGCCGCCTACCGCGTCGCGGGGCCAGGAGGCGCTCTGGGGCTTTTGCGTCCACGTGGAGGAGTTGGGCCGGCCGTCCAAGACCCAGGAGTTCGACCTGAGCGTGCTCCTCGACCTGGACCGCCACCGCCCGCTCATCCCGGCGCTGCAGGCGCTGCAGGGCGGGCGCGCGAGCGGGGAGCCCGTCTTCAACGTCAGCTCGAGGCAGTTGTACCGGTCCTTCGCGCTGGCCGTGGAGCAGGTGGGGGTCTCCTGCGTCGAGCCGAGCCTCTACGCGCTGCGGCGCGGGGGCGCCAGCCACGATCGTCTCGTTCGAGCGCGCTCGCTGGCGCAGTTTCGGGAGCGTCGTGCGCCACGACAAGCACGCGCGGGTCTCCTTGCAGCTTGGCAAGCTTTCGGCGACGCTAAGAAACCAGATCTCGGCGCTGGTCGACCGCGGCCTCGCGCCCTTCGCCGCGCACTTCGCCAGGCTCTTGCACGGCCGCAGCCGCGCGGCCGCAGGATCCTCTTAGACTTGTTCTCGGGGGCGGGAGGCTTGGCCTCCTCGCTTGCTGATCTCAACGTCGCTGTCGTTTGCATTGATATCTGCCATGGGCCTGCTCACGACTTGTTGAACACTGACGTTTTCAACGCCTTGCTCGGCTGGATCCGCTCTGGACTTGCGTTGGGAATGTAGGCAGGCACTCCGCGTCAGTCGTTTACGATGGCCCGCCGGGCCCCGCAGTGGTCTCGTCTTCCTCATCGGCTGCGCAGTCTTGAATGCCCTCTTGGCCTTCCGAATCTTGATTCACGCGACCAGGTGGCAGTTTCTGAGGGCAACGTGCTTGCGCATCGTTCCGGTGTTCTCCCAGAAACTTGCATCCAGCAAGGGCTACCCTGTGGTGAGGAAAATTCAGCTCAGTCCTACTTGTGGCTGGGCCACCGGCGTCCAGCTATGATGCAGCGTCCCGAGTGCACGTCGTACGTCATCGACTATTGCGCGTTCGGCGCGACGTGGAGAGCTCGTACTCGTCTCAACTTGTTTTAACGTCAAATGTCCCGCCCTGGATGCAGTGGCAGGGGACTTGCAGCTTTTCGGGAAAACCACACTACCAGTTGGACGGGCCCACGGGAAAAGGGGGATTCTTGACACGACAGAAGCAGGTTTACCCGAGAAGCTGTGCCTCGTGCTATCCAAGGCTATCGCCTCGTCCC
Source organism: Prorocentrum cordatum (assembly GCA_963575745.1). Lineage (NCBI taxonomy): Eukaryota > Dinophyceae > Prorocentrales > Prorocentraceae > Prorocentrum > Prorocentrum cordatum. The sequence continues at coordinate 90,351 of CAUYUJ010017060.1, read as the reverse complement.
TCAGCCTCTTGCGTGTGCACGAACTGTGGACAGCCTTCTCCTCTCTTCCCTCCTCCCTTCCCTTCCTCCCCTCTTCTCTAATTTGGGGGCCTCGGGGGGGTTTTCCTGCAGCAAGAACCAGGCCAGTAAAATTCGTCGAATGAAATTCGCCATTCCAGCGCTGTATGCGGGTGTTCTGTATAAGGGCAGATTTGGTTTGAAGATGCTCACTCGTTCACCGCAAGCAGTGGTCTGGAAAAGAGCAGTCGGAGTCATATTGCGAAGGCCTTACGGCCGTTGCCGCCGACCCTGAAGATGACGAAAGACAACACGAGGGGGCGGGCAGGAGGAGGAGGAGGCGGAGGAGGAGGCGGAAGGAAGTAGGAGGAGGAAGGGTGAAGGGGGAGGAGGAGGAGGCCTTATGGATGTTGGTTGGGATCTCGTGGTTGACCTCTCGGGGGCGTCTGGAAGGCAACTTGAAGCCTCTTGGGGGCCGTTGTGGGGCCTCTTGGGGCCTCTTTTGGGCCTCTTGGGGCTTCCGGAGGCCGTCTTCGGCGCATCTTGGGGGCGTCTTGGCGCCGCTCGGGGGCCTCTTGGGGCCTTTTGGGGGCCTCTTGGGGCTTCCCGGGGGCCTCTTAGGGCGGAAGTCTCGAATTCTCGGTTCCTCGTCCCCCTCTTGGCCGTTTCTTGGGCCCGTCTTGGGGCCCTATTGGGCCGTCTTGGGCGCCTCTTAGGCTGTCCTGGGGCCTTCTTGGGCCGTCTTGGGGCCCTCTTGTAGGCCTCTTGGGGCGCTCTTGGGGGCCTCTTGGGGGCCTCTTGGGCCGTCTTGGAGTGTCGGAAAGCCGAAAAGGCGAGAAGGCCAAAATCATTCAAAAAGCGATGTAAAATTGACGATTTTGGCGCCTGGGGCCCTCTTGGGTGTGCTCTTGGGGCTCTCTTGGAGCGTCTTGAGGGCCTCTTGGGCCGTCTTCGGGCCGTCTTGGGCGTCTTGGGGCCATCGTTCGTCGAGTCGAGGCCCTCTTGTACCCTTTTGGGGGTGTCTTCTGTCGCTCTTGGCTCGTCTTGAAGCTTTTCTGAGCTCCGGGACCCCCCGGGGAGGATGCGTATCTGGGTGGCGACCCCCCCCCCCCCCCCCGGCGACCCCCCCCCCCCCCGGCGGGGAGGGTAGGGAGGGGCTTCGCCACGACTCAACTACGACGTTGCTCAATGTCGCTTTGGCTCGCGCGCTCAAGGAGACGGGGAACGACGAAGACGACGAGGGACAACGGAGACGGAGACGACGAGGACACGACGGAGACGACGACGACGACGACGACGACGACGACGACGGTGATCCACGCAAGACGACGACACCGGGATGCGTCTTCCACACGCCGACAGGGTCGGCGGATTTGTGCCCCACGGTCATGTCCCGATCTCGTCATCCGTTCTCCGCTCTGTAGCGCTTTTTGGTTCACCGAACCCCTCCCACCCCCAAAAAGCTGGGGCAGATTTGGTTTGAATATGCTCATTCGTTCACCGCAAGCAGTGGTCTGGAAAAGAGCAGTCGGAGTCATGATGATGATGATGATGATGATGATGATGATGATGATGATGACGATGATGATGATGATGATGATGATGATGATGATGACGTCGACGACGACGACGGGGGTGGTGGTGGTGGCGGCGGTGCTGGTGGTGGTTGTTCTGATGGTAGTGGTGGTGATGATGGTGGTGGTTGTGATGATGATAATGTATGATGATGCCGCTGTTGCTGAGGATGCTAATGATGGTAATGATACTGATGATGATGATGATGATGATGATCATGATTCTGCTCATGATGATGATGGTGGTGGTGGTGATGATGATGACGACGACGACGGAGTGGTGGTGGTGGTGGCGGTGGTGGTGGTGGTGGTGCTGATGGTGGTGGTGCTGCTGATGGTGGTGATGATGATGATGAGATGGTATGATGATGCTGCTGCTGCTGAGGTTGGTAATGATGATACGGATGATAATGATGATGGTGATGATGATGGCGTCGACGACAACGACGGGGGTGGTGGTGGTGATGGTGGTGGTCGTGGTGGCGGTGGTGGTGGTTGTGGTGCTGATGGTGGTGGTGGTGCTGATGGTGGTGTTGGTGATGATGAGAATGTATGATGGTGCTGCTGCTGAGGATGGTAATGATGATAGTGATGATGATGATGATCATGACGATGATGACGACGACGACGACGACGGCGTCGACGACGGCGACGACGACGGTGGTGGTGGTGGCGGTGGTGGCGGTGGTGGCGGTGATGATGATGATAGTTGGTGATGATTATGCTGCTGCTGCTGCTACTGCTGCTGTTGATGAAGATGATGTATATTGTGTTGTGCAATTTGGTATAAGGTATGAATGGGTACCGATGGTGGCGAGCCCCCTGGAGCTTGATCGCAAGTGAAATGTGCTACCGCCCACAGGGCGGCTCAATGCTCCTTCGAGCACAAACGGTTGCGGAGCGGCAGGCGATGCACAGAGGGGCTTGCATGGGGGGAGGAGGAGGAGGCGGAGGAGGAGGAAGAGGAGGATGTCCAGTGTAAATCCAAGGTTCATCAACGATATTGTAATGAACCCTCCTTCCAAGCCCACTCTTTACAGGCCCCTGCAAAGGTTCATTCTCACCTGTTACGGGACGTGCCCCGTTGGAAGACAATCGTCCGATAATCTTGAGGTGTGCCAAAACATTACTCGAGGGACGTTAACGCCGCGACTTACAGTTATTGTTGTGACTTGACGATTTTGGATTGTGCCAGAACACGATCCTTGGGACTTCAGCACCTCGAATCAACATAAGTGCTGTGACCTGACAGGCGGCCATCGTGGCACAACACCATGTCTGAGACGTTAGCTATGAGAATCCTTGAAACTGCTGTAAACTCTTAATCGAACGTGCTGTGGGAAAAACACACACTGTGTGGGGAAAAAAACAACACTGTGGAACAAAAACCACACTGTGGGAAACAAAACACTGTGTGTGTTGTTCCCACAGACGTGTGGGTTTTTTCCCACAGAAGCTGTTGTAAACTCTTAAACGAGCGTTCGCGGCGCCACGGCGAGAACCACATTTTGAAAAGGAACCGCCTCCCATGCGTGAAGCTCTTGGATCTTGAGTACGATTGCGCGCGGCGCCCAGGCGAAATCCATATATATATATACATACATACATACATACAAGTGGCACGTGTGTGCCCAGGCTCATACAACAAGCTGAAGAGGCGTTTGAAGCAGGAGTGACATGCAACAGCGAAGTCGCACTCGAGCGCAAGTGGGGTTGCCACACCTTGCGATGTGTGTACCAGGGCCCCCCAGGAAGCCTCAGGAGGCCCGACTTGGATACCAGAAGAGGCTCCAGGAGGCCCCAGGATTGTGAGTGTTGTGTGTGATGTGTGCTTTGTGTGGTGCGTGCTTTTTGTGTGTTGTCGGTGTTGTGTGTGTGTGTGTGCGCGTGTGCGTGTGCGTGTGCGTGTGTGTGTGTGTGTGTGTGTATGTTATGTTTGTATAGCGTGTGATGTGTTGGGTGTGATGTGTGTTTCTGTGTGTGCATGTAGTTCTGAAGCCCCAGGAGGCCCCAGGCGGCCCCAGGCGGCCTCAGCAGGCCCAGGAGAACTCCAGGAGGCTCCGAGGCGGGGTCTGGGGTACCAGAAGGTCCAGAAAGCCCCAGGAGGCCCCAGTACGTTCCAGGAGGCCCCCAGGAGGCTCCGAGGAGGGGTCTGGGGCTCGATTTTGCGATGATTTTTCATGCGAAACCGCCAGTCTCTGAGAATCGGGGTCAAAATTATTGGAATTACCATGTGTTTTTGACGGTTTTAGGTTAAACTGTTGAAATTCCCATGTGTTTTTGGACCTTGACGTCACGATCTGCGTGAGGGGTGCCACCGATTTTCAGAATTTCGAGGATGTCCCGAGCGAAACGGCCAGAAAAATCGCGGACGCGTGCGCATTAATCGCCTCTGAGCTCTACTCCCTCGGAGAGGTGCGTATGAGAATATATATATATATATATATATATACATATATATATATATATACATACATACATACAATGTGGTGGGAAACAGGGGTCGTTATTTCAAAGCCAGACGATAAGACGATAAGACGATAAGACGATATAACGATATACGACAATAAGACGATAAGACGATAAAGCGATATAAGGCATCGCCAGACGATAAGACGATAAGACGATAAGACGATATAGGGGCATGCATATAGCGTCTTACCGTCTTATCGTCTTATCGTCGTATCGTCGGGAGCTGATCTGCAGTTGGCGCTGGGGCAGTTGGCAGCATTGGAGAAATGCCTGTTGAAACCTCGCAGGGCTCAGCAGTGGAGGACGTATTGTAGAAACTTCGGAGGGCGCAGCATTGAAGGACACCCAGTGGAAACCTCAGAGCGCTCAACATTGGGTGATGCCTCGGGGGGCAGAGCATTGTACATGTACATGCAAGTATCTCCAAGAGTCCAAGAGATTGCACCACTTAGCTTGCACCACATAGGTTACAACACATCGACGGCCCCACATATATTGAACCACGTAGATTGCACCACATGGACTGCACCACGCAGAATGCACCACATAGATGGCACCACGTGCACTGGCCCACGTAGATTGTTTGCACCACGCTGGCTAACTTTTTCTGGCTGTCCTGGCACTCAGGGCAGCGCCAGAAAATGCCCCTGGTTGAAACCTCGCAGGGTTCCTTGTTGAAATCTGTTGGCTCATGGGGTCAGCATTGGAGGACGCCCCGTTGAAACCTCGCAGGGTTCTTGTCGAAGCATGGGGGGCTCCCTGTTGAAACTTCGCAGGGCTCAGCATTGGAGGGCTCAGCATTGGAGGAGGAATAGGGGGAAGAGGAGGAAGAGGAGGAGGAGGAGGAGGAGGAGGACGCCCGTTTCGCGTAAGACATCCTCGACAGTGTGGGCTCACATGTGCACCGACCTGTGATGATCTGGGCAGTCTCGCCTTGGATATCCTCACCACTCCGGGTTTCAAGATGCAGTTCTCGAAGGGTTCTCGCCCGTTTCGCGTGAGACATCCTCGGCACTCTGGGATCCGAAGTGCTTTGACTGGAGGTGATTTGGCCACCTTCGCCTGAAACATCCTCGCAACTCTGGATTCCGAGATGTCCTTCCCCCTGGCGGTTCGGCCACTTTCGGTTTTGACATCCTCGCGACTCTGGGTCCCGACACGCCTTGAGCTGAGATGGTCAGGCCACTCTCGCCTGAGACATCCTCGCAGCGCTGACTTCGGAGGTGCCCTGCCCTATGGTAGTCCGGCCACTTTCGCTTGCGACATACTCGCAACTCTAAATTCTGAGACGCGTTGAGCTGAGGTGCTCAGGCCACTTTCGCCCGAGACATCCTCGCAAGTCTGACCTCGAAGGTTCCCTGCCCCATGGTGTTCAGGCCACTTTCGCCCGAGACGTCCTCGCAATCTTGGTTTCCAAGATGCCCTGAGCTAAGGTGGTCAGGCCACTTCCGCTTGAGACCTGCGCACCATGTATATACACAGGCGTACCATCAACGATGTACGGCATATGTTTCAATGCTTCCAAAATCATTGAAACGCAGGTCCAAATCGCAATTTCCATCATCAAGTTTTTTCACCAGCACCCTCACCATCACCACTGTCATAACACCCATGTGCACCATGATCTTCGTCCATCACCATCCTCGCCATCATCACAAGCATCACCATCAATAATCGCCGCCATCACCATCATCACAACCATCACCATTTATGATTTTCATCGCCATGAGCGTCACTATCACCATCAGCGGTACCATCACCATCATCAGCGTCCTCGTGGTCGTCGTTGTCACCATCATCAGACGATGAGACGATAAGACAATAAGCTGGTTTTACCGTCTTATCGTCTTATCGTCTGGTGCGGCCCTATACCGTCTTATCGTCTTATCGTCTTATCGTATGTTACCCCTTTATCGTCTTATCGGCATATCGTCTTATGTCGTCTTATCGTCTTATCGTCTTATCGTATGCGTGAGATTTAGACCGCTGATCCCCACCACACTGTATACATATATATATATATATGTATATATATATATATATTCAAAAGGAACCGCCCTCCGTCCGTGAAGCTCCTGCAACTTTCGAAGATTAGGGCGAGAGCCACGTTTTGAAAACCAGCCGCCCTCCATCCGTGAAATTTTTAACACTTTCCCCAACCATCCTGTGGTGTTGGGTCCCCGTTTTGAAGAGTCAGCGCCCCGCGGCTCCTTCCACCTCCTCCTCCTCCTCCTCCTCCTCCTCCTCCTCCTCCTCCTCCTCTCCACTCCTCCCTCCCTACACGTTTTTGTGGTCTCACAGGGTCCTCCACCGAAGGCCCCAGTGGCAGGATTCGCGTGCCGTTCCCCGCCCATTCCCACACACCCCTCATTCGTTTCGTGGCCCCATGGGGAGCTCCACCGAAGGCCCCAGTGGTAGAGTTCGGATGCGGTTCCCCGCCGATTTCGGTACACCCCTCACACGTTTCGTGGCCCCATGGGAAGCTCCACCGAAGGCCCCAGTGGCAGAGTTCGCATGCGGTTTCCAGCCCATTCTGGCACACCCCTCACGCGTTTCGTGGCCCCATGGGGAGCTCCACCGAAGGCCCCAGTGGCAGGGTTCAGTTCCCCACCGATTTCGGCACACCCCTCACGTGTTTCTTTGCCCCATGGGGAGCTCCACCGAAGGCCCCAGTGGCAGGGTTCGCATGCGGTTCCCGCTCACTGTCGGCACACCTCTCACACGTTTCGTGGCCTAGGTAATGAGAACTAGAAGGAGGGATTCTTCAGAGAAGAGGTCATCAGGCTTCTCCGGGCTTCTCCAGGTTTCTCCTGGCTTCGTTGGGTTTAGCGGAGTTCTCCAGCTTTGGTTTCTTCGGGCTTCTCCGGTTTCTTTGGGCTTCTCTGGTTCTTTTGGCCCCGGACTTCGCCGGCTTCTCCAGGCTTCTGCAGGCCTCTCCGGCTTCTCCATGGTTTCTCTGGGCTTCTCCGGGCCTTTCCATGGCTTCTCCATGGCTTCTGTGGGATTTTCTCCAGGCGTCTCCGGCCTCTCCTGGGCTTCTCCATCGGGTCGGCGTCACCCCAACACATTTATACTATATGTGCGTTGCCCTCCCAGGGGCGATGCGCGCACCGAGAAATCTTATAGTATATGCGTCGTGGCGGGCGTTTTCTGGCCACACCGCTCGGGAAACGATCTACTGTAAGATGGTTATACTATATGTTTGGGTCGGACGCGCGCCTCCAAGGAAAACATATAGTACTAGTATGTCTTTGTGCGTCCCATAGAGGGCTTCTCCTGCTCCTCCGGCTTATCTGCGCGTCTCTGGGCTTCCTGCACCAATGCTTAACACAGCGGAGACCCATGCCAAGAATCACCCTGCTTGCCTGTGCCCTGGGTTTCTTGGGTTTCAATATTTTTGCCATGGTAAGCGTGACGTTCCCACACCTAAAATCCATGGCCGTCCTGATGTCTCAGAGTTGGGTGTCTTGTGGAAGGCTTGAGAGTGTTTCTAGAGTGCTTGGGGCATAACGGGCATTATAGCCCCTGGCGCACCCCCCCCCCTATAACTTAACGCCCCCCCTTCCCCCCCCAGTGCGCCACGGGCACTACCGCCGTGCGAATCGGGATCCGCATAGGCGTCCGCATAGGAATCCGCATGGGGGTCTGGTCTGCAGTCGTCGTCGTCGTCGTCGTCGTCGTCGTCGTCGTCGTCGTGTAGGTGTAGCATGTAGCAGCATGTAGTTGGCGATCTGCCCCCCACAGCGCCTGTGTACACCACAATGACCGCGTGCACCACAGCGCGTGTGTACACCATAGCGCCTGCGTA
>CAUYUJ010017060.1:60000-77500 GCA_963575745.1 Prorocentrum cordatum | reverse complement strand
TGCGCCGACGCGACAAGGTTGAGTTCTTCGACAGTATCCCCTCTCGGTGTGCACCGTCATTACATGAAGTGGGACATGCTTGCTCGTGGAGCAAGTGCCGACCACGGTGGGCCGTCAAGGGGCGGCGCTTGCATGACATCCTCTCCCAGTATTGTATGCGAGCTCCCAACGCCTTTCTAGACCAGCAGCAGGACGCAGCATTACATGGGGGTAACCCGATGGCCAGGGTGAGACAAGGATCGACCACATCGCTACTCCGCGCAGCACGGGCCCCCAGGATTCCGCAAGGGTCATCCGTGAGACCCCGCTGGCCCTGGGCCCCTTTCGGGACCATATGATCGTCGGGGCTTCTTTTCATGCGGGCCGACACTTCTCTGAGCGACCCCCCAAGACACCGACGCCGACGTGCCACCGACAACACATAATGAGCCCTCTGCAGGCTTGGCAGCGCTGGTCCACGGCAGAGGCGGAGGCCCCAGGCAGCGGCGGCCCAGTGACCACCGCCATCGGCGACGCCATGCGCCTCCAGGACCGCGCGCACCACGCCATCGCCTCCATGGATCACCGACAGCTGGCGCCTGGCGCCTATGATGACATCGCCGCGGGGGAGAACGTGGCCGAGAGCATCCTGCTGCAGGAGGACCAGATGAGGCTGAGCATGGGCCGCGCGGCGGGGCCCTGCGACTCCGAGGGCAAGAAAAACCACCGCGGCGGCGGCCGCGGAGGCGGGCGAGGTGCACAATGGGCACCCACAGGGCAAACGCCCCGACGCCTTGTTCCGAGCGGTTCTGCACCACCCACTGCTGGCACTTCGAGAGCACGGAGACGCCTTGGAGGAGGGCGCGGCCGAGAGCGACCAGCGGCAGGTCCTGATGGCCTCGAAGGCGGCGCCCGCTGCCAGCGAGAAGGCCCGCCAGAGGAATTCGTTCCAGGCATCTCGCTGCTGGGTCGGGGCGACTGACCGCCGCCGCGTGCTGATCGCACCCGTCCCACAACCCCGCGGGGCGTTCAAGTGGCAGGCGCTTGCGAGACTCATGATCGACGACGACCGCGCTCCTCGCGCCACGCCGCGAGCTCAGGGGAGTGAAGCAGTAGACTGGGATGTTGGGTTTACTTCAGGTGAATCCACCAGGTCGCATGCACCAGTGCTCACTTATTCAGTGAAGCCTGTTGCGGGCGCCTGGTTTAGTTTTGTGTTTCCCAACGCGCGTGCCTCGTCGTCCGCCCCCCCCCCTTCTTGGCCCGCTGCGTTGGTGACTTTGAGTTTGGCTCGGCCCGCAGCCCTGCCCTGGTATAGCCTGGAGCGTGGCCGACTTCGCATGGCCGGCAAGGGCGGCTCCCGCTATGCTGCACTATGCTTCTCCCGAACATGATGTGTTGCGCCGTTTGAAGATCGCTGCTCGCCGCCAAACCGTGGCCAGAGGGTCGCGTGCAGATGGGCGGGCGGGTTTCCCACCAGTGGGTGGTAAGCTTCGTGCGTTGCGTCCGCGGGCGCGCGCGCGCGGGCCGACCTTGCGGCTGGCTCTGCGAATGATCGCGAAACCCCAGTGCTGGGGTTGCGTTGTCAAGCAAAAAAGCGCTTTTGGCGTGGACCGTTCTTTATGACTTAAGTTTAATTTTCCTGCACTAATGGTTATGCGCTGCACTTGGGAACTCGCTGGCGGATAAGGGAAGCGCCTCCTCGGAACGAGAAGTTGATGGGAGCTTGTTAGAGGGAGCTTGTTAGAGGGAGCTTGTTAGAGGGAGCTCGATAGAAATGAAGAGCTCGCGAGGGACGACGGGCTCGGGATTGCAGCGGATTTTTCGGCTGGCGGATTCCATCCCAAATCGACCGTTGCGCTCGAGACATACTCGAAATATTGAGATGGTGGACGAGTTGTTTCAAGACGCCTTCCGTTCAGCATGTTGCTCTCGTTCGAGACATCCTCGAAACATGGATATATCCAGGGAGCTTGCGAAACAAGACGGTCCAAGAGGGGCTCAAGAGGGCTCCACGACTGTCCAAGAGCGCTCCAAGACGGTCCAAGATACAATCTATCATCATCCTCATCATCATCATCAGCAGCATCGTCTCCATCATGTTCATCATCGCCACGGGGCTTGGGAAGGGTCTTGGAAGTTTTTTGGAGCAGTTTCGCAGCAGGTTGGGCCGCTTGGAAGCAAGAGTTGGCGGCCTTGAGTCATCTTGCGGTGTTTCGGGGCTCTCCTGGTACATTTTCGGGGCCTCTTGGCTCGTTTCGGCCGGGGGGGGTCAAATCTCCGGTTTGGGGTTCCGGGGGGGAGTTTTTATTGGGGGGAAGCATCTCAGACGCTTAGAGACTCACGAGTGGTCGGCGGATTTGTATGTTTGTGTTTGGTGCATTGCTGTCCTGCCCTGGAGCAGGCGCCCCTCTCTTCCCTCTGCCCCTCCACCGGACCGCGAACTGGGTTCTGGGTTCGAGCCCCCTCGGATGGCTGATGGGGTCTCGTGTGAGGGCTTCCAGAAGCGTTTTGTAGCCAGTGCTTGGGCCTCTTGGGGGTCTCCTGGGGAGCTCTGGTGGGCGTTTGGGGGCTTGTCTGGGGTTCCCCGAAGGCCCAGCGGGGCCTCTTGGGAGCGTTTTGGAACAACCTGGGGGCGTCTTGGGGCCGACGGCTGAGAATCTCCTGTGTCCTTAAGCCCTTTTGACCAGTTGTGTTTTTTTGTTTGCCGTATTGGGGCTCTCTTGGGCTGTCTTGGAGCCGTCTTTGGGGCCTCTTGGGCCGTGTTGGGGGCATCTGTGGCCGTCTTGAGTCTCTCTTGGGTTGTCTTCGAGCCATTTGGGGGGCTTCTGGGGCCGTCGTGGACGTAGTGAAAACCCGACAGGCGAATGTGTTAAAAAACTACATCTTCGCAATAGAATGTGACTATTTTTGTGTTTTGGGGCCCCTCTGGAAGAGACAATTGGAGGCGTTCGGGGGCTTCTTGCAGGCATCTTGGGCCGTCTGGACGCCATCTTGGGCATCTGGGAAAGGTATGTCGGCGATTGGGAGCCCTCTTGGATTGTGTGGAGGGTCTCTTGGGAGGACTCAGGGGTTGTCTTGGCGCTCCAACGGGACCCCGGGAAAGCCGGGCTCCCCCGGGTGAGTTCGGGGGTGGGTCGTCCGCGGCCCCGGGGGGGGTCAAATTGCCGGGTTGTCCCTGGGGAGGGGGGTAGGGGAGGAAGAATCTCACATGCCTGGGGACCCACAAGGGGTCGGTGGATTATGATGATGGTGGTGATGATGATGCTGATGCTGATGCTGATGCTGATGCTGATGATGATATTGATGCTGGTCCTGATGCTGCTGCTGCTGCTGCTGCTGCTGATGATGATGATGATGATGATGATGATGATGATGATGATGATGATGATGATGATGGTGCTGATGATGGGGATGCTGATGATGATGATGATGATGATTCATGATGATGGTGATGGTGATGATGATGATTAGTATTATGATGGTGGTGATGGTGGTGGTGATGCTGATGACGATGAGGAGGATGAGGAGGAGGAGGAGGGGGATCGCGATGATGAGGACGAGGACAGCGATGACGATGTTGTTGATAATGATGGTTGCGATGATGGTGGTGGTGGTGATGATGACGACGACGACGACGTCGACATTGAGGGGTGCGGAAGGGCGTTGTGAGGGGAGGAAGGGGGAGAGAGAAGCATAAGTTCCACCAAGCAGGACTAGGACGAGGAGTAGTCAACCCCGTAGGCCAGGATTGGGTGTTCCCGGTCCCACAGCGTCCCGCACACATGGTCCAACCCAGGAGTGTCCATCCACAGTGTCCCTGCAACATGTGGCCGGCGGTCCCAGCCCCGTAGGTTCGCACCCACGGCTGTTTGTGGCGCCTGTTTCAAGCAGGTGGAGCCGCCCCCATAGGACGCATTGCTGCAAACATTCGCATTGAGCAGAGGTCCAAGGCCAGACTCCTCCCCTTCCGCCCAATGTCGAAACACCGAGTAAGAAAACGGTCACAACGTGTCCATGACACACGCGCGGACAATGTCTGCAGACATCCCTGAGTGCGACGAGCTCGCCGGGGCGGCGCGCGCGGCGCCCTCCGCCGCGGAGGTCGGCCGTGCCCTGGACACTCCACAGCGAGACGTCCGCCGCGGGCCCCAAGGCTCCGCCCTTGTCGGCGCGAAAGGGAGGAGGAGGAGGAGGAGCAGGAGGAGGAGGAGGAGGAGGAGGAGGAGGAGGGGGAGGAGGAGGAGGAGGAGCAGTGGGATGAGGAGGAGGAAGCGGTGGAGGAGGAGGAAGAGCAGGAGTGAGGAGAGGAGGAGGAGGAGGAGGAGGAGGAGGAAGAAAAGGAGGAGGAGGAGGAGGAAGGAGAGGAGGTGGAGCAAGAGGAGGAGGAAGAGGAGGAGTGAGGAGGAGGAGGCGGAGCAGGAGGAGGAGGAGGGAAATGATAATAATAAGATCAATACAACAAATAATAATAATAATAGTAATAATAATATTAATAATAATAATAATATGAGTAATACTAATAGTAATATCGACATCAATAATAATTTACCAACATTTATATTAATACGAATACTACCACTAATACGAATAATAACAATACTGATGCTAATGGTAATGAGGATGCTAATAGTAATAACTATAGAATAGCAATAATAACAGTGGTAAAACTAATGATACTCATACTGAAAATACTAATAATAGTGATAGTAATAGTAATGATACTACGAACAACAAGACTACGACTCATAATATTAATAATAATACTAGTAGTAATACTAATAATAATACTAATATTAATAATAACAATAATAATAGTAATACTAATAGTACTAATAATAATAATGATAATAATAATAATAATACGAGCGATAATACTACTAATAGTAAGAGGAGGGCGAGGACGAGGCGTGAGGAGTGAGGAGTGAGGAGTGAGGAGGAGGAGGAGGAGGAGGAGGACGAGGAGGAGGAGGATGACGAGGAGGAGGAGGAGGAGGAGGAGGAGGAGGCGGACGACGACGAAAACGAGGATGAGGACGACGACGACGAGGACGAGGACGAGGACGAGGAGGAGGAGGAGGAGGAAAGGCTTGGAGCCTCTTGGGGCACATTTGGGTCTCTTGGGTGTCTCCTTGGGGCCTCTTGGGGGCTTCGTGGGTGCCTCTTGGGGCCTCTCGGGAACACCTTGGGGCCTCCTGGGGCCTCGGGGCGGAAAGTTCGAGTTTTCGGTTCGTGGGCTTCCTCTTGGGCCTCTCTTGGGGCCGTCTTAGGGCCCTTTGGGGCCGTCTGGGGCGCCTCTTGGACCGTCTTGGGGCCCTCTTCGACCGTTTTGGGGCCGTCATGGGAGCTTCTAGGGCCGTCCTATGGCGATCTTGGGAACCTCTTGGTCCGTCTCGGAGCGTCGGAAAGCCGAGAAGGCGAGAAGGCCAAACGCTTTCGAAAACATCAGGGACATATTTGATGCTTGCTTCGTGGGGCCCTCTTGGGGGGCCTCTTGGAGGCCTCTTGGGCCGTCTTGGCAGCATCTTGGACCCTCTTGGGGCCATCGTGGGACATCTTGGGGCCATGTTGGGCCGTCGTGGGCTCCTGAAGCTCTCTTCGGAGCCTCTTCGGATAATCTTGGAGGCCTCTTGGGCCGTTCTGGCCGCGCGGTGGCGTCACCATGAGAATCCTGGGGCCAGGATTTGAGGTCCCCCCCGTTGGCTGTTTGGTGGCGCGGCGGGGACCCCGCAGGACTGGAGAGACCAACAGCCAAACAACACTTGACAACGCATGACAGCAGACCGCCGTGGCCCCATACGGAGCTCCACCGACGGCCCCAGTGGTTGCGTTCGCATGCGCCCACCGCACCCATTTCGGCACACCCCGCACACGCTTCGTAGCCCCACAAGGAGCTCCACCGAAGGCCCCAGTGGCTGCGTTCGCACGCGCTCGCCGTACATTTTGGCACGCCCCTTGCACGCTTCGCGGCCCTATAGGCAGCTCCACCGACAGTCCGAGTGGTTGCGCTCGCACGCGCCCGCCGCACCCAGTTCGGCACACCCCTCACACGCTTCGTGGCCCAATGGGGAGCCACACCGACGGCCCCAGTGGCTGCGCTCGCATGCGCCCACCGCGCACATGTTCAGCACACCCCTCACACGCTTCGTGGCCCCACAGGGAGCTCCACCGACGGCCCCAATAGTTGCGTTCGCATGCGCGCACCGCACCCAGTTCGGCACACCTTGCACACGCGTCGTGGCCCCATAGGGCAACCCATAAGGAGTTCCACCGACGGCCCTAGCGGTTGCGTTCGCATGCGCCCACCTAGTACATTATTGGCACACCCCTCACCTGTCGCGGCCCCACAGGGAGCTCCACCGACGGCCCCAGTGGTTGCGTTCGCATGCACACACCGCACCTACTTCAGCACACCTTTCACATGTTCGCGGCACCATAGGGGAATTCCACCGACGGCCTTAGTGGCTGCGCTCGCATGCGCCCACCGCGCAATGTGTTGGCACTCCCCTCGCACGCTTCGTGGCTTTGTAGGGAGTTCCTTCGAATGCGGTGCCTACAACGACGGTGCTTACAACTGCTTATGGTTGGGTCATTCGCCAGGCGCGTCAGGCTGCCATGCTGGCTTGCAGTTGACGTCCGCCTGCGGTCAGCCCAGTGAAGTAGATGCATCTCTTTACTTTCAGGAGCTGGTGGCTCCACCTTGCGTGCACATCCGTTGGCAATCGACCAAACAAGTGCGCGCGAGGCAATTGCGTCTCTGGCGCGAGGCCCCGCCAGTCCAGCTTCCTGTTCACCGCGGAGGCGATCGTTTATCCTCCGGCACAGGGTGTCTAGAGCTCCGACCACTTTATTCCGCGTCGCCCCCCCCCCCCCTCCCCGCGTCCCCAGCGCCAGAGTGGGACCCCCGCGCCGTGGTTCTTTGCCCCGAGCTCCCCCGCCCCAGCGCCCCAGCGGGAGCCCCGCCTACCGCCCCCTCGTCCACGAACGTATTCCTCGTCGCACATCCCCCCCCCGCCCCGCGTCCCCAGCGCCAGAGTGGGACCCCCGCGCCGTGGCTCTCTGCCCCGGGCCTCCCCGCGTCCCCAGCGCCCCAGCGGGGGCCCCGCCCACTGCCCCCTCCGCCACGAACGTTTTATTCCGCGTCGCACACCCCCCCTCCCCCCGCGTCCCCAGCGCCAGAGTGGGACCCCCGCGCCGTGGCTCTCTGCCCCGAGCCCCCCCGCGTCCCCAGCGCCCCAGCGGGAGCCCCGCTCACTGCCCCCTCGCCACGAACGTTTTATTCCGCGCCGCGACGCACACCACCTCCCACACCTCCCTCCCCGCGTCCCCAGCGCCCTACTGAGGGCTCCGCCCCGTGCCCCCCCCCGCCCCGACAATTTTATTCCGCGTCGCGACGCACACCATCTCCCCTCCCCCCGTCCCCAGCGCCCCAGTTCGACCCCCGCCCCGTGGCCCCCTGCCCCAAGCCCCGCCCAATGCCCCCTCCGCCCCGACCATTTTATTCCGCGTCGCGACGCACACCGCCTCCCCCCCCTCCTCTCCGCGTCCCCAGCGCCCCAGTGGGACCTCCGCCCCGTGCCCCCTCCGCTCCGAGCACTTTATTCCGCGTCGCGACGCACGCCACCTCCCCCCCTCTCCCCACCTGGGATTTGGGCCCCGTTGCTGGGCCCTGAGGGGCGATGTCTTGCCCTTTTTTCCCTCCTCCTCCTCCTCCTCCCCCTTCCTTTCTGTGCAAGACCCATGGCACACGTGCCACTTGTTTCATTCCGCCTTGCGTGCGCACCCGTGGGCAATCGACCAGATACGTGCGCGCCAGGTTGATACGTTTCCGTCGGACAATATCAATGTCATGTCCTGTTGTTAATTATGTTTACCTTTGGGGTAGCGAAGAAACTTCGCTACGCTTTGTGCGCGCACCCTTGGAGTACTGACCAGGCAAATATGCGCCAAACGATGCGTCTCTACCAGGATACCTCGTCAACGTTCGCTTCTCGGACCTCAGGAATCAGGTTGGTACGTTGTACGTGTGTGGCGTGTCGAACGGCGACCAGCCGTCCCTTCCGATTTTTTTTGTAAAATAAAAAAGGGCCTCCTAGAGGCCACAAAGGCTCCCACCAGGCCCCGCCAAGACTGGACTGTGCGTGCTCTGGACGTGCACTCACCGCGAATTGAGAGGAATCCTCTTGGAGCGCTCTTGGAGGCCTCTTGGGGGGCCTCCTGGGCCGTCTTGGGGTTATCCTGGGCGTCTTGGGGCACTCTTGGCCGTCTTGGAGGCATCTTGGGCCGTCCTGGGCGCTTCTTTGGCCCATGTAAGGCCGGCTGAGCTTCCAGGGAACGCACGGAACACAGCACGGGAATCTCCGACATCCATACTATGTTGCGCTGGTAAGTTCATTCTAAGATTCTAAGACACAGCCAGGCCAGGAAGTTCGACACGCTCCTACAAATTAGTAGTGATGAATATGCTCCGCGATGTTCGCCAGGAGTGCCACTCGACCAAGCCTTCAAGGTACCCGGCCCAGGCAGTGGCCGAGAGGGAACCCATGGGCTCAGCCCCAGTGCCCGCGGGTGCCCTGGTGCCGAGGCAGGTAGGGACAGGGGCGCGGGATGGATGGAGGGCGGGAGAGCGGCAGGGCGCTCGGCCTCCAGGAGGAGGAGGAGGACGAGGACGAGGACGGGGAGGAGGAGGAAGAGGAGGAGGACGACGACGACGAGGAGGAGAAGGAGGAGGAGGAGAAGGAGGAGGAGGAGGAGGCCACAGCGCCCAAAAGGGGAGGTCTAGGACGAAGGGAGGGAGGGAGGGAATGAGGGATGGAGATCGGGAGGAAGGGAGGGAGCGAGAGGGAGTGAGAGGGAGCGAGGGTGGAGGCGGGCGAGGGAGGCACTGGGAGGGAGGCAGGGGGCTCGAAGGCCTCTGCCATCATTTGCCTCTCGGCGCCGAGGTGCCGAGCAGCGATTCTTTCAAGGCCGACGTGGCGGCGGCGCGGGTGCCCAAGCTGCCGCCCTCACGCGAGCAGATGCCGATGGCCAGGGAGGACCGCGGCTGCCAGGGTCCTGCCGAAAGCCTCATCCTCACGCTGGGGCCTTTGCGAGTGTTTCCTCCTGGGTTTGCTTTAGCATGGGATTGACTATAGTCCTCTGTGGGTTCGGTGTCCGGGGTGTCCGGGGTGTCCGGGGGACGTGTCCGGGGTGTCCGGGGTGTCCGGCATGTCCGGCATGTCCGGGGTGTCCGGGGTGTCTGGGGTGTCCGGGGTGTCCGGGGTGTCTGGCGTGTCCGGGGTGTCCAGGGTCCCCAACCATCCTCTGAGGCTAAATGCAGCCGCAGCGTCTAAATCTAAGAGATGTTAAACGTTTAGGAGTGGATTTTAAGAGATATCTCTTGTTTTCGAGTCTTATATCTTAAATTATAGACGAATTTACTTAAATTTAAGAGATCCGAGCTTAGATTTAGGAGATCCACTCTAATATGTGCGTCGCCACTCCTATCTCTTAAAAATAAGAGAAGAAGATATTCCGTTGCCGCGGTGTGTACACCCTTCGAAGTTCTTCGGACAGAACAAGTATTCACGCTTCGCGTATCCCCACCAGCCCATCTCAAAGCAGCCGCTAGGCGAGTTGCCTTGATGAGGGAGGTGTAGCAGCAAGCAATCCAAAAGTAAACCACATCCGTCTTGGAGGCCCCTTGGGGTCGCCACTGGCCGTCTTAGGCCATCCTGAGGCGATCTTGGGTCGTCTTGGGTGCATCTCGGGCCGTTTTGGAGAATGGGGAGACAGAGGTGGAGGATGATGAGGGGAGCGGATGATGATGAATAGGAGGATGAATCCCACCAGCCCTTTGGGCGACAGGTGGTCTAACGAGTTTTCTCTTCCCTCTTCCAACAACTTCCAACTACCCCTCTTCCCCTTCGGGGAGGGGTTTACCCCTCCCCTTACCCCCTCCGCTGGACCTGGACGGCGGGTCTCGCGATCGGTTCGAGGGTCCTTTTTCGGACCATGCGAGGGCTATTTTTTGAGACACCTCACAGGGATCGTGGCCCCCGAGGGGGAGGGGGGGGGCCTACATCGAGGACCCCCCCTCTTTTCACCGACCACCTCCAAGATGGCCCCCAAGAGGCCGTCCAGGGCTTCCAAGAGGCCCCCAAGAGCGCCACAAGAGGCCCCAAGATGGCCCCAGGACGGCCCCAGAGGCTTCCAAAACGGCCCTAAGAGGGCCCAAAGACGGCTCCAAGTGGCCTCCAGCCTCCAAGACGGCAAAGAGGGCCCCAAGAGAGCCCAAGATGGCCCCAATATGTTTCTCCGAAGCCATTTTGGCCAAAGCCGTTGCGCACAAGGAGAGACTCACTGGCATCTCACTTGACGACGCTGTTGCGCACAAGATTTTATGTGACAATGTTTCTGCTTTTGGTATGAATGATCCTTTAGCATTGTTCCCTTATGGTGAGATTGGCCAAGAGGGACAACTTTGGAAATTAGCACCTCGCTGGGAACAGATATGGAGGAACCGATCCCTGTGCGAGGACATCGTGGAAGCGACCCGTGGGCGCACCCTGTTACAGTCGGCATGGCTCACGCAGCTGGAGAAATTCTTCGAGGAGAAGAAGTCGACGCTCAGCCAGAAGGACATACTTCGGTGCTCCTACCGCACGCGGGCTATGACTGCCCATCTACGTGACGCTCGACGTGACAAAAAGAAACCACTATCGAGGTTTTCAAAGATTCAGGCTCTGATCGACCAGATGCAAATTAAGACGGTGCATGACCGTGTCGTGGACGATGGCAACCTGCCCGACGATGCTGCTGCTGCTGATGATGATGATGACGTTGTGGAGGTCACGCCAAAGAAGCACAAGGTCAAGCAGGAGAAGCAGGAGCCGCCCATCTGCGTTGCCAGCGGCTCCGAGTCGGAGTACAACTTCAAGCTGTTCCAGGATGGCACCCCGCAGCGTTCACAGCTGGAGCAGGAGTTCCAGGTAGGGTCAAGGCTAGGAGTACAGTTGTTTTGAGGCTCGGATTGGAGCCGCGACTCGAGGGATCCACAAAAAGTGGCATTGGTTGAGCAAGATGGCAACGGAAGGAGCTTGGAGGGAGGGAGAAGTGAGGAGGGAAATCAGGCGGATGGTGGAGGAGGCGGAGGAGGAGGAGGAGGAAGAGGACTAGGAAGAGGAGGGGAGGAGCAGGAAGAGGAGGAGGAGGGGGGGGGGGAGGAGGACATAGGAGCTTCAACAGGAGAGGATAGCGAGTGCAGCCCTTTTCCAGGGCCTCGTCAAAACACCAGGGATGGGGAACAAGGTGGGTAGAGAACAAGGAGGGGAGGGGGGCGATTCCTGGGAAGGGGCCCCATGTCTAACATTGAAACTTAACCTGATCCGACGCTTCAAGGGATCTACCTTTTGGTGCCCCACTCAAGCCCTCTAAACCCTACGTGGCTTGAACCATATAGGCCTCCTCCTCCTCCTCCTCCTCCTCCTCCAATCCTCCTCATCCGGCCCTCCTCCTCCCCCTCCAGCCCTCCTCTCGCTCATTCTCTCCATCCTCATCCCCGAATCCCCATCCTCAGACCTGTTATCCTCCTCGTGCTCTGCGTGATCTTCGTGTTTGTCGGTCTCCCCCCCCCCCCCTCCTCCTCCTAGTCTTTACCCGCGCAGTTTCGCAAATATCAGACCCCGATTCCGATCCCCGAGCACCCCGAGACCCCAAGCCAAATCTAACCACCCATCATGTTCTGGCGTCTCCAAACATGCAGCCCAACCCAAAACCTGACAAGCCCTACCCATAAACTTCCTCCTGCTCCTACTCCCGCTCTCCTGCTCCTGAGTATCATATCGTGTCTCTTCCTCTTCATATCCTCTTCCCTCCTCCTGACTTCTCTCGCCCCCCTCCGCGTCGCCCTCCTTCCTGTCATCCCCCCCCAGAGGATGGCGAGCAAGTGGTTCCTCAGCAAGTGGCCCCAGAGCAGCTCGACATCAGCAAGGTCGTCGGCTCCGCCCCAAGTACCCAGAGCGTCGACCCCCGTTTAGGGAACAAGAACTTCGGCTGGTAGCCGAAGAAAACACCAGACGAGCCCCCGCCGCCCAAGAAGCGCATACATGGAAAAAAAAAAAAAAAAAAAAAAAAAAAAAAAAAAAAAAAAAAAGGCCCGTAGCAGCAGGTGAGAAGGCCGAGGAAAAGAAGGGTGAGCTCAAAAGCAGCGCAAAGAAACTCAAGCATTGCCAGGTGTACGCCAAAAACAGGAAACAGTGCAAAAAGGACGGCGTGACCGACGAACAGGCCAAGCAGAAGGCCGCTGCGGACGCACGGGCGGCCGTTGCTGACATGTAGGGGATGCTAGGCCGTTACCGTTGCTGACATGTAGGCCACGAGCGGCCGAGCTTTTTGCAGTTGCAGTTCGGGGCATTGCGTGCTATCCAATGCTGTTTTGTCTTCTCTAGAGAACGACCTCTAGGGCCACAGCCGTCGCGGCCATGACCGTGGCATCGCCGCTGGCATCACAAGCGTCAACGCAATCATAGCATCGCCACCATCATAGCATCATATCACCGTCACCATCATAGCATCATAGCATCGTCACCATAGCATAGCATCGTTACCATCATTACCCCAGCACGTCCGTCCACCATTACCTTCATAGCATCGTCACCATAGCATAGCACGAATGCCATCACCGTCGTCCTCAGCAAACCAAGCGCGACGAAACAATAGCGTAAATGCAACGCGTCAATAACCAGACAATTCCGCAAACAAATACACCAGCCAGCATACACGCAAACAAACCTTAACACGATCACACACACACACAACCACATGCACAACGCCAACAGCACAGACATCGGGCAATGCAAACACACAACAACGGATTTTAGGAGCAAGAGTGGTGTGATACCGTTGATGCTAAAACTACGGGTCTAGCGCAAAACATACCACGCGTCTATGACAGATCGCCTTGAAACAATTGAGGCTGGAACAGTCGTTCGAACAGAAGTACAGTAACCCGTTCCCCTGGCCCCCTTGTCCGTGGCCAGTTTTGTTGTGCTCAAGTTGCGCAATGTGGCGTCCGATCCCAAGCGGGCTAGGACCCTCGGCGTTGCTCCCCCGACGGCCTCGGGCGATTCCCGTGGCCAAGTGCTGGCCCCAACATCGCAGATGGTGGAGGGAGCTCAGTCGCAGATGGTCGATCACGCTGAGTCGCAAATGTTCGATCATGCTGAGCCGCAGATGTTCGATCAGGCTGATTCGCAAGTGTTCGACCAGGCTGATTCGCAAGTGTTCAACCAGGCTGATTCGCAAGCGTTCTATCAGGCTGATTCGCAGTTGCCACAGTCGCAAGTGGCTGGGTCGCAGGAGCTCGCCTTGGAGGAGCAGCAGGCGGTTTCCATCGAGATCAGCGAATCGCCCGACGACCAGCAGACGCCTGCAAACGGTTCGGAGGTCGACACTAACGAGAATAGTGCTACTCTTGAGGCCTTGAGCAAGGTGATCACTGCGCAGATGATCAAGATCCCGTCGAACGCATGCACGAACGACTTGCGCATCCAGATGGAGAAGCTGGTCACGGATATCAAGATCCTCGAGAGCTGGCTGGAAGATGGCGACCCTGAGACCACCGCGCCTAGCAACTACACGGAGATCGTAAAGGAGTGGAAGGAGCTCGAGCCAATCGTCGATGGAGCCGTGAGCTGAGGGAGCTAGCACAGCGGCTGCTCGCAGGATCCCGAACGCAAGGTGGCGAGTGGCGGTGTCGACTCTGGCCGCAATCGCGACGCATGCACATCAGCTTGACCGCCAACTTTTTCTAGGCCAGCTGTGCGGCATAGGCGTGCGCGGACAAAAAACATCTTCACCCACCTCATCAGTGTATTTCAGCGTAGCCACACCCCACGGAGCCCAGAAAGGGGGAGGACATTCTGTACAACACGACCGGTGTGTACAGAATTTCCCCCCTCTCTTGTTCTGGGCGGAAGTCGAGTTTGGTGCTGCTAGATCGTGTTCCCCCCACGTCGATGGATGAAAAAACACTTCCGTGGCGAGGGCATCCCGAAACATTACACAACAACCCTAATTGGGAACGCAACACACAATCCAACAATTCAAACGGCACACATGCGAACTCAGAAACAAAAAACAGGCGTTGTCGGGACTAGACTGGGCGAAGACAAACAAAGTCAGCTGAAGTCAGACAAAGTCAGAAAAAGTCAGAAAAAAGTCAGAAAAAGTCAGAAAGTCAGAATGTTGAGTTCGACTTGACTTCACAGTGTTTCATCACTTTCTGACTTTCTGACTTGTTCTGACTTGTTCTGACTTGTTCTGACTTCCTCTGACTTCTTCTGACTTTTCTGACTTGCGCTTGCAACATAACGGGTTTGTCTGACTTCCTTGATTTCTTCAGGCTTCAGAGGTCCGTCGACTCTTTCTGCAGCCGTTTAGCACTCAGGGCGCGTTGGCTGGCGCTTCACCCAGGACCCGCTCGGCTTCCACAAGCACCATGGCCCCCAAGGCGAAGTCCAAGCCCAAGGCAGCCTCGAAACAAACTCTGGCAGATATTGGGAAGACCCTCGCTACCGAGGAGGTGGCTGCTGCTGAAAAGGCGATCGAGGCCGCCGCTGCCGATGCGAAGCACAAGAAACGCCTGGAGTCGTCCATGACCTACTATATGCAGAACTAGGGGGAGCTCAGGAAGGGTGAATCACTCCGTGGCGAGGATAGGAAGAAGTGGCTGCTCATCTTCATGGCCAAGCAGGCCAAGGACAAGGGGGCTGCAGTAACTTCGGTGCAGACCGACGAGAAAGAGAACGTCCAGATCGCGAAGAAGCGCAAGACCTGGATGTGCAAGGAGGAGATGGAGAACACGTTCGGCAAAGCCAGAGTGGCGCGGTGGCTGGCGAGCGAGAAGTTAGAGAAGCGGGCAGATCCTGCCACTGGCGAGGACGATGACGAGGTCGCGGAGTGGAGTGTCCCGCGCAGCATGATGGATGAGCTCGACGTCGATCGCCAGACGAACTCGAACAGGGTCCAGAAAGACGCCGAGGAGAAGGATAAGGACTCCTTCATGAAGAGCAAGCAAGATGAGATGGCCGACATGCGCTCGGCCTCCTCGGCGGAGGCGGGCACGGATGGGGCAGTGAAAGAGGTCCCTGCGGAAGATCCAGACAACGTCGAGAGTTTGGACATCATCAAAAACACTAAGCAAATGCTCAGGAAGCTTCGGGATGCCGAGCTCGAGGTGAAGATGCTTCGGGACCGGTCCGAGAACTCCAAGTGCGCAGCCTCCCTCCACGCCGACGCGAAGGACACAGTCCCGAAGCTCGGCACCTGCGCAAAGGCCGTGGAGAAGCTGCTGCTGACAAAGCCCTCCGACCCGTTAGTGCCGCCAGAGGTGGTTCGCCTGGACTTGAAAGCCCAGCAACTACTTGCTAAGTACGACGAGATGGCCGCCTGGGGCAAGAAGCTCGGCGCCACCCCGAACAAGAAGCCCAAGAAGTAGACATAGGACAGAGCCGCTGGCGCCAACACACCTGACCAATCTTACGAGCGGCCGTTTCCGACCATCTCCTTGCCGATGCTTCTGTCTTCGATCGTGGTAACTCATGGCGGAGGCAGGTGTATATGCCTTCGGCTCTGCAGGACACAACAACATCATCACTATTCAGTACATCACCACCTCCATGCAATCCACCACCAGCACTATTCAATACATCACCATTCAGCCAATCACCATCGCCATTCGGCCCATCACCATCACGATTCCATACATCACCATTCAACCAATCACCATCACCATTCAGTCCATCCCCATCACCATCACCATTCCGTCCATCACCATTCAGCCAGTCACCATTCGTCCCATCAGCATCGCACTCGTCATCACCATTGGACTGGTATCATCATCGCCAATTCGTAGCCCATTTTGGCTCAAATCCAGTTTGCGAAACCGAGCTTGCACACATGGTTCACCTGTCCACCACAACGTCTCTATATCACGTTGCTTCGCTGTTGGCATTGGGCACGCTCATGGCCCCGAAGGGAAGCTTAACACGACTGCTCGCATCTTTTGATGGCGAAGCTCACGTGAGTCGTTCGGCTTCTGCTTGCTCTCCGTCCCGACGTCCAGTCGTTGCCAATGACGTGCCGAGTGGGCTTCGGCGGCGGTTGAGCGATGCTGGGGATCTTTCGAATGGCAGTGCTAACGATTTACCCTTGAACCGATCACTGTAGCGAATGTGGGCTGAGAACAAAATTTCTTCTGCTGCCGTGCAAGAGTTTGCGATGAATGCTGGTCTGCAAGGCGCTCAAGGATTGGACATGTTCGCAAACATTGGGTGTGGAGGACTGTATAGGGGCAACATGTTTAGAGATCTCTGCCAAGCAATTGGAACCCCGTTCGGAGCACCAGCGATTAAGTATTCGTCACGCTTCGCGTATCCCCACCAGCCCATCCCAACGCAGCCACCAGGCGAGTTGCCTTGATGAGGGAGGTGTAGCACCAAACACTCCAAACGTGAACCACATCCATGGAGGCCCCTTGGGGTCGTCACTGGCCGCCTTGGGCCATCCTGAGTCTACCTTGGGCCCTCTTTGGTGCATCTCGGGCCGTCTTGGAGGCAATCTTGGGCGTCCTGGAGGCCACTTGGGCCGTCTCTGGGCCCTCTTAGGGCCGTCTTGGGGGCCTACGAGGCCGTCTTGAGGCCATATTGGGGGATCTTGGGGCGCTCTTGGGGGCCTCTTGGGAGCCCTGGGGGACCTCTTGAAGGCAATTTTGGAGGTGCCTCCCCCCCCTCCCCCTTCGGGGGCCACGATCCCTGTGAGGGGCATCGAAAAGTAGCCCTCTCATGGTCAGAAAAAAGTCCAGGTCCAGGGGAGGGGGGGGGGGGGGGGGGGGGGAGGGGGCAAGCCCCTCCCCGAAGGGGAAGAGGGGTTGTTGGAAGTTGCTGGGGGAAGGGAACGAAAACTCGTTACACCTGTCGCCCAAAGGGTTGGTTAGATTTCCGAGTTCCAACTGCGCAAGGGAAACGATTGTTTCCAGTGCTTTGCCCCCACCTCTTGTTCCAGCAGTTGTGCAACGATCAGCGCGAAACGTTCGTGTCGTCACTTCTGGGTGGCCAAGAAGGCATTGCTGAATTCTGGTCTACGCCAACTGGGAAGAAGCTCGTTGCAGATCATCCTGTCCTTCGGCGTCGCTCGAAGGAAGACCTTTCGAGAACTGTGCCCATCGGCGTTCGCGGAGATGGCGGGGAGTTTAGCCACCAAGACTCTGTGAACGTCATTGTTTGGAACTCGTTGGTGGGCTTGGGTAGTACGAAAACAACGAGGCTAATATTTGCATTGATAAAGAAGTCACAACTTCGGTCCGATGGTTCAACTTGGGATGCGTTGTTCAAGATTTTTGGATGGTCAATCAATGCACTTCTGACTGGTCGCGAACCAGATCGAGATTGGGAAGATTGCTACTGGGGAGACGTCGAATGTGCTTGCTGATGGTTTCTCTGCAGCTTTGGTTCAAGTTCGGGGCGACTGGGCATTTTATTCG
>CAUYUJ010017060.1:0-55000 GCA_963575745.1 Prorocentrum cordatum | reverse complement strand
GTGGAATGTTTCGTGTAATGTTTCGTGAGGTGTCTCGCGGAATGTTTCGTGAGGTGTCTCGTGGGATGTTTCGTGAGGTGTCTCGTGGGATGTTTCGTGAGGTGTTGCCCCGTTGGGTATCGTGAAAACGTGCCCATGCTCCACATGTCTATATCCCTTTCCGGGTTCGTGGGTCCATCATGTTTGGGAACATGTCTCGCAACCACCGAAGACGCCGGTCGTGCGGGCGGGACAGTAAACGAAACCTTCATTCATGGATGGGGCGTCCGGTCGGGCGGGCGGGGCATTAAATATAGCCTTCATGATGGGCCAAGGTAGGAGGAAACGATGTTGCAACCCCCGACAACGCGGGTCGGGCGTGCGGGATATGAAATGCAACCGCCACTCAGAAATGGCATTTTGGGGAGATCAGTCGGGCGGGCGGGCGGGACATGGAACGTAACTTTCACCATGTGATTGGACACGGCTTGATGAACATATATCGCAACCGCCGAAGACGCTGGTCGAGCGGGCGGGACATTCAATGAAACCTTCACCCAGGGATTGGGCATTCGGTCGGGCGGGCGGGACATAACATTTAACATCGGCTCTGTGATCAGATAATGCTGGGGCGGGATATATCGCCACCGCCGAAGACGCCGGTCGGGCGGGCGGGACATTAAACGAAACCTTCACTGAGGGATGGGGCGGCCGGTCGGGCGGGCGGGATATTAGATGTAACCTTCACTGTGTGATGCGCCAAGGCAAAAAGAAATAATGTTACAACCACCGAAAACGCGGGTCGGGCGGGCGGGACATTACATGAAACCTTCACTCAGGGATGGGGCGCTCGGTCGGGCGGGCGGGACATTAAATGCAACCTTCACTCAGGGATGGGGCGTTCGGTCGGGCGGGCGGGACATTAAATGTAACCTTCACTCTGACATGGGACAAAGTTGGGAGAAACTATGGTGGAACCGTCGGGCGGGCGGGACATTAAATGCAACATTCACTCAGGAATGGGGAATGCAGTCGGGTGGGCGGGCGGGACCTTACATGAAGCCTTGCGTCGTCGACGTCGTCGTCGTGGTTCGCCGTGCGCCGCCGCCATCGTCGTCGTCGCCGTCGCCGTCGCCGTCGCCGTCGCCGCATCGGCCGCCGCCGCCGCCGCCGCCGCCGCCGCCGCCGTCGTCGTCGTCGTCGTCGTCGTCGTCGTCGTCGTCGTCGTCGTCGTCGTCGTCGTCGTCGTCGCGGCGGCGGCGGCGTCGTCGTCGTCGTCGTCGTCGTCGTAGGGGGGGAGGGGGAGGAGGGGTGAAGGAGGGGGGAGGGGGAGGGAGCGAGGGAGGGAGGGGGGGCGGGAAGGGGGGGGGGAGTCCTTGGCCGGCGGCGAACATCAGGGGGGGGTCGTGACCCCCCCCGGTTTTCCGGGGTGGTGGTGGTGACCCCCCTCGCTTTCTCTGTTATTTTGAGGGGTGACCCCCCCCTTCGGTTTTCTGCCAGCAGCAGCGCAACAATCTCTTTCCATAGTTTATTCCCGGAAAAGGGCTCGAGCCCAGGGTTCTCTTTGAATGGTTTTACCCCCCGCGATAAATTACGTGCGGGAGTAGGGCCGGCGGAATTATTTTTGAGGATGTCCCTAGCGAAACGCTTGTTTTTCAGAATTTGTTAAGGGTGTCTCGAGCGAAACGCTGGTTTTGCAGAGTTGGGGATGTCTCGAGCGAAACGCTTGTTTTCAGAATTTGTTGAGGATGTCTCGAGCGAAACGCTGGTTTTGCAGTGCCGACCGCGACGCGGAAAAGCGCCCCGCGATGATGTTTCGCGCGTGCCGCGTCCCGCGCGCAGGAATTTCGAGGATGTCTCGATTAATTCGTTCGTTTTGCCAGGATGTCCTTGAATTTTGGCAGGATGTCTCGAGCGAAATGCCTGTCTTTCATAATTGGTTGAAGACGTTTCAAGCGAAACGCTGGTTTTGCAAAATTGGGGGATGTCTCGAGCGGGGGCCTCGTGGGGGTCCTCGTGGGGGGTCCAGAATTCAGAGGATGTCTCAGGCGAAATGCTTGTTTTCACGTCCCGCTCGCAAGAATTTTGAGGATGTCTCGCGCGTGCCGCGTCCCGCGCGCAGGAATTCTGAGGATGTTGGCAGGATGTCTCGAGCGAAACGCTTGTCCCCAGCACGTTCCGTAGCGCGTCCCCTTGGCACGTCCCGCGGTGCGTCCCCATGGCACGTCCCTTGGCACGTCGCTTGGCGGGTCCCTTGAGACGTTCCGCGTCGCGTCCTCCTGGCATGTCCCCTTGTCAATTAGCTCTGGGGCAGCTACTATGTGTTCAGGCAGCTCGAGCTTAAGATCCAGATCAGTTCGGTCAGGACTCGGATGCAAAGGAGGACTCGATCCACGACGCTATAGAGCACAACCGCGGCATGGCACATCGCAATTCAGCACGGTGCAGCACAGCACAGCCCTCGGCAGGGTACATCAAGATCGATACACTCAGCATTGCAACTTGGCACGTTCCTTGGCACGTTCCGTGGGGCGTCCCTTGGCGAGTCCCCCTGGCACGTCGCGTGGCGCGTCCCCTGGCACATTCCGTGGCACATCCATTGGCACGTTCCGTAGCGCGTCCCTTTGGCACGTCCTACGGTGCGACCCCATGGCACGTCCCCTGGCACGTCGCCTGGCGCGTCCCTTGGGACGTTTCGCGGCGCGTCCTCCTGGCATGCCCCCTGTCAATTAGCTCTGGGGCAGCTACTATGTGTTCAGGCAGCTCGAGCTTAAGATCCAGATCAGTTCGGTCAGGACTCGGATGCAAAGGAGGACTCGATCCACGACGCTATAGAGCACAACCGCGGCATGGCACATCGCAATTCAGCACGGTGCAGCACAGCACAGCCCTCGGCACGGTACATCAAGATCGATACAATCAGCATTGCACTTGCCCGTCACCCAATCAGGTGTCTTTGAAAACGTTGCCATGCGTTACATTTCTATATTCCTTTCCGGGTTCGTGGGTCGATCATGTTTTTGCAGGGCCGCGGAGGCTCCAGGGGTTCCCGAACAGTGGGTCGATGAGGACTACTGGTGGAATTGGCGGGTGGGGCCGGGCAGGCAGGGCATTAAAGTGTGGGGCCTCATGGAATACGAAGAGAACTTGGGTGGACGGGTGGGATTTGGCTGGCGGGGCACCAACGAGCGGGCCAGGCGGGGCGGACCAACGCGCGGGTGGGGGCCAGAGGGCGGGACATTAGAATGGAGCGCGCAATCAAGCATTGTTTCCCGGAAAGGGTTTCAGGCCCAGGGTTCTCTTTTAGTTTGTTTCCCCTCGGTTTTGACGGGAAGAGGGCCGGCGGATTTCTTTCGCTATAAATAACGAGTGGGAAGAGGGCCGGCGAATCAAAATTTCAGGATGTCCCTAGCGAAACGCTTGCTTTTCAGAATTTGTTGAGGATGTCTCGAGCGAGACGCTTGTTTTGTGTTATAGATTGTCCACTCCTGGGGACCAGAGTTTAGAGGATCTCTCAAGTGAAATGCTTGGTTTCACGTGCCCAGGTCTTGAGGACGTCTCGAGCGAGACGCTTGGTTTCACGCCTCCAGGTTGCCCAGGCAGAGGTCAAGCGCCAGGATTTGTTGAGGATGTCTCGAGCGAGACGCTTGGTTTCACGCGTCCTCGTCGCCCAGGCGGATGTCTAGAATGAGGAGGTGTTGAGGAAGTCTCGATCGAAATGCTTGTTTGCACGTGTCCAGGTTGCCCAGGCGGATGCCTAGCATGAGGATGTGTTCAGGATGTCTCGAGAGATTCGCTTGTCTTCACGTGTCCAGGTCGCCCAGGCGGATGTCTAACATGAAGATGTGTTGAAGATGTCTCGAGCGAGACGTTTGCTTTCACGTGTACAGGTCGCCAAGGCGGATGTCTAGAATGAGGAGGTGTTGAAAACGTCTCGAGCGAAACGCTTGTTTTCACGTGCCCAGGTCACCCAGGCGGACGTCTCACATGAAGATGTGTTGAGGATGTCTCGAGCGAACTACTTGTTTTCACGTGTCCAGTTCGCCCAGGCGGATGTCCAGCATGAGAATGTGTTGAGGATGTGTTGAGCGAAATGTTTGTTTTCACGTGTCCAGGTCGCTCAGGCGGATGTCTAGAATGAGGATGTTGACAGGATGTCTCGAGCGAAACGCTTGTCCCCAGCAAGTTCCGTAGCGCGTCCCCCTGGCACGTCCCGCGGTGCGTCCCCATGGCACGTTCCCTGGCATGTCGCCTGGCGCGTCCCTTGAGACGTTCCGCGGCGCGTCCTCCTGGCATGTCCCCCTGTCAATTAGCTCTGCGGCAGATACTATGTGTTCAGGCAGCTCGAGCTTAAGATTCAGATCAGTTCGGTCAGGACTCGGATGCAACGGAGGACTCGATCCACGACGCTATAGAGCACAACCGCGGCATGGCACATCGCAGTTCAGCACGGTGCAGCACAACACAGACTTCGGCACGGTACATCAAGATCGATACAATCAGCATTGCAACCTGGCACGTTCCTTGGCACGTTCCGTGGGGCGTCCCTTGGCGAGTCCCCCGGCACGTCGCGCGGCGCGTCCCCTGCACATTCCGCGGCACATCCATTGGCACGTTCCGTAGCGCGTCCCCTTGGCATGTCCTACGGTGCGACCCCATGGCACGTCCCCTGGCACGTCGCCTGGCGCGTCCCTTGGGACGTTTCGCGGCGCGTCCTCCTGGCATGTCCCCCTGTCAATTAGCTCCGGGGCAGCTACTATGTGTTCAGGCAGCTCGAACCTAAGATCCAGATCAGTTCGGTCAGGACTCGGATGCAAAGGAAGACTCGATCCACAACGCTATCTAGAGCACAATCGCGGCATGGCACATCGCAATTCAGCGCGGTGCAGCACAGCGCAGCCTTCGGCACAGTACATCAAGATCGATACATTCAGCATTGCATTTGCCCGTCGCCCAATCAGGTGTCTTTGAAACATTGCCATGCCTTACATTTCTATCTTCCTTTCCGGGTTCGTGGGTCGATCATGTTTTCATTGTCGCAACAATTTGACAGCGCATCATCGCAGCAGTGCTGCGCCGCGTCGCGCGGCAGCAGAACGAATGGAGGAGGAGGAAGAGGAGGAGGAGGAGGAGGAGGGGAGGAGGAGGAGGAGCAGGCAGGATGGGGGGGCATGGGCAAGAGGCAAGACGAGCAGATTGAGGCGGTAGGGAAAGGCATGATGAGTAGGCAGGAGGAAGAAGCAGGATGATGAGTCGTCAGGAAGAGCATGATGAGGAAACCAGAGGATGCGGGCGAGGAGGATGCGGGGGAGGACGACGATGAAAAGGCGATCGTAGGATGGTGATAGTGAGGCATGATGGTGACGCATGTAGATGATGTGATGATAATGTGATGTGTGATGATGATGATGAATGATGAGGATGATATGAATGATGATGATGATGATGATGCATGATGATGTATATGATGATGATGATGATGATCAGAGGAAGGAAGAGAGGAGGAGGAGGAGGAGGAGGCGAGCGGAGGAAGGAGGAGGAGGGGGAACGGACGACGACGAACGACGACGAGAGACGACGACGACCACGACGACGACGACGACGACGACGACCACGACGACGACGACGACGAAGGTGTCTGAGGTGTCCGGGGTGTCCGGGGTGTCCGGGGGACGTGTCCGGGGTGTCCGGGGTGTCCGGGGGGACGTGTCTGGGATGTCCGGGGTGTCCAGGAGACGTGGTGTCCGGGATGTCCGGGGGACGTGTCCGAGGTGTCCGGGGTGTCCGGCGGACGTGTCCGGGGGACGTGTCCGGGGGACGTGTCTGGGAGACGTGTCCGGGGTGTCCAGAGTGTCCGGGGGACGTGTCCGGGGTGTCCGGGGGACTCTAATGAGGGTTTTCGCTTGCAGCTTTTCCTCTCAGGGAGGGGAAGCTGGTGCCGCGGGGCTGCATGGCCCTGGCGCTGCGGCCGCAGCACGCCGCCGTGGGCGTCGTGGGCGCCGTGCTGCTGCGCCACGCAAACCTGCTGTACCAGGCCTTCGTGCACCAGGCTGGCTGGGGCGCCGCCAGCGGCGTGGAGGCGGCGGTGAGCGCCGCCCGCAAGGCCGCGGAGGCGGCCACCATCGCCGCGGCCGCGGCTGCCGGGGCGGGCGCGGCCCGCGAGGAGCAGTGCCCGCAGCCGCCCGAGTGGCTGAGCCTGCCGGTGCCTCAGCCCTGCCCCGAGCCGCCGGCCTGCGAGTGCCGGTGCGAGGGCGTTGGGGAGAGGGCGGCCGACGAGCACGAGCTGTCGCAGTTGCCCGCGTGGCAGGTGCTGGGGTCGGCCCTGGGCCACATCCTGGTGGTGAGCGTTGGGAGGTGCTGTGCCCGTCGTCGCCAAGATGGCGAGCAGGCGCGTCCGACCACCGCTGAGGATAGCGGCAAGCGCGGAGGAGCCGAGCCTGCGCGTGCCGCAGCGGAGAGGGACGGCAGCCCTCCGACTGGCCAGCGGCCGCGCCGTCGGGGAGGAGGCGTTCTGGAGTGAGCTCCTCCCTGGCGGCTATGTGGCCGTCTTCTACAGCGATGGCAACGTGTGGCATGAGAGATTGCTGTTAGGCCAAGTGGATGCTCA
Source organism: Prorocentrum cordatum (assembly GCA_963575745.1). Classification (NCBI taxonomy): domain Eukaryota; class Dinophyceae; order Prorocentrales; family Prorocentraceae; genus Prorocentrum; species Prorocentrum cordatum. Next base: position 48,414 of record CAUYUJ010017060.1, on the reverse strand, counting down.
GCACTGGGTGATAGAGACGCCCGACCACGACTGAGGTCCTTGTCAACCAATGTTTGTCAAGACTTTGCGCGTTGACTCGTCGTCCTTCCGACCATGCCATCATCATCTGTTTCATCATTACATACCATAACCACACCATATCATGCAGTCTCATATCATCCCAAAGTAATGGTCCACATCATTCCATATCACCACGTGCTCTTATCGTAAGACTGCCGTGCATCATAGCACGGTCACGTCAAAACATCATAAGCGAACATACATTGTCACCATAAAACAAACACACTCACAACTGTATGTTGCACGATCGTGTTCCACCGCCGTTTTGGAGTTCAAGCGTTTCGAGCTTCCGTGGGGCCCGTCTGTGATTGCACCGCTTTCCCGCGTCCCAGACACATGCCGCACGCTAAGAAGACGGCTGATCATTTCAAACTGAAACTTAAGCAGGCGAATCAAGAGAAGTCCAAGCAGGCGAAGACGATCGCATCCCTTCGCTCTCGTCTCCTGACCCAGAACGTCCGTGTGGGGCACCAGAAGCTGTGCCGCCGCTTCGACAAACAGAAGTTTCAGCAGCGTGTGAAGGAGCTGAAGCGGGAGAAGGCTGCCTTCAAGAAGGCAATGTTGAAGGCGGAGGAGGACCTTCGCAAGGTCATGCCTATGCCTATGCCACAGCTCGTTCATATTCAGCCTTCTGCGAACTTTGCAGTTGTGGAGTCGGATAGCGACTCTGACTATGTGTGGACCAGTAGTTAGCCGCTTGCCGATAGGAAGCGGGCTTCCCGAAGCTTCCCTTAGCCACCAGTCGTGCAACCATATGTTGATTAGGTTATGTCTTGGGGATGGGGAGGGGGACGAGAGGCAGGAGGCAAGATGAGATTCCAGAGACGGCTGCATCGAGATTTTTTCCGTGGCTCCTGGTTCGCGGGTGTCGCCTATGCGGGAGTGGGGCTGCCTTGTATTGCACAGCAGTTCGCTGTGCTTGTTCAGACCAGGATGTTTCGAGTAGGGTAGGAGCTTTGGTCGAAAAGAACTTATCTCCATTCGTTGTCGCTGCACGGGGTGGGGGGTGAGAGAGAAGTGGCGTCCAGGACCTGGGAGTCAGCCAAGCACGCGCCGCGAGTATTCAGACACCGTCGGGTTTTCAATGCACCGACCGTCATCACCGACACCAGCCGTAGCCATTTGGGCTCAAACATTTCCAGCATGTCAAAGCCAACGCCGGCTGTATTTCGACAGATTTCCAGATTCGTTGCCGATCGCTCAGAGGATGGCCATATAAAGTGTTCTGATTTTGCCAAATTTGCCCGCAAGCTTTTGGGGGAGGACGTTGCAGAGAATGGAATAACACAAGCCACTATACGGGCTCGCTTGAAATGCTTCGAAGATCATTCAACCTTGACGCTGCCCATGACATACTTTGGAGCTGCCCTTCAAAAAATATGTTCGCTGACACTTTCGCATGACCAAGACAGCGCAATTATTGGACTCGCATCGTCGTTGAGCTCGGGGGGGTCTCGCATGAGTACCCTTGCTGCGATATCTTGTGGAAGTCACGTTGATATGCGGGAGGCCGCCGCTGAGCTGCCTGAATTCCAAGACCAGTCTATTCCACGAGTGGAGCTGGCACATGAAATTGTCGCCAGAGACAAGATGCTCAAATATGTGAAGGAGGACAGGGGCAGGCTTGTGAGGAGATGCCGCACACTACAACACGAAAACAACCAGTTGGTGAAAGTTCGGGAAGATAACGAAAAAGAGATCGCACGTCTGAAGAACTTGTTGAACTTCAGGCATAAAAGAAACAACGTTTCTCTATTTGGTGGGTACACTCGCGCTCTGAAAAGAAACACGGTCGGCCATGCTTCGTGCGCTTTGACGATAGCAGCCCTCGCTGCCGATGAAGAGAGAGGAGGTTTGAAAGACGAAGGCATAGTTGTTCGCTTCGAGCACTTGGCTGCCGCAGTGCAGCGAATGATCACGCGGTCGTTCTATCAAGAACAGCTCGCGCTGACAGGCGACCCTGGTTCGTCCCGAATCGAGGTCCACGGATACATGGGCGACGCAACCAACGAGGAGGCGGCGCAGAAGAGCAAAGTCCACGTTGGCTTTGTGTGGTCGTCAATTGCACAAGCTGGTTTCAATTGTTGCGGGCCAGAAACTGATGTTGGCAGCGTTGCAGAAGTATCGAGAGCTTGCGCTGATTTGCAAATTGTGACGACTGGGAAGGACGAAGCGACCGAGCGAATCATGGAGAAACAGGTTCGCTTGACAGGACGCCCGTCTTGGCGAAGTAGTCCCCCTGATGCTGCTCGCGGGTTTCGGGTGTTTGTCATGATGCTGGACAGTGCTGGCGACAACGTGAGGGCATTGCGCATAATTCTGAACTGTCTCGCTGGCGTGGCAAATGTTGCAATCGTATCGCAATTGCGTTTCCTCCACCAGTTTTCATTGATCATGATGGCGATGTACACCATTCTTGATGATTTTCAAATTTGCGGCGAACCCGATCCAGCAAAGTCTGCGTCTAGAGTTGCTTCGGTCGCTAACGCGTGGCGAATGCCAGGGTCTGCCTCGCAGATTTGGGACGTCTGCGCTGACCTTCACGGGGAGGATGTCGCAGTTCAAGTTTGCAGGAGAACCCCTGGTAGGGCAATTAAGACCCGATGGGGGTCATTGGGTTCAATTGAGCATATAAATTCGAAAGGGCGACCTGTGTTGGCCTCAGTGTTTGATGCAGTGTTTGGGCCAAAACTGGAAAAGAAGAAAGGATCGAAAGGTAAAGGTCCCCTGGCAGATGAGACCGAACAAAACCGAAGCAATTGCAGACAGTTCAGGCTCCTGGCAACGAAGGCCCTCGCAGACAGCAAATTTATCGTAAAAGTGCTGGTTTCATGCATTGCTCTCGGACCACTTCGACATTTCCACCTACGGGTTCAAAATGAGACAACGGAGTTCAACAAACGTGTTGATGAAGCCGCTGATGGCGACAAAACATACCTCGGCCCGACTGTGATGTCGAAGCTGGTCAGTTCTCAAGAGGGCACACTCAGGGGCGACTTCAGCAAGCTCCTGGCCGACGGCAGCGTCGAGTGGGCATCCTTGCGGCCATCGGTTCCACAGGAATACGTCAGCGATGCCAGAGCCCTTGCAATCACGCTCATTGTTGCCAGCACCTGCCCATGGGATATGAGGATTCGGAGTCGCGTGCATGATTTCCCAGCTGCGTTATTACTACGCGTGGAAGAAGGCCCGCGAGTTGTGTGTGATCGGAGGAAGGGCGTTGCACAGTTGCTTATTCAACGAGCTGAGGGAGGGCCCGATGCATTGTTGCAGCCACTCAGCGACTTTACGCTGAAACTCTTCAACAAATACTCCGCCATGTTCCGCGTTATGGCCGACGCGGGTTGCTGCGCGCAGGAGTTGCACTCAGTTCTTTTACTGGTCCGATCACAGTGGCGCCCAGATACGCAGAAGGTCGAGGTTCGGGCGGATGCTATAACACGAGTCCCTGGAAACTTGAGGATTGTATGTCTCCCAACGGTCTTTAGCCGGCGTTTTGACGCTTTTTTGGGGGGGGGGCAATTTTCTTGGGGCGGGAGGGGGGCCAACGTGTCATAGCACCTTCCCCCCGGGGGCGAACTCCGTGCTCCAAACAATTACTACGAGGGCACCGAATATCCATATACCACTTGCAAGCGATCGGTTGTCTTTGAAACTTGGGACCTTGCCGCCCACGGTCGATTGCATGGCGTGCCATTCGGAGGCCGTTGCCATCCGCGACAGAGGCGACGAGGCAGAACGTTTCGACGTCGGCGCCATCGCAGGTCCATGCGCCGGCGACTGCCCGCTCCCTCTGGCAGACGCTGCGGGGGTCGACCATGGACAAGGTGCCTTGGGTAAGGCGCCTTCTCAACGAGCTCCAGCTCCAGCTGGAGTTGGGGCGGGACCGAGTGGTGTGGCTATGGGGGATTTGCCTGCCAGGGAGGCCAAGGGCATTCAGAGTGCAGCTTCGGGCTTCTGCGAAATCGACGCACGCAAGGTTTACACGGTGGAGCTTAAGTTGATGGACCAGAGTATTGCGATGGCGCCGTTCCTACTTGGAGCTCGTCACTATACTACTTGCTGGTGCGCGCGGGCCGACATTACCCTTGACAACGCTGGGGTTTCGTTGGTATTGCCTTTGCAGACGTTCAAGCTCGGGGACTTCATCGCCAATATGCTCAGGGGCTTGCCTGCTTCTGCAAATGGGCATCTTCGATTGAAACACATTGCGATCAACACTTTTACTGTTTCGTGGCGCTCGATGAACAGCGGCAGCATTCTGAATCGAAAGTCGACGAAGCTCACCCCTAGACGGGCTGCGAACAAGCCGTCGACGAGTGCTGGGGCAGCGGGTCCAGCCCCTCCAGCTCCAGCCCACGACGACTTCGTCATTCCAGAGGAGGTGGGCGTGGTGAAAGAGGGGATCGAGGAGATCATGAATGATATCGAGGTCGAGGGCGATCTGGACTTCGAAGGACGCCCGACTGCCGCCTCGCCCCATCCCCAGGAGGAGGAGGAGGAGGAGGAAGAGGAGGAGGAGGAGGAGGAGGATATGCTTGGCGGCAGCACGGCAATGTGAAGAGCTAAACCATTACAACTCGGGGGTTAGTAGGTTCTCGAGCCCCCAGAGGTGGACGAGCATTGATAGGGTTTAAGGAAGGGGGGCAGGGGGGGGGCAGGGAGGGCCCACTGGAGGAGCGGACAAGCTACCCGACGACGAGCCCTCTGGGGAGCCTGTCGAAATCAAGAGCGTCGTCGACCCTGGGGCCGACGACGACCCCGACGGAGATGTAGAGATGGACCCGCGCGGTGACGGCCCAGAGTTTCCGTTTTTGCTTGTCAGCGGCGGGGCCATTGGGGGTTCAGCTCGCGACGCAGTGATGAAGCATGTTCTCGTTGAGTGCGGCAGGGGGCGCGCCGGTGTGCTTCGCGCTCGCGATTTGCTCCGTGAGGCGAGAGGCAATCCTTTTGAAAAGCATTCGATCGGATTTGTCGTAGCCAAGGTTGAGGAGGAGTTAACGTATTGCGATCTAGGAACGGTTGCCTACTCTGGCTGGAGTGTCCTGCTCATGAGGTGGGAGGGCCCCGCAACTAGGTTCGGCCGCCCAATTAGAACAGACAAGCGAAACCGATTGATATACCATTTGCTCGAGCCTCGCCGTTTTGAATGCGAGGTGCTCTGTCCGAACATTGGGGTTCATCTATCTAAGGGTACTGCCAGCAACAAGTGGGGTAACGAGCGGCAAGCAATTCCAGATTGGCTTGTCAAAGTTCGGAGGTCAGAAGAAGTCAAGCTGTTTGCTGGACCACTTGACTTCCCGTGCATTGCCTGCAGTCTTGCCGTCAAGGGCGGCGCGGAGAACCCCGAGCTATCGCAGTCCGACGGCAGGTGCACGTGTTGCGAGTGTTTGACGTCGCGGCACCTTCAGTGCCACGAGAAATTTGCATGCAGGTTAGGGGGGGTTAAGCCTCCTGGAATTTGCGAGCACGAGCGGGGATGTTCGTTTCGCTGTGCGAGTTGTCTGTACAACTCAAGTTGACGAGTACTTGGGGGAGCGCCGCGATGAAACAGTATGCACGTGAACATGCATCATAGCCAAAAAACGCAAACGCTCAAAACAACACACAAACACAAACAAAACACACACACACAACAAACAATGCAAACAACGCGCATACATTGCGATGTCTAAGCAACAAACGTGTGGTAGAAGGCAAAGCACGGCAAGCCAACTCAAAGTATTTCCCAGCTTATGGAGTCAACAGCCCTGCCCCGTTGACTCGGGGAGTCAACGCGCCGCCTGCAGGCGTTGACTCCTGGAGTCAACGGTCCTGCCCCGTTGACTCGGGAAGTCAACGCGCGCCCTGCAAGCGTTGACTCCTGGAGTCAACGGCCCTGCTCCGTTGACTCCAGGAATCAACGCTTGCAGGGCGCGCGTTGACTTCCCGAGTCAACGGAGCAGGGCCGTTGACTCCAGGAGTCAACGCCTGCAGGGCGCGCGTTGACTTCCCGAGTCAACGTGGCAGGGCCGTTGACTCCAGGAGTCAACGCCTGCAGGGGGCGCGTTGACTCCCCGAGTCAACGGGGATGGCATGAATTGCATTCGGAGCGGCGCCCAATTTGCCAGAAACTAGGCGTCAATATTTTTAGAAAAGTATTGAACTGTAGATATTTTAAAAACATTGACGCTTAGTTTCTGGCCGTCGACTACAGGAGGCAGCAGTATCAGGGCAAATCATATGAAACATCGCTGCCGAAAATAATATCAGAAACAACGCGCAGATAGAGAGATATAGAGAAACAAGCAATTGAGGACAGCAAACAAAACACGCACACATGTAGGCGTGCCCCTAAACAACTAAAGTGCCTTAGGGTGACTTATGGAAGATTGTAGAGTTTGATGCGTTAAGCCCGGAGAAAAACGCACGTTGGCGCGTTCCGACCATAATTTCTCAAGTATCCAGCCGTGGCGACGGGGACCCCCCTGGAGGACGAGGTATCCAGCCGTGGCGACGAGGGCCAATAATGCCAAACAACGTCCAATATGTCAAATGCTCCTCATGCACCCCCTCTTGGGCCCTGGGGACCGTCGTGCTGCTGCTTCTGCTGCCCCATTCCCCCGTTACAGTTTGGCTCAAGCTATTTCGTTTGCCGACTTCAAGCTGCATCAGTGTCTTTCGATCGCCTCGTTTATTGGACAAGGCCATGTCGAGTCCGAGCTCTCTGGATTACGATGGCATCGCGAAACAAACTGTGGCCGCGATATCACACGAGGATCGGTTTGACAACATTGGCAAATTCCAAGGAATTGGGGAGCTCATACCGAACTTGGACGGTTCACTCTTCTCTTGCCACCTAGCCCTCCCTCCTCCTCCCCCCTCCTCTTGTTTTTCTCGGGTTAAAAATCGCTGCCAGGTTCCGATTTGCAGAGCGCCGTGGACGCCATGTACCTCCTGTCGCCGAGCACCACGCTTGCTTTCACTTCTTCGCCGAACGGCCGGGGCGACTGGCCCCACGAGAGGGGCCCGCTGAATGATCGAGGAGACGAGGCTACAGTCATGGAGCGCAAGGCCTCCGTCGAGACCAAGGGGATCTACAGCGGCGTTCGGTCGGGCGCGTGGGCGCGGCCTCAAGCCCCGACCTTCGCGATTACACCTACCACGCCCATGTGGTTCATGCACTGGGCGCCCCTGATGACGGGCGCCAAGTTGGCCTGGGAGGACCCCAAGAACGCCGACAACAGCAAGGTCCGCTCGTCCATCGCGAACGGGATCAGGGACTGCAGGATATATCGCCACGACATGCCCGACTTCGTCGTTGGATATATTGTCGCTTTGGGTAACGACACGAACGGAGAGGCATCTGTCATGACTTTTTTGCAAGTATACAGGTCTACTACGAGGGCGTCCGCAAGCTGGGAGCGCAAATGCAAAGCGAACGCTGGGAAATGGACTGTCAAAGCCCTTGGACAGGGCGTCTACGAAGCAAAAAAGCTCGACCACGTGAGCAACCTGTTCACGGATGGGGCGATGCCAAGATGGCAGTTTATCAACGTCTTCGAGAAATGCGCTTCTTTCTTCAAGGACTCCAACAATATCAAGCTCAAATCTGGCGAATCTCTATGGTGTGCTTACAACAAGTGGTGCATGAGTTCCGTGGATTTCAACGCTGTGCAGAGCGACATGAACAGGGCCACGATTTTCAAGAACAACTTTGTCGTCTTGAAGGCCATCGGCTGGTCTCATCCTGAGCTCGCGCTGGATGTCCTGAAGTGCCTCCTGCCACGATTGCAGAAGGATCGGAAGTGCGGCCTGCTCCAGAACGGCATGAAGTACGTCGAGACGGTGACCGAGGGCGCTGTCCTGTCCTTGTTGCAGCCCGTGAAGAACGATAAGCTGACCCAGCAAATCAGTGATGAGGCCGTCAAGGCCCAGAAAAAAAAAGTGCAGAAGGCAATCGAGAAAGCCGCGATGGCGGTGGCGGCGGGAGGCGGCAAGAGGAAGGTGGCCTCTCCGCAGCAACGAGATATCGTAGAAATCCAGCAGGGCGACAGCATGGCGAAGGCGATCGACGTGCTGGCTGACCAATGCAAGGTGGCATATCGCATGAACACTGAGGAGGTTGACGTCATCAAGTCTGTGTGCCTTACCTCTTGCCTCACTGGCGAGGCGACGGTGACCGTTCCGTCGAAGAACGATGAGCCTTTTGATGTGAAAATCTGCTCGAGTTGGACAAGCCTTCGCCAAACGATTAAGAAATACGCAGCTTCTCAGACCACCGCGAACTGGGAGATCGATGATCCCGACCTCCAGGACTCAGACGCCGAAGACATGGTGCCGATCGAGGACCAGGTCCGAAGCGTGGAAGCTTGGAGCGTGGCCGAGGCGTCCCAGTACCTTTCGAGCGAGAGCACCGTCAGTGTGTTGAAGAAGGCCGCCACTTTCTTCAAGGATTGCAAGCTCGACCAAGATGTATCGTGCCATATGACTGCCATGACAGCCGGCAACTCCGCGATTGTGGCAGTGATGACCGCTGTTCAGGGGATGGGGCCCGAGAGCACTTACGTCGCCGACGGCGCGATCCTGTCCATAGTGGCAAATGAGGCGTGGTCGCAGATAGTTGACATCTTGCCCGAGAACCTCGCCGACGTCTTTGACACCGTGTACCGACTGAACAACGACGCGAAGTTTATGGCGTGTGTTGCAGTCCAGACATATTACAGGACAGGCAAGCAGAGGGGACCGAACGACTCACCCCTGGTGCCCTGACGGGCCCTTGTTGCCAGGGGCGGGTCGTTCGGTCCCCTGTGCTCGTCTGCCTTGTAAAAGAGCCCAGACTGTAGCATACTAGGCGGTGGTCGAGTCTCCAAGGTCATCAGCCGCTGTTACCGAGTTCAAATCATCGGTGGGACTTGGGATTACATGCAGCGCCATCAGGACCAGACGTAACCTACTCATCCTCCACCTCCACCCTGCCTCGCCATTCCCTTTGTTTAACATTTCATTGCCCCTCCTGTCTTTCATATGTGTATGTTTCCGTCGCTCACTGCCAGGACCACTCAAGCGAAGTATTGGTTTGTCGTCGTTCTGAGGGTTAGCAACATGCCGTTTCGGAGCGCAACGTCAGAGGATAAGACTGTTGTGATGAGGACTCTCGTGCCGAAACAAGTTTCTTCTTTCGTGGAGGCCTTGAAGAACTCGGACCTGTCGGAGTATCTCAGCCTGATGGGCGCAAACCCTGAGAATCGCGGGCAGGTGTTTATCAAGAAGCTCATGGCCGAGCTGCTCGCGCGCCATCAGTTCGTCCTGGACCACCCGTTCGCTGAATTCAACGTCAAGCGGAGCGAGTATGCCCTCAGCCTTGAGAAGATGAGCCCGCAAGACATGGCAAGGGAAGCTCAGCGGGTGAAGGTGGACTGCCCGAACATCAGCGTCTTCCCGTCTGAGCGAGCGGCCGTCCAGGCGAAGCTACTTGACCACTTTTCGAAGGGCCACCCCAATGGAGGCAGCTGAGTTGTGCGGACTTGGCGGCGCGAGTGCCGATAAGGTCGCCGCGGCGCTTTACCGCCGCCTTCGCGCAGCCTTGGCCCCGTCGTAGCAGCAGCAGTCGCCGACGAGGAAGACCAGGGGCGACGGTCAGCTGGTAGCACTTGGCGGAGGTGAAGAAGATGATGATTCGAAGGTCAGCCTGTCGGGCATCTTCCAGCAGGCCATTGGCGACGAGACAGGCGATGCCGAGGAGAACCCCTTCGAGAAATCGCTCAGTCTGTGTTCAGTTGGCAGCCTGATGACTGGAGGAGACTTGTCAGGTTTGGATAAGTTCAAGAACCTGGCGAGCATCACGAAGAAGGGCGACTTCAAGAACTGCCCGATCGTCACGAAGCTGCTCTGCGCCAGGATCCAGAGCCATCTACTTGGGGTTGCTGCGACTGGGGGGGCATACGTGAAGGCCCACGGCGACGCTTACGTCTCCCTTGGTACCGACAAGGCTGGCCACGCCAAGATCGATGACTTGTTCCAGCTCACTGATGGCCCGTCTGAGTTTCTCATGTGGGGCAGAGTCGTCAGCAGGGCAGTGGCGAAGAACATCAATCGCCAAAATCTGGCCCACTTGGGCTGCTGCCATGGCGTAGACCTGTTCCTCGATGGGTCTGGCCACCTCGAGTACGGGCACTCTGACACGTGCTACGCTTGGCACATCAAACCCGTCAAGAAGCCGACGCCGACGCCGAAGGCCAAGGCCAAGGCGAAAGCCAAGGCGACACCACCCGCCGACCAGTCCCCCGAGACCGCTACGCACAAGTTCGGATACACGCCTTGGACCACGGATATCATTCTCAATGGCAACGTGTATGAGTTTGTGTATGCTCTCCCCACTCTCGTCAGGGACGGCGATGCCTCTGCAACGGACGGACCGCTGAGGAGGAAGTTGAGCGATATCGATACAGATGCTGATTTTTTTGCGAAGGAGGGCGGCCCGTCTACTAAGAAGCCGCGCGTTTCGAAGGCCGCTCAGTTTTGTTCCCGCTGAGCTCACCTGCCTGGCTTTCGTCTACTCTGCTCCTCGACTCGGCAGCTCCTCACACATACCAGGTTATTTCCCTCATATTCCTTCCCCTCTGAGCCTCTCGGGACCTTTTCGCACGCAGTGCCGCAGTGCCGTACCCTGGTAGCTGAGCCCGACGGCTGGCCGATTCTCTCCTGCTCCTGACCATCCTCTTCCCCCCCTCCGCCTCCTCCTCATCCTCTTCCTCCTCTTCTCCTCCTCCTCTTCACCGTCCTCGCCCTCCAGCTCGAGCTCAGTGAGTTTCGGTTCACTGTTCTAGGAAGGGCTCACCCTCCAGCTCGAGCTCAGTGAGTTTCGGTTCACTGTTCTAGGAAGGGGTGCTAGGATTTTGATCTGCTGACGGCGTGTGCGAGCATGTACACACAGGGTGGACGCTGCGGGATTCGCCACCCGCTCCAGTGCGTTTTTCAGCAGACAACCTCGACAGAGGGAAGGAGAGGAGAACGAGGAGGAAGAATAGCGGGTCAGGAGGAGGAGCAGGTTTTCTTTGCTAGTGCAGCCCTCGCCAGACACTCGACGAATGCGAAAATGTGAAAACAAGTCGCATGCCTACCTCTTGCTCTCCCTTCTCTGCCTCCTGGCCCGCTCTCTCCTCCCCCCTGTCCTCCTACACCTCCCTCAGAGCACGGCCCAACCCGAGCCGAAAGTCGAGGGACACCTTATGGTTTATGGTTGGCATGCCACAGCGATTCGTCGGGCGGCTCGTATGCGTTAGAAAACAACGAATACGTAAAGCGCGCCGTTTCATATTGCGAAGGCCTTACGGCCAGTGCCGCCGACCCTGAAGACGACGACTACGACGACGACGAAAGCGCGCCGTTTCATATGTGGGGCGTCTTGGTTATGTTTTTTTTGGGGGGGTGTTCAGAGAAACATTGCAACCTCGGAGGTTGAATTTAAGCGGCCTGCCCGTGGCCATAGCGACCGCGCAAGGCGCGCGAGTCAACGCCGAAAGTTCTCGAATCCATGCTCTCACAAGATACTCAACCACGACATGTACGTCGAGAATATCCTCTGCTCCAGCCCTGAGGACGGCCCATGCCGCGCCGTGGTGCTGGAGGACAGTGGCGCGCTGCCCGTCTTCTTGCGGGGCCGCACCTACCGCTTCAAGGAGTACCTTGGGGAGGAGGACTTATTGGCTCGTCTGCGGGAGGTCAGCTGGCAGTCGAGATGGGCTATGACAGGCCCGCGCGCACGCTGTACCTAGACTCTCTGGATGAGCGCAAGCCGATGCCCGTAGCTGAGGCTGCTGTGCGTCGCCGCCGCAAGGGCCCGCCGGCGCCGCCACCTTCGGAGCCGCCCCCGGCCATCGGGGACAGTGCTGCTGGATGGCCGCCTGGAGATCGGCCTGCAGCTGACCACCTTGAAGGGGGACCCCTGCGTGAGGAGGTAGGCGGCACCGCGACGCCGCCGGCCCTGGAGGATGGCGAGGTCGTAAGGGGCTCGACTCGCTGGGTGTCCATGGAGACGCTGGGCGCCATCAAGCGCGGGGGCGAGATCGAGCTGGCGGACAGCGACAAGGTGATGGGCGAGCGGGCGCTCCACAGGCTCCCCGACGGCCAGGTCGTCACCGCGCGCCCCGCCTCCAGCCTGGCCGCCATCCAGGAGGTGCGCGGCGCGGGGGGTGGAGCCGACGCCCGCGAGCTCTCGCCGGTGGTCTACGATCCAGGAGGCCGCCGCTGGTCGGAGTTCTCGGCGGCGGTCTCTCGCATGCGGGTGGAGCCAATGGACGACTTTCCGCTGGAGGGCGAGAGGTCGGCGCTGTGGCTCTTCCAGTATGTGCGGGACCACGGCGGGACCTTCGACGCGCGGCAGACGAAGTGGGCCATGGAGCAGCGCATCTCGCCCGACTCCACGGCCTTTTTGATGCACGATCTGGTGGGGCTGGCGCTGGACTTGTCGGTGCGCTACGACCAGTGCGACGGCGGCAACCTCGCCAGCGTGGAGGTGCTGGCGCGGCTGTGCCAACTGGTGGAGGAGACCAGTGGGGCGCTACAGTTGGAGGGGATCGAGCACTACCTGGGCCGCGACAGGACAGGAGGACTGCGCCGCGGCGCGGCGCTCAACCGGTCGCTGGCGCAGTACGCGACGGAGAAGAAGAGCAAGGATACGGAGGTGACGAAGCAACGGAGGAAGGCTCGCGAGGAGGAGGAGGCCGCCAAGAAGAACAAGGGAGGCAAGTCAAGTGCCGGCAAGGCCAGCCCCTGAGGGAAGGCAGCGCTGCGGAGGCCCCCGGCCGCAGCGGGACGCAGAAGGGGTCAATTCATCGTCGGAATGCCGCCGCTGGGGAGGGGGGCGGTTTTCTCCCCCTCGCTTGCCCACGGGTAGAGAAGTACGACAATGGGAGCAAGCGATTGTCGAGGGGCACTGAGCAGAGAGTTCGTCGACGATTGCAGGTTCAGGAGGCCACGTGCGACACCGTTCGCGCGATCAACCGCCTGGCAGATTTTGAGACGCCCGAGGTGGAGTCCGTCACCGACTTGAGTGGCCCCTCCGCCGTGATCTACAGCGATGTTCGGGCGCTGCACTCGGCCCACGCCCCCGTGCCGGGGAATTCGTTTACTCCGAAGGAAGCCTTCGATGAGCTTCTCGGGAGCACGCCCTCGACCTACACTGATGGTGACGAGACTTCCCCCGTTCGGCCCTACTCGCGCGACTTGGTCAGCTGGCCGGCCAAAGGTAACGTCCCCGTGCCCCTGGCTTCCAACGCGCCGCTGGACTTGCTCCAGTACTTGACAGAGGGCCAGCGTGACGCGTGGCTGCGGCAGCCGCGCGAGGTGCAGCAGGTGCGGCAGGACGAGGGTCTGCCGACACTGCATGGCGATACCATTTTGAAGGGGGACCGCAGCGCCTACATCGGCTTCATCCAGGACGGCCTCGCCCGCGGGATCTTCCGCTTGGCGCGTCGTCGGAAGGAGGCCATCAATATATTCTTCGGCAAGAAGAAGGACGGCAATATCCGCATCGCGGTGGACTGCCGTCGCAGCAACCAGCACTTCGTGGACGCACCCGAGGTGCACCTCTTCTCCGGCAGCAGCTTCGCCGAGGTGGAGGTCCCAGAGGGTCGTCAACTTTTCTATGCAGGGGGAGACGTCCAGAACGCGTTCTACCAGCACCGCATGCCAGCCTGTCTGCAGCCCTACTTCGGGCTGGACGCTGTGAAGGCGAGCGAGGTCGGCATCGCGCAGCTGGATGGGCAGTACCTGGCCAGGGACACCATGCTCTATCCTCTGATGAATGTGGTTCCCATGGGCTGGAAGTGGGCACTATACATCGTTCAGCGCATCCATGAACACGTGCTCGATGGAGTACCCGAGCTGGGGCCACGACGTCGAGCGATCGACTTCCGGCCGCCGCCCCTGCCAGAGGAGGGGGCGCTGCACACGGTCTACGTGGACAACGTGCTGATCGAGGGCCACGACAGGGGCGAGGTGACGCGGCTGCGCCGAGTGGCGCGTGAGGCGCTGCAGGCGGCGGGCTACGCCACCCATGACGAGTCGGACGCAGCCGAGAGCATGGAGATGCTGGGCGTCGTGCAGCAGGGGCAGCCTTGCCGCGTGGCCATTGCGGCCAAGCGGTACTGGAGGCTCTGGAAGGCGCTGGAGTGGATCCATCGCCGGCGGCCGCCGATGACCAGCCGCCAGCTCGAACGGCTGATTGGCCATTTTACTTTCGTTGCCTTGCTAAAGCGTGAGCTCCTCAGTTGTCTGCGTGCTAGCTATGACTTTGCCCGATGGAATTTTAAGAAGCCCAGGATCCTTTGGAAAAAGCGTGTTCCGCGAGCTCCGCTCGATCCAAGGGCTTTTGACTGTTGCCTCTCGGGACCTGGATCCAAAATGGTCCCAGGATGTCCTGGCTTATGATGCATGTGAGTCTGGGCACGCTACAGTAAGGGGGGCCTGGACGGTGGGAGATGTACAGTCTGTAGGTAGGTGGCATGAGAGATGGCGGTTCAAGAACGACGAGGACCCAGCAGGGTTCAACCCGCGCGCCAACGCGTTGAAGGACGTCTCGGTGCTGGGGGCTGGAGTCTGGGAAGATAAGGAGGTCGATTTCAGCAACGTCTACGTTAATAGGGAGTTCCCCGAGGGGCCCGCGAACATGGTAGAGTCTACGTCGTGGTCCGTCGAGCGATTCCAACCCGTCTTCACGTATGAGCCGATACATGTCACCGAGATACGAGGTCTCTTGGGAGCTATTCGTCAGGCCGTGCAGGATCCAAAAGATTGGGGTCGTTCGTGGTTGATATTGGGAGATAATATTGGGCTCATCTTGTCTCTCTCCAAGGGCAGGCGTCGGGATCCACGTCTTCTCATGCTCCACCGTAGGGCCGCAGCGTGGGTTCTAGCTACTCGATCCAGATTCGTATGTCGATGGATACCTTCCGAACTTAATCCCGCCGATGGACCCTCCCGCAAGCGAGAGCCATCTACGAAGAGCAATGCAGTCAGCGCCAGCTTGGCGGCCAAATCATCTTCGCTCGAGGAGCAGATCAGATCAGAGCCAGCAAGCGACCAGCCAGCCGAGGGTGCCCAGCAGGCCGAGCGAGACGCAGGAGGGCAAGCGGCAGAAGACCGGCCCGAACGTGTCGAGCTTGGTCGGGGCCAACCACCGAGCTCCGGGTCATCCGATCCTGGGCCTGCTGGAGCTCAAGGAGGCCGAGCGCGAGAAGGAGCTGAGGTTGCAGCAGAGGCGAGCCGCGAGGCGACTGGCCACCCACGGGGAGTTGCGGGGCACGACAGAAGGCCCCGGTATCACCGAGGAGGCCTCGCTGACGCTGAAGACCCGAGGTCAGTACAAGCGACTGCTCTCGGATTTCCAGACGAAGCAGAGTGTCGTGGACCTCAGCCTGCACCCGGCGGAGCTGGACGCTCACGTGGTCTGCCACTTCGACCGGCTCTTTCTCGAGGGCAAGGCGCCGTCGACAGGAGAGAAGCTCATCGCAGCGATACAGTATGTGGTACTGGTGTACAATGCCAAGGGTATGATGACCCTGCCCAGAGCGACGCGGTCGCTGCGGGGCTGGCGCCGCATGGTGCCCAGGCGGACCCGCCGACCCCTGCCGTGGGAGGTGGTGGCCGCGATCGCGGTGAACCTGCTGCGCATCGAGGGCCTGGGCATGGCGCTGGCCTGGCTGCTGATGGTGGACACCTACATGCGGCCGGGAGAGTGCCTGGACCTCAGGACCTCGCAGGTGCTCAGGGCAACGTCGCAGAGGCACATGGCGTCGGCGGCCATCCTGCTGCACCCCGCCGAGCACGGCCAATCCAGCAAGGTGGGGGCGGCGGACGAGAGCCTCATCGTGAGTCGCTCCTGGCTGTCAGACATACTGATGACGTGCGTGGACGCCCGCCCCAGCACGGGGCCCTTGTGGGACTTCAGCCTGAAGCAGATGAATGCGAGCTTCATCACCGTGTGCGGTGTGGTGGGCATCAGCAACCTGAAGCCCGTCCTGTACATGGGGAGGCACTCGGGTGCCAGTCTGGATCGACTCCACAACCGCCTCGACCTCGCCGAAGTGCATCGTCGGGGGAGATGGAGGAGCATGGCGTCGGTCAGGAGGTGCGAGAAGAGGGCCTTGGCGCAGGACGTCTACAACAAGCTGGACCAGCGCAGCCGTCTCATGTGCACCAGGTGCTCGCTCGAGCTCGAGGCAGCCATGCTAAGAGCAGGCAAGCAGCTCCGCGCACACCGAGGCGTGCCGCCAGGAAAGGCTTCTGCGTGATTGAAGTGTTCAGCGGGTGTGGCTGCTTCAGCCGAGCCGCGAGACGCAGGGGGATCGATTCGTTCGCCTTCGATATCTTGCAGGGCCCGCAGGGCGATGTCACACGCATCAGTGTGCAACGACGCATCCGAAGGTTGATTGCACATCCTCGCTGTCTCGGCCTGTTCGGCGCCCCCCCGTGTACCACGTACAGTATTGCGAGAAGGCCAATGATTCGCTCTAAGCAACATATTCTTGGGCTGCCAGATGTTCAGCCCCATATTCGGAGACAGCTCGAGATGGGGACCCGCCTCATGCAGCTGACTGCCCAGTTCTGCGCCTACGCTTCTCAGTGCAGCGTACCGTGGGTCATCGAGAACCCACAGACGAGCTTGATCTGGTCCACCCCCGAGTTTCAAGGCCTCAGGCGAGGCCTCAACGTCGAGAACGTAGTGACTCACATGTGTGGCTTTGGGGCCAGATGGAAAAAAACCTACGACCCTCTGGTGCGCTGGACTGATAGGAATCGAGAACATGATTTTCAAGTGTGGTAGCTACGGAACTAAGCCCTGTGAGTACTAAAAGCAGCCCCACATCGTGTTGACTGGAGGGGACCCTCTGGGGGTCCGCTGGACCAAGCGAGCGGCCGCTTATCTCTATCGATTTGGGTCCTGCCTGGCCAAACTCTTCATCGACAATGGGTTTGCTAGAGTACTTGGGGCCGCTTGCTGTTCCGGTATTTCGGTGGTGCCTTGGGCGACAGCTAGACTGAACTGGAGTACCTCGACCCGCTAACGAGTTTTGCGTATTTGGGGTGGTATCAATGTTTTCAGGGCGCCGACGCGCCCCCGCTCAGGCATGCCCCTGGATCCGTGCCGCCTCGACGCACCAAGGATTGCAACGGAAATCAGGTTCAAGAAAAACTGGAATGGCATGACTGATGGGTTTGCTTTAGCATGGGATTCAGGAAGTGAGCGGGGGTTTTCGCTTGCAGCTCTTCCTCTCGCCGTCCAACAGCCCCACCACCGCACGCGCCCCCGCTCAGGTATGCCCCTGGATCCGTGCCGCCTCGACGCACCAAGAATTGCAACAGAAATCAGGTTCAAGAAAAATTGGAATGGCATGACTGATCCTCCTCCTCCGCCTCCGCCTCCGCCTCCGCCTCCCGACTGGTCATCGGCACGCCCTCCTCGTCCTGGGGTTCGAGGTTGCCGGCGGGAGTCAGAGCCACCTCGGCTGGTCCGCTCGTCCTTCTCACCCTCTTCGCCCCTTTTTGCGTGCGCTCCCGTACGTGCAGGGAGGGAGAGGAGGGGGGATATCAGAGGCGACGACAGTGTCGAACAGCGCCTATTCTCCTCCTCCTCCTCCTCCTCCTCCTCCTCCTTCTCCTCCTCCTCCTCTCGAGGAGGCGCCGGACCGTTAGGGGAGTGGTCTTCGCAGGATGTCGCCTCTGCTGCGCGGCGCCCCCCTGCGCGAGGCCGCGGGTTCTGCCCACCTCCCCTTCCTGGTCGTCGGTTGCCATTGTGAGACCAACAAGTGCATATTCTTCAACGCTGCCCCTGTCTGACGGCGCTCCAAGGAGAAGGAGGAGGAAGAGGAGGAGGAGGAGGAGGAGGAGGAGGAGGAGGGGAAAAAGGAGGAGGAGGAGGAGGAGGAGGAGGAGGAGGGGGAAAAGGAGGAGGAGGAGGAGGAGGGAGGAGGAATAGGGGGAGAAGGAGGAGGAGGCGGAGGAGGAGGAGGGAGGTGGTGGTGGTGCAACGGTGGCATGGGCATGGCAGTCAATGCGTGCTCACAACTCTGCACACTTGCGGGAAAACACAACCAGGGGAAAAATATGACCTGCGTGCCAACACACAAGTTTAATTCTTACCTTCAGGCCATAAGACGGTGGTGAAGCACCATGGGGCACGGCGTTGATGGCGCAATGCTTTGGCTGCTTCGGGATTCCTCTGAATCCGAGCCTTCTGCTCGTCTGAGAGCACTGGTGGTGGTGGTGGAGGGGAAAGAGGGGAGGACGTATGAAGAAAAGCAGGACCCTCCCCGGCCTCCCCCGGCCCGAGCACGTATTGATTGGGCTGCCGCCTCCTCGGCGTCCCAGCCTGCCTCCTTGACGCCCTCTTCTGGGACGGGAAGCGGAGCACTCGCTGGGGAAGTGGGAGCGGTGGCGGCAGCAGCGGGAGAAACAGGCGACGACGGAGGAGGAGAGGGGGACTGCAAGCATAGCCATCTGCTCACTTCGGGGTCTCCTCTATCCTTCTTCTTCTGGTTACTCACAAAGCCAGGCCCGCGAACAAACTCCATGTCTGTGTCCAGCCTGCCATACATTTCCATGAGGCCGCGTGTAACTTCCTCTGGATCACACTCGTTGGTAGGTTACTGTCAGCAAAGTTCCGCAAAGAGTCTGACATCGATCTAGCAAGGGCGGCGGCCAGACGGGTCGGGTACGTCTTCTTGGTAATTGTTCTGAAACAGCGACGGTCGGGAGTCTTGCCCACAGGTGTCATGTGTACTTGTCCGCCATGGTGACATCTCCCTCCATTCCCCCGAGCAGTGATGTGTGTATGTTATGAGGGCATACGTATGGCAACTATCCGTGTCGGCGCACGTTCTACTTCTGCTGCAGGGAGGTCCCGAAATACGCACTGGTCAAAGTCCGTGGTGGACGAGATGGGGGAGGAAGACAATGCGAGCGGTCCCCACATGAAAGATGTGGGAGCGTGCTGTCTCCATACTGCTGGCTGTGGATGCTCCATCCATCCGCTCGTTCCTGCAGCGAGGTGGTCTCCTAGCAACTGCACAAGCGCAAGTAACACTTTGTTGCCCGTCTCAAATTGTTCTTGTTGTGTTGTCGTTGCCCACGGTGCCCCCCACATGTATTCGTTGGTGCGTAATGGGGGGGCCCTTCCAGCCAACGCGCTGCACACCATGTTTCACATGGGCCCCCCCCTGTGTTCCAGACTCTGTGGGCTCTGATATGCCCCCTCCACTAGTTTATGGTTTGCCTCCTGGTAAGATTCCCGTTCAAAGTGTGTGTGGCTATGTCGACCGCGAGCATTGCGATCTGGCATCCTGGCATGATGGTTTCGGTCTCGATATGGGACTGTACGTCACCTGACCTTCTCATGCCAGAAAACAGTGTAGGATAAAAATCTCCGCTCTGTGAATACGCACTGGTATAGTTTCCATTGCTGTGTCTTGGAAGTCTTGGGGTCGGTAAATGTAGTATCTGTCCTGGTACACGTTGTCACCTACTCTGGCTTCTGGATCTCCTGAGGCGCTGTTGGTGACTGCAGGGGCATCTTGATATACGATATTTCTGGCCTCGCCGGTGAGCTCGTAGAGGGAATCCCTGAGTACTTCCCTAGCTTCTTCTTCTTCTTCAGATAGCGACACAAAAACCCAATTGGAGTCCCAGATGAGGCCTTCAGGAGGAACATGCGTGGTGGCTGGGAATGCTGATCTCCAACGTCCTAGACCTGCTCTTCTTTGATCAAGCATCTCTGCGGCATCTTCTTGGGCCCATCCCCTTGCTATGGAAGCTGGAGCCTCCGCTCCATGCAGAAAGTAAGCTAAGCAGCACCTCGCCGAATCGAATGCCAGATGGTTTCTGACTCGCCTTCTCTGGGAGAAAGAAGTGGCACAGGCTCTGCATGTGGAAGACGGATCCATGACAAGTTCAACGTGTCTTACCAATGCGTGGTGCTGCTGAACCATGTGTTGCTGCATCGCGGGCCTCTTGAGGAATCTCTTGTGGCACCATGGGCACTCCAAGCTGCTCCTGTCCTCTAGTTCCGCTTGTCTCAATGGATGCTCTGGGTATGTGATGGGAAATGGCACTCCGCATGGTCTGACGCTGTCGTAAAGATCTGTTTTTGCAGCTGCTGCTGCAATAGAGAGGCGCGTAGAAGCAGAAGCATTGTTGGCCTGCCCACACCGGAGTAGTTGCCCCATGATAGCAATGACCTGCAGATGAGGGCTTCCCAGGGGCCTGGTTCGATGTTGGGATCTGGGAGCTCTTCTAGCTCCTTTTATGACGTGTTTTAGCCAGCCTAGGTCATTGAAAACCTCTCTTAACCAGGAGGTGGGGGAGGAGTGGTACGCGATGGCCACTAGGCCTTCGAGCACCTCGGATCCGTGGAGGAGCCTCCCGAAGACACGTAACCTGTGTACCCTGAGCTGTGTCTTCACATCTACTCGTCGAACTGCTGCAAGAACCAATGAGTCACTAACATGCTGCATTGCAATCATGTTTGGCCATGCGTGCTGCAGAGCGGTACTTGGCGAGAATATTGCTGCACAGGGAGCGCTCTTGCGCCTCCGTCGTGCCATGCCAGGTGCCAGCGTTGAATAGCTCCGAGGACGTGATGAGCGAGTCAAGGAACTGCATCTTGATTTTAATGTCTGGCGCATGCCCTCCCATGGAAGGAAACACTTTGCGCCGTAGCTGCTGCCATGCTGATGCGCATGCACGGCGTCGGTGTGCCAGCTCAGGGCCCAAGGAGGCCCTTTCGTCCAGGATCGTGCCGAGGGGGGGTACTGGCGGACTGCGTGCAGCTGCGTGTGACCTAGTACTTGTGTGTGTCGGCCTCGATGAGTCCCCCCATTTCCTTCCAAAGTCGTACTCTTGCTTTGGTTGATCCTGGACCTCTGCCTTGGAAAACGCATTCTGGCTTGCCTTTCTTCATGTTGAGCTGGAGCCCACCTTCCGTGAAGGCCGTGACTACAGTGCCAATCGCATTTGAGATGTTGTTCGAAAGCTGCAGAGCCTTGCCGAGGATGACGAAAGCGCCGTCCTCAAAGCAGTAAGTGTCGATGGCATGGACAGCCTTGTCGTTGCCTGCTGCGAGCGTGGCTGTGAGCGATCTCTCTCCTGCTATGGGAACCTCCAAAGGGTATCCTTCGACCGTAAGCATTGCAACCGCTGCGTTGACGCATTCAGCCATCACAAAGTTGAAAACCACATCCCCAAACTGTTGCCCTGGTACCGAGCCTAGCATTGGGAATGCTATGTTGGAAGCCCCTGCATGGTAAAACCATGACCCATGGCATACAGTAGCTGTGAGGGCATGTACATGTTGTGAAACTCATGCTCTTGCTAGTGCTTGTGTGGGCTGCGCTAGCTTTGCCTGTTTGGTGTGCATTGCGGCGGGTGGTACGCGAGCAGCATTGAGTATGATGGCAAGATCCTCCACCGTGTGTGAACAGGCCATCACAAGTTGCTGTATGGCCTTGTAAGAGGCTTGGACGGCATCAATCATGAGAAACATTGTAGAGAGCTTCTTCCCTGCTGCGATTGTCTGGAAGCTTCTCGTGGCCACACCTGCTAAGTCAACCCCTCTCCCTGCGATGCCCCCGGATTGGTTGTCTCCTGCTGCGTGCGGCAAAGCAAGGGCGAGAGGGGTACGTAGTAAGGCGCGGCATCTTTTGCTTAGGTGGGGAGAGACCATTACCGATCTGGAGTGGAGTGGATACGATGGGTCTGCCGATTCTTCCCATATATCCCAATAGCACCCTCCCTTCCACTGCATTGGCTCGTCCAGCCTCGTAGCTGCTTTGAGTACTATGGGTTAGTACAGTGCACCGAGCTCCACTTGCAACAAGCTGCCTGATATGCCGTCGAGGCCGGCGGCCGATGGCTTGGCACGGACACAACTGCTTTGTAACTCGTGCAGAGCTGGTAAAAAAAAGGGCTCCCTGCGCTGGGATGTCGTGCGTGAGATTTTGCGGCAACTGTGCGAAGGCATTTTGTAATGTGTCTGCTTCTTCGGCTGCAACTATGGCGCTCAATTCCTCGTGCCCGAAGTGTGCAAGCCATATGTTGGCTGCCTCCGCCGCTGACACCGCTGGTCGTCCTGTCGGGTCCCTCACCATGGTGATCGGCCTGGACGACTGCTTTTTCCTCGAGCATGCTCCCATGCCCTTGAGTCGTTTTAATACCATGTTGTGCTGGCGCTTGGACCACTCAGACGTGAGCAGCGCCGCCAGGTGGTCGTAGTGGTGCTGGGCATCCAAATTAGCACATGTTTTGACGCAGTAGCTGGTATGGACAAGTAGTAGCTCACGAACCGCATGTGATGCACACTTGAGCTTTTGTATGCTTCGGTATGCTTGTAGTACGTACTGCTGCCTGTAGTCACCTTGTGGTAGGATGTGTGTGTCTGTCCAGAACGTATATGTAGGGGGCCTCTTGGAGGGCTCTGGAGCGCCAGTTGGGGTAATGTGTAGTTACCCGATAAGCTCCTCGTGTTCTTTTCGTGTTTGTTTGATAGCTTGCTTTGTGCGCAACATACTCGACACAAGGTGTGCTTGGACCTCCTTCATCTGACTGTGCAGTTTGTGTACTGTCCTATGTACAGTATGTATGTGCAGTGGTGGGTCCCTTGGGGGAAACTGTATTGTGCACTGGTACTCTGTTTTGTGGTCGTCCGCCACTCCAGCCCACGCAAGCACCACAACTGCAAGGATAGCTGTCCGAGCCACTGCATGGGTACGTCATACACACCTCAAGGCCGCCGTTCGCTCATCCATTGCATGCAACGTACGTGCCGTGATCCAAGTTTGCCTGGGTTGTCGTCCTGTCGTGGTCTGCCTTGTCGGGAAGCCCTCCTGCACGGCTGCACGGACAAGGGCACCACGCATGTGTACATGGTTTGGTGTTACCTCAAGTGGTAGAAATCTGCCAACTTGCTCTTGAAAAGCGCCTGCGCGTCTGTAGCATTGAATTTGGCTGGGTCGTGAGGTATCTTGTATCCGTGCCAGGGGGGGGATGGCCGAGTGATGTCTTATGAAGTGTAGGCATGCTCCTACTGCTTTGTGGGAGGAGGGAAGAGGAGGAAGAGGTGGAGGAGGAGGAGGAGGAAGAGGAGGAGGAGGAGGAGGAGGAGGAGGAGGGAGGGCCCCCAGGAGGTCACATAGACACCTAGGGGCCTCCAAGGGCTCGGTTGGCTTCCCAGGAAGCGGCATGTGCTTTCCAAGTGACACCCACGGCGGCAGAGGTTCAAAAGCAGCTCTTCGTAGTACTGGGGAGAGCACAGTGGGACGACATACTCGAGAGGCTTCACGCCATTTCGCCGACCCCGAAAGGAGGAGGTGTGCAGCTTCTGGTGCCGTTTCCCTTCGTGCTCCTTGCGTGTAGTTGTTTCTGATTTGCTCTCTTCTCTGCTTCCGCGTCTGCTGCGGGGCTTCGTGGAGGCCTCTCGGAGGCCTCGGGGGCGGCCTCTCATGCGAGGTTTTCCTAGGCCCCTTGGGAGCTTTCTGAGGCCCCGTTGGGTTCTTCTCGGGGGCCCCTTTGGGGCATGTTGGGGGTCTTGGGGGGGGGGGGGGGGGGGGGGGGATCCTGTGGGGGAGAGCTCCCAGTGCGCCTGCAAGTTCTACCTCTTGGGCCCCTCTGGGGGCCTCTTTGGCCCAAGCAAGCGGTGGAGTCGAAAGCACAAGCATCAGTGTAAAGGCCCAAAATCATAGGACGTTCAAGAGTGCGTTTGCCCACAAATAATGAATATAATGTGGAGCTGGAGGAAGAGCACGCACTCCTTGGTTAGTCGCGTACGGTGGGTTTCTTGATAAGCGTGGGGGTACCCCCCGACGGGGGTCAACCTCGCCTCGCCGTCGCGCCGCGACGGGGGTCGGAACGCCTTCGGCGCGCTGTGGCTGCTCACGACGGGGGTCGATGTGGGGCTGTCAGCGGGGGTGACGCCCCCCCCTGACGCTGATTAAGAAACTCGGAGTATGCAGCTTCTCTTATTTACAAATTCGTGGTGGACACTGACGGCAAGACAGCCCACGAAAGGTGCCGAGGGTGCACATTCAACAAACCAGTTCTCGAAGTTGGGGAACGCGTTACTCAGTGGAAGACGCCGCTGGAAAAGGGCAGCTGCTATCTCTAAGCAAACTGGGAGATTTGTATATTTCTGGAAATACATGGAACGAGCCAAGAGTTCATTCATCGTGGGTACCCCCGAGAGCGTCATTCAGTTTCAAGAGTCCGACACAAAGGAAGCGATGAGGAGAAGCGGAACCTAGATGAGGTTAACAACATGGTAAGGTTGCCTTGGCAGCCAGACCCGAACACGGTAGGGATGGAAGTTTAAGCCAGAGTAATCTTACCGATGGCGGTGCCCAGTCAAGGTTTGGCGGTGGAAGTCAGGCCATTAGTGGTTCGAGGCGTTGCAGTACAACATCGGAGTACATGGCTACGGGACCGACGCCTGGATGTTATGTGTGCAAGGCAACAGCCAGAGGAGACGCCGCCCACAAACCTCACAGCGCGGAGCGTCGCGAACGTGTTATCGAAGGGCTGAAAGGACAGGACGGCCCACACACTCAAGATGTATTACCAGCAGCTCAGATGAGGATGGAGTCCGACAGTTCCCAGTAGGACAGGAGTGGGGAGGATCCAATAGTAGACAATTGAGTTGTTAAAGACGGCTTCGCCGTTCGACTGCATCGTGAACCCAGCACCAAGCGTCGTGGTTAAAGCCCTCTAGCGATCGAGCAGCGAGAGGCGAACGCATGTAATGTAGTTAGAAGCTGGTGAGATGGAGGATATTACAGACGATTTTAAGAAAGAAGGTGAAATTGTGTTACCAGGACCTTGGAGGGGATGGACCGAATTCCGCGTCACATCTGGAGGTGATGACGACGAACGACCAGCTATCGCTACTCCGCCAGAGTCAGCGGCAATGCAAATAATGGCAGAAGAGCTTGGAAAAGATGAGATGACATGAGAATTCAAAAAGAACAAAGATGAGGACAAGGAGATACAGCAAGGAGGTCCTGGAGTCGGAAGAGGCAAGGACCGCGGCGGCGAGACAACGGAAGCAAGCATGCCCGAACAGGTGGGCAAGGAACAGGATAATATGAACACCGAAGAGGTGCGCACCGGGTTAAACATGATGGGGCTTGACACAGATGTAGTAGAGTGGTTACCCGGTTCTGATCGGATGCCAAACGGGTCAGTGAAATTAGGATCGCACTAAGGATTTACAGTTAAGGCCATCACAAGTGCAACGTGTAATCACAAGCTTCTGAAGCTTACTCGCAGTCCGACTTACTGGCATGGCGGACAAATGGGACTCAAACCGGGGTTAGCCATGGAGTTGATTACGCGCGGCGAATATGGGAGCCCATGGGATTTGATTGCGAGGTGTGCCGTGCCAAAGCAAAGAAAATTCACAAGTTCAAAGCAGCATTGCTATTAGCAGTGAGTTCGATGTGCAGCCTCCAGCAGGCCAGAGGTCTTCAACTCGACAAAGTTTGGGGCGGAAAAGGTGAGGGACGTGCTTGACTACGCGGTGAAACGCCTCATGATTGCGCTGCAACAGTGTGGAAGTCAGATAAACAATGGATTACCTATACGACTGCCCTGCGGGCGATCAGGAGGTTGGGGGGGATTGAGATCAAATGCCCAACCTGACTGACCTCCAGCCTGTCACCTTGATCTCATCTCTCTCTTTCTCTCTGTCTCTCTTTCTCTCTCACTCTCTGTGTCTCTCTCTCTCTCGCCCTCTCTCTCTCTCTCTCTCTTTCCCTCTCTATCAGAGTCTCCCAGCGCAGGCGCAGCAACAAATGAATTGATGGATTGGGTTGGATGCATTGGACTGGGTGGGATAAGATAAGATGGGACAAGATGGGTTGGATAAGATACGATGGATTGGATTGGACAAGATGGATTGGATAAGATAAGCTGGATTGGATAAGAAAGCCCGCCGCAGGCGCCGACAATAATGAATTGATGGATTGGGTTGGGTGGATGGAATTGGATGGGATAAGATGGATTGGATGAGATTAAATGAGTTCGATTGGAAGAAATGGATTGGATAAGATAAGATGGATTGGATTGCCCCGGCGCAGGCGCAGAAGCAAATGAATTGATGGATTGGGTTGGGTGGATTGGATTGGGTGGGATAAGATGGGACAGTATGGGTTGGATAAGATAAGATGGATTGGATTGGACAAGATGGATTGGATAAAATAAGCTGGATTGGATAAGAAAGCCCGCCGCAGGCGCCGAAAAAAATGAATTATGACATTAGCGACATGCGTTAGCGCCAGGACGCCCGGGACACACCTCCCGGCCACCGGCGGACGGGAAACGGACTTTCGCTCCTACTGACACCCGGGACACCCGGGACACCGCCCGGCCCAACTGGGACACCTCCCAGCCACCGGCGGACGCGAACGGACTTTCGCTCTTACTTCGGCCTAGCTACAGGAGGATCACGCGCAGCTTCGCCTCGAACGCACGACACGAACACGAAACCGAAACCGACTTCCCGGCGGGAGGTCTCCGTTTCACTGCGATCTCACCCCCCAGCCTCCGATATGCTCTCTTTGGAAACACCCCGCAGGAGCCGCAAGTAGGACCACGTCGCCGACGCAGCGGATCTTACGCGAAGACGTGCGGACATATTGTGGCGATTCGTGCTGTCATGACCTGAAGCAGATCGTGAAAGGTGAGGTTATGTTGTGGGTAGAAGCCCACGCGGTTCATAACCAACAGATCCTGCATCGGAATTACCCGCATGATGACATGTCAGAGCCAGCATCGACACATCGAGTTAACTGGAGGAGGCAGAACGAGGAGATCAGAGGTACATCCGGATCGACTTTGTCGAGCTATGTTTGAAGGTCTGGTTAACCAGATGATGGCCGACGACCGATCGGGATTCTCCTTCAGAGTTTGTGACCCAGGAGTTGATCGGAGTGAACCAGACGAAAGCACGAACATCGATGATGTCGGGCGGGAACGACATGAGATGGGAGATGGCCCTATGAACTACGAGCACCAGGTGGGCCTGCCATTCAGGCGAGAACACGTCTTGAAAAGGATCCACCGTCCATCCGCGAGTTAAAGTAGGTCGGATTGTATGCAGTTTACAAAGCAGTGCGGCCGTGGCCCCGTTTCTAGGCGGGTTTGCCCCTGATCCGTGCATTTGTTGCACAGTTCCGAAGTTCTGGTCGTACTATTTGCGAACGAAGTGCCCGGTCCTAAAAATCTGAGGATGTCCTAAGCGAGAGCCTCATTTTGAAACCGTGCCGGCCTCCGATATTTTATGACAGAAATGGGGCATGGAGGCAGAGCGGAGCAGGGATTGGGGGGAGGAGGGAGGGTGCAGGAGGTGGACGAGGAGGAGAAAGAGGAGGAAGAGGAGGAGGGAGGCGGAGGAAGATGAGGAGGAGGAGAGGAGGAGGAGGAGGGAGGAGGAGGACGAGGAGGACGAGGAGGAGGAGGAGGAGGAGAAAGAGGAGGAACATGAGGAAGAGGAGGAGGAGGAGGAGGAGGAGGGAGCGAGCAGAAAGGGCCATCTCCGGGAGGACCGCCCCCCGCGCCCGCGGTCGGCGCGGCAGAGCAGCGCTGGCAGCGCGGCGGGCGGGCCTGGCGCGGCGGCCCGCAAGAGCGGCTCGGGCAAGCAGCTGCCGAGCGTGGAGAGGCAGCCCGGCCCGGATGATGGGCCGATCTTCCACCACCACTACCATAGGCACAACGGGGGGAAAGGGAGAATGGGGAGGTCCTCCTCCTCTTCCTCCTCCTCCTCCTCCTCCTCGTCCTCCTCGTCCTCCTCTTCTTCCTCCTCCTCCTCCTCCTCCTCCTGCTCCTCTCGGGGGTGGACAGAACCCCCAACAGTGACACGTCGATTAGTGAATTGTCCGTTTTCGGTTCTTGAGATGGCGCCGTGGCCGTTATTTTCCAGGCTTGCGCCCGCCAGGTGTGGGCCTCAGGTCGTTTTCACTAAACCACGTTTTCCTAAAGGGGGGTCTGTCCATCCCCGATCCTCCTCCCTCTCCTACCTATGGTAGTGGTGGTGGAAAATGGGCCCATCACCGGAGGGAGACCAGCCACGACTGAAGAGAGCTGTGGCATCTGCGGTCGGGAACTGTTGGATGGGGTTCGGAGGAGGAAAAGGGTACCCATGCCTCTGCCCTTCCCCCGTGTCTCGATATTCGAGGCCTCCTAGGAGGCCCTCGCCGTCAGCGCTGGACCTGCCCCGCAGTCCTGGTCGGAACGCGCTCCAGGAGAGGTCCCGGGAGTAGCGGCAGCGGTGCCTTTTGGTCTTCCCATCTACGGTCGGGAGTTGTTGTTCGATGGGGCATGTCGGCTCTGGCCTACCGCGCTTCGGCGCGACACGCTCTGTGCACGTCGCGGCCCCCCAAAGCATCACAGTGTCCCGAGCGTTCCCGAGCCTCCCGGCCCTGCGGAGCGGAGCGGCGCGCTGTATCCGCTCGCGAGGCACAGCGTGTCGCCAAGGCCGCCGCGGCGACGCGCTGAGCAGGAGTTCCCGCCGCACCCCCACGCCCTCGGGAGCAGCGTCAGGGGGGGTGACGGGCTCGGGGGGAGCGCATCGACCCCGAATCGCCCCCTCGTCGCCGATAGGGGGGGGCCGGCAGCCCCGACCTGCCCAGGACCGTGCGCATTCGCTGCAGATCCTCTTGGTAAAGGCTCCTTTTCGCAAGGACTCCCTATGGAGGAACAGGTCCCTCCAATGAGGGTTTCGTTTGAACATCTTCTTCGCAGCAGCGATTCCTTAGGAAGGATCCCTTCGGTATGGATTTCCGCAGTGGCGGACATCTAGACATCGCGGGCCCTAAACCGACTTGAAACCGATCTTACTGCCGCATCCAGCTGGCCGCGCACGGCCCTCAGCTGCTCCGAAAGAACGAAAGAGACCGTCATCCCTCTTCCCCCTCCGTTGTCCCTCCCCTCCCTCCCTCCTGGCCCGTCCCTCTCCTCCGCATGCTAATCATATGTGTGCGTCGCCCCGCCAGGGGCGACGCGCGCATCTAGAAATCTGATAGTCTATGCGTCGTGGCGGGATCTTTCTGGCCACACCGCTCAGGACAGAATACACTACAAGATGGGTACACTATATGTTCGAGTCGGACGCGCACCTCCAAGGAAAACATTTCGTACTGGTATGTCTCTGTGCGTCCCATCCCGTTTCGCTCGCCCCCCCTTCGAGGCTGCCGCTGTGGGCACCGTCCGCGCAGCGCTCGTCCCCGCCCCCCGCCCTCTGCCTCCGCACCTGTTCCACCCGGGCTCCCTAAGGCTCCCCTCGCAGTTGTTCCACCCGGGCTGCCGAGGGCTCCCCTCTGCCTCCGCAGCTGTTCCACCCGGGCTGCCTCCGCAGTTGTTCCCCCCCCTCCCCACCCATCTTTTCCCTCTCCTTGACAGCTGCCCCCCCCTCCCTCATTCCCCCTTCCCCCCTTTCTACGCCCATCCCTCCCTCCCTCCCTCCCTCCCCTCTCCCTCCCTCCCCCCTCCTTCCCTCCCCCCCCTCCCCTCCTCCCTCCCTTTCTCCGCCTCTCCCCCCTCCTTCCAGAATACTATTCTCCCTCTTCCCCTGATGACGGAATGGGAGTAGCCGACCCCCCCCCCGCGTGCTGTTTTTTTGCACTCAGGTTTCCCTGGAGTTGGGTTTTCGCCTGCATTTTTTTCCAAAATGCTACTCTCGCTGAGGCGCCGGCCTCATTTTCGGGCCCCGCTCGTTCCGAATCGTGCTCCCGCTGCAGCGCTGGCCTCATTTCCGCCGGCGCCTGGGCTGCACGCCCGAGCCGGCGCCCGGGCCGGCGCTCGGGCCGCCGGGTCCGGAGCCGGTTCCGGCCGCCCCCGGAAAATGGAGTTCCGAGGCGGCGCCGAAAAAAAACCATTCAAATACACATTTTTCTTTTGAAAATGCTAAATTTCTGCTTCCAGCGCCTGGGAGCCCTCCTGGGCCGATTCCGACGCCTGGGCCGGCGCCCGAGCCGGCGCCCGGGCCGGACGCCCGAGCCGGCGCCCGGGCCGGCGCCCGGGCCGGGTCCAGAGCCGGTTCCAGCCGGCGCCGGAAAATCGAGGTCCGAGACGGCGCCGAAAAAAGGCCATTCGAATACACGCTTTTCTTTTGAAAATGCTCAATTTCTGCTTCCGGCGCCCGGGGGCCGACGCCTGGGCTGGCGCCCGAGCAGGCGCCCGGACCAGACGCCCCCAACCATCCACTGCCTCTTATTTTCAAACCCATGGTTTGATTATGTAGTGACAAACAAAAACAAAACATCTCAATCTCTTATTTTCATATTCGTCTCCTTCATCCTCTCGATCCCACCCCCCATAGCGCATTGCCGTCCCGAGAACGTCTGAAGATCTTGAAAATGTTGCTATGGCGGGGAACTGCGAATCATGAAACTGTTGCCACCCTTCGGTTACCCCGTGTCGCCTGGTAGCGCGATTGGCACCACAAGCATTGATTTGAAGAGTTGGTCATTCATCCCATAGCCTTTTTGGCCCAATGGACCATTCGAGAGCTAAGAAGATTGACGTCCCTCCCGATGTAGCAACAAAGATACTCGATGAAACTATTGTTGCCTCCCGATGTGTTCCCGAGTCTCTGTGGATCCTGAATAAAGTTTCCAGTAATTCAATTACCTCGGACTGGCCGAAGATTGCGAAGAACATTCAGATACTGATTTCTTTACTGGAAGCTTCTGGAGGCTTGATTCCAAAGCACGCTTCGCTTCGCACTTCGTTCTGCAAGTGGTTAGCAGGTAACAACTACAAGTGGCGTTACAAGGACGCGGAGAAGAACGTATACCACCTGAGAGTCATGATCGGGACGATGCATGCCCTCAAGCGGGACAACAAGCCAGTCCCGAAGTCATTTCAGCAGTTGCAGGTGCTGGTGGACATGATCAAGATTGAGGACAATACTTCTGTGCCTGCTACTTCGGCGCCCGCAGCGCCACTGCTCGACCAGGACCGTGATCCAGGAGATCGAGATGAGCCAAACGATGATGAGGAAGTTATGGAGACGCCAATTCAACCGAAGAGCATTCCAGTGGTTGACCTTGTATCTGTCCCAGGGTTAGCCCTCGTCGAACACGACCTCGACACGTTGTCCAATGCGTTATTCAAGGAGGAGCTGAGGGAACCGCCATCGTCGAGTACTTCGCAGAGCATTCCACAGACCGAGAAGAAGATGGAGCTCCTCACTGCAGAGAGGCTCAGGGACCTCGCTTTATCTGGGCCTGCTCCACAAGGTCCATCGCCAAAAGATTACAGGGATGCCCAAACGGCCAGGAAGAAGCAGCGACGCACTAAAAAGTCGAAGGACACGGCCGCTGCAGAAGAGCCAGATGAGGTTGCCGCCGACCTCCCTCGGGCCATGAAGAGGAAGAAAAAGAAGAAGACGCCATTTTCCGAAGATGGCGAAGCCGCGGGTGATGCACCAGCTGAGGCCAAGCCGAAGAAGTACCCCAGCATTGACCCGATGTCGTGGACGAAGGCGTCAGGCATCCCGCCAGCGGTGATGAGCAAGCGAGTCCACTCGACTGCGTACCACAACAAGATGAAGGAGCTCAAGGACAAGGGATGGTCCAAGGAGAGGGCCAAGGGCAAGGCCCATCAGCACGCTTGTGCCGCGTTGCAGGCATGGAGGGACGCTGTACTTTAGTGTGCCAGCGAACTGTTCGGGGGACGCTGTGGCTGAGTGTCGCAGCGCTGCGCTTTTGGGGGCCGCGGAGTAAATCATCCTTCTCCTGCTGCTCCTCTTCCACCTCCTCCTCCTCCCCCTCCTCCTCCTACTCCCTCTCCTGATCCGCATCGCGTTTCTTCAGGTGCGGATCCACTCCTGGACCCAGAACCCCCAGGGAGGATGATCCGAATTGTTCCAGGATGGTTTTCCAAGAAATCCCTCCTCCTCCTCCTCCTCCTCCTCCCCCATGCTCTGACCGTTCTCCCGAGCAGAGGCCGGCTTGCAGAATAGTGCAGGTCCGAAGGATAACCTGGGGCCTGTCTGATGGCGCACGCGCGCGAATGCGTTCTTATTCGCCTTCTGTTTATTCTTATTATTCTTGTTCGTCTTCTTCTTCCGCTTCTGATTATTTCTCTTCTCCTCCTCCTTCTCATCCTCCTCATCGTCCTCCTCCTCATTCCTCCTCCTCCTCGATGCTCGCTCCCTGACTCGGCCCCTCGCTTCCTCCCTCCCCCCACCTTCTCCTCGTCCCCCTTCTCCTCCTCCCTGTTCGCTTCGCGCCCTCCTCCGCAGTGTATTTGGCGGGGTCCTTTGAGGTGGGCTCTGGGGTCTCTCACGAGCACTCGTGGAGGATTGCCATCAGCTGTCTTGACTTCGGCTATCTTGAACCAGCTTGGAAGCCATATTGAGCCAGCCTGGAAGCTATCTTGAGCCAGATTGGAAGCCATCTTAGTAGCATCGGAGGGCATCCAGGATCTATCTAGGGCTGTCTTCGGATAGCTTGGGGACTTTCTTGAGATAGCGGTGGCGCGATGGCTGCGCCTGCTCAGTCTGAGGCTCAATCCCTCTGGAGATCCCAAGAGAACAACAAAACAACAAGGGCCGACCTGGAACGAGGAACAAACACAACAGTAAGGCAGCCAACACAACAGTTAGGCAAACAACGCATCGGCCAGCAATGCGTGTCATGAGGCATCAAACGACATCACAACTTCCATCGTGTCCAGTGCCGTTTTGGCTCAAGACTGGCGCCACTCAAAACCTGTTCACCCTCCACCAATCGATCATGGTGCCGATGTTCAGTGGCGTTGGCCACAGACTCCTGGATGATGGGAATGTTCGCTCGCCTGATCGTTCTTCGCCGCATGCCCTCAGCGACGGAGTTCGAATCGACCTCACGGATGACGGCCCCGATGCACCCATGAGCCGTGAAGGTCAGTCGCAGGACGGTCATCAGTCACAAGAGTTTCGTGACGCAGAGGTTCTTGCTGACGCTGGCGGCCCTGGCCCGCAGGACAGTGGCCATTATGTTGACGGCTTCTTCCGCGATCCCATCGAGTCAATCAAGAAGACCATTGCGTTGTTCGAAGGCCCCCTGACTACTGCGCAGTCGTGGGTAGAGGCCATGACGTCACACAAGTACGCCAGCCACACCAAGCAGCAGGTTGAGTACTTCATAGATGAGGTCTCGATGTTCATTGGGACGAGCGAATCGGAGTTTCAAGCCTTCCTTTCCGACGGGAGGCAGCCGTCGGAGTCCGAGCTACAGGCCTTCGACCTCAACCTCAACCAGCAGTACATGGAGAAGTTCAGCCCCACTTGGAGAGATCTCAAGATGCAGTCAAACATATTCTTGCAGGGTGGCGAGGCCAGTACGCCTGACAAGAGCGACATCATCGACGAGAGTAGGTTGTTCGGCAAGAAGAAATCGCCTCTGGAGGCCAATGCGGCCAGCAGCTCAGGCGCTCCACCGCTCACCAAATGTAAGGGCGCCGCGAGCAAGGTGCCTCGCGGCAAGGGCAAGGCGAAGGCGAAGGGCAAGGCCTCCAAGTCTGCTGACAAGGTCTCCAGGAAGCCTGCCAAGCGGTTGCCAGCGAAGCGGCAGGCTAGCGATGATTCTTCGTCCGGGAAGAAGCCTGCCAAGCGGTTGCCAGCGAAGCGGCAGGCTAGCGATGATTCTTCGTCCGAGGGTCCGAGTGGCAGGATTGAGAATGGCGCTGGAATCGACTGAGAGCTTGATTTGATTGGGCATCATATACTACAGATGCCGCGTGGGCTAGTGGCGGGGTTCGGCGCGACTTTGCCGTGCAATTGGGGCGCACCCACGCCCATGCGATCGCACAGAAGAGCATCGTCATGATCAGCATCGCTAGCATCGCTATCATCACACTCTGCAAGCTACACAACAGCCTATGGCACTCACCCTCCCCCGATGCTCCGTGGAACTGCACACTGTAACATGATGACAAAGCAAAGCATGAGCTATGTCTCACGTGCGCCCGTTGTGCCACCCGAGGTCCCATTGGGCATGCCAGCGTGTTACGGTCCGAATTATCCCCCCGACGTCTACCCCACTCCTCACCCAACCCTGGACAACGCTTCAGAACTCCCCTGAGAAATCGCCCAACCCCCCCGAAGGTCGAAAAAACCCGTTTGCGAAAATGGTGGCTCTGCGGAGTTTCCCCTGTGCCCTGCCACGAAAAGTGGCAGCTCTGCGCATTTACCTTGAGACCCAAGTCGCTGCCACGGGAGGCTGACGGCTGACGTCGAACCTGGGGCCAACCCTTTTCTTTCTCTCTCTCTCTCTCCTTTGTGTTGCTCGGACCCTGGAACCCTCTACTCTGTTTTTCTTTTCGACTCTGGGGCCCTGGGGCTGGTCGCGTCGAACATTGCGGAAAAAAATCCTGGAGCCTCCGGTGAAAAGTGAAAAGTGAAATATGTTTCACTTTTCACTTTTCACTTTTCACCCTGCCATTTTGATGAATGTATCAAGCGGGAGGGGGGGTGAAACGTGAAAAGTGAAAAGTGAAAAGTGAAATATATTTCACTTTTCACCTGTTCCTCTGTTCCTCCTCCAATTCCTTCGCCCCCAGCTCTCACGGTAGCCGTTTTGGCTGAGAGCGATAAGCCCAGCGGGCCCAGTTCGCGCATACCTGATCAGTCGGCAATGGCGCCGAAGGCTTTGTCTTCGAAGCTCTCGCAGTTGGTGCCGAGCCAAGAGGAGCTCGATCAGGCTCGCAAGCTGCTCGAGCAGGCTGACAAGGCGAAGAAGGCAAGCATCAAGGCAGGCATGAACCACTACCTCAGCTCCAACCCAGATGAAAACATCTCCGACGCGAAGTCTCGCGAGTCGTTCCTTCTCAACTTCCTGGTGATTCAGGCTCGGTCTAAGGAGTCCACCAAGAAGACGTCAGCGTCGCAGGACCTTTCATCGCGGGTGCAGGAGACTCGTGACATCCCTTGGCTTGCGAAGGAGGCCATGGATACTAAAATCGGCGCCAAGAAAGCCGAGCACTGGCGCAACAGCGGGCTCCTGAAGGCCCGCCCATACATGCTTACAGGCTCTCTTCACGAAGATCACGTGGAGTACCCTGTTCCAGTGGAGTGGGAGTCGATGTCCGAGGAGGAGATCCTGAAGTTCTGGCTCGACATCTCGACGGAGAACGTCGATGATGCGGACGCCATCCAGGAGCTGAAGAAGCGGAAGCTCAACATGTCAGGCGGCGCCTTCGGCTCAGCGATGGCCTCGTCGTCGGGCGGTGTGACGGTGAAGGAAGAAAGGGAGGCTACTCCTTCCACTGCTGGCCTGGCGCAGCGCGTCCTCGAAGTTCAGCGCGACTCGAGCGAGTACCTCAAGGAGTTCCAGGCGAAGCACCTGCTGTGCAAGTAGGTCCAGGAGAAAGCTGCCGCCGCCAACAAGCCGTACGAGACGCAATTCGTCAGTGATCTGAAGACGCACATCAACAATATGTCAAAAATTATCGCAATCCTTGAGAAGATGACCATCTACGAGTCGAAGACGGAGGAGATTCCCAAAGTCATTGAGACCATGGACGCGCTGCACGAGAAAGATAAGGACCTACGCGGCTAGTTCGCGAAGCATGGCTACTGCACCGAGAAGCATGTCAGGATCCCGAAGAGCAAGTGCAAGAGCTGAACTCCGAGATCGCTCTCTCGGTAACCAAGCCACCTCCCACTTTCGCCGCGGCGTACGCTCTATTGCCAGTGGGGTTGGCAAAGGAGCAGTGGCTACTATTTCTTCTGAAACTTTACAGCCAACAGGTGCGCGCCGCTGCGTTTCGCAAGACAAGGGCCTGCCCTCATCCCTCCCCCACCTCCTCCTCCTCCTCCTCCTCCTTCTCCTCATCCTCCTCCTCTGGAGCCTTTCTGTCTGATGTCCCCTGGGGGCCTCGTCTGGGGCCTCCTCTGGGGCCTTGCGCCCGTGCCATGACAGCCAACACCTACAAAGAGACAGCACGCAAAACCCTTCATGATCGAACCTCAGCCGTGCCAACCAACCAACCAACCGTGCCAGCCAGCCAACCGCGCCAACCAACACCAACACAATGCCGCTAGCCGTGCCAACCAACCAACCGTGCCAGCCAGCCAGCCGTGCCAGCCAGCAACGCGCCGTGCCAGCCAGCCAGCAGTGCCAGCTTACGCCGTGCCAGCCAGCCAACCATACCAATCAACACCGTCACAATGTCAGCCAACCGTGCCAGCCAGCAACGCCGTGCCAGCCAGCACCTACACCGTGCCAGCCAGCGTTCTATTAGCAGCATTGTCGTTGGCAGCGCTGCATCACGACAGCTATCCACGTAATCGCAGCAACATCGCCATCAGAAGAAGCGCAAGTACAGTTCACAAGAGTAACATAACGAAGCATGGCAAAGAGAAGAGTGAAACTCAACGTCTGGATCTATAGAGCGAAGCAAGCGGACTGCACCATGGGATAATGGGGGGGGGGGGGGGAGGAGGGCGATGAGGAGGAGGAGGAGGAGGAGGAGGAACATCATCATAGGACTTCTGGAAAGTCATATTGGAACAATTCGGGAAATCCTCCCGGGGGTGTACAGTAACACCATCATGGAATCATGGAAATATTCGGAAACCCATCCTGGGGTTTTCCTGGGAAACCATCCTGGGATGCCGAGCGTGCAAGGCACCCTTGCACTGTGCACCGAATGTTTTCTTCCAGATGCGCATGCCCGATCTACTTGTCATCAACACTTCGCATCCGTAGTCAATTTGGCTCAGACCATGGCGCCAGTTTTGTGCCACATGCAGTGTTCCATATTCTCCCTTCTCTTTGTGTCCTGTTCAATGGTGAGAGTGGGCTCTATCAAGCGACGAATCGCAGAGAGCTCATCGGACAGCGATGCTGGAGAATTTGATGATTCGAGGACGGGTGAAAATTTCGGTGGTAGAGAAGTACGGCGGCGAGGCAATGTTGATTGCGATGTTTCGTCTGGGCCTCACACTGATGAGCTCAAACGTCAGTGGGCAAAAGGTGAATTGACATCCAGCCAGGTCCAGCGACTTGCTGCAAGTGCCCAGGCGGCAGGTGCAGAAGGCGTTAGGCGGTTGGCTTCAGCAGGCGCTGGTGGCAAACACGCTGGCAATTTGTATCGCGACGTTCGGAGGGCATTCGGCTGGCCCCAAGGGGCCCCTCCAATCGAGTTCATTTTGATCCCAACCAAATCAGGTGGCAGAAAAACTCCGTGGCCCGTTCTCTTTCCCCACCGCTTCTTCCAGGATGTGTGCCATCACCGGCATGATGTTTGGAGCTCTCGCATTTGCCCTGGAGCTGCTGCTTGCTCAGATTTCTGGAACTCTGTGAAACTTACACCGTTTGTGAAACAAAGCACCCTTTCCTACCGCCAATTGCGTGGGATCAGACAGTACCGATCGGATTTCATGGGGACGGAGGTGGCTTTAACAAGCACAACAGCCTCTACGCTTTGCACTGGAATAGTTTGCTTGCGAATGGTCATACACTTGAAACGCGGTTCCTTTTTTCGGTGATTACTAAGACCGAACTCTGCGACACAACGCTCGACGAACTCCTCCGTGCCTTTTCATGGTCTGCGAATGTTCTTCTATCTGGGCAGGCGCCGCATTTGGACTGGCAACAAAGAAAAATCAATGGGGGAGGTTTGCCTCTAGCAGGGGGCTTCCGAGGATGTTTGACGCAAATCCGAGGTGATTGGGAATTCTACACCAAAATATCATACTTCCCTTCTTGGTCTGCCAACGAGAGAATGTGCCCATTTTGCATGGCATCCTCTGAGAGCGACAACCCGAATGTGTGGACGAGAGTTGATAGGGGTGCAGGGTGGCGGACCACATGCTTTAGTGACGAAGGTTTTCGGGCATATCTAGAATCGAGAAATTTGGCGTTACCGATTTTATTATCTTGCGTCTTGGGGCTGAGGCTAGAATGCATTACAGTTGACGTATTGCACACCATGGACCTTGGAGTTGCATCGCACATCATAGGCTCGATTATGTGGTACGTTTCCGTCGTTCGCAACTGTTTCAATGTGAGAACATTTGACGATCGCGTGGGCCGTCTCGCTAAACACCTCAAGGAATGGTACAAAACAGCTGGCCCTGGAACGTCAAAGCTTGCAGGGGAATTGACCAAGGAACGAATTCGAGAAACTGGCAGCTCATGGGCCAGACTAAAAAGGAAAGCCGCAGCAACTAGACATTTAGCACCGTCCGCGCTCTTCCGGATATGTAAATATGGGGATGCAGATAACCCAGTGTGGGGTGAACATGACTCCCTGGCCCTTGCCTTGTGCCAGATGCTAGTAGAATTTTATACTATGATTTCGTCTGAATCTAGGTTTCTGTCCGACGCCACCAAGAGGAGATTGCCCGAATTTTCTGTTATGTTCGCGTCTCTGATTGTAAAGATTGGTACTCTTGCGCATGAGAAATCACTCATGCTTTGGAAGCTCTCACCCAAGCTCCACCTTCTATGCCACCTGATAGAAGATCAGATGGTATACTGGGGGAACTGTAAGTTCTGGTGGTGCTATCAAGACGAGGACCTGGTAGGCCGTCTGATCACCATCGCTGAGGGCCTGCATCCCTTAAGTTTGGGATCGTCTGTTCTCTGTAAATGGGTACACTGCGTGTTTGACCAGGTACTCATTTCACAAGACGAAGAGTGAGCAGCACTAGATAAAACATGGAAAAGGGTTTAAATGCAAATTAAACCACGAATGGTTTAATTTGGTATTGAACGGCCTGGAAATAAACCATAACACCCATTTACAACATGAAAACAAACCATTATCGTTTAAATCAATGGCTTATATGACGGGATGGTTTAATTTCAAACCAAATGATGTAATATCAAACCACGCGGACCCGAGCCGGCGCCCGGGCCGGCGCCCGGGCCGGGTCCGGAGCCGGTTCCGGCCGGCGCCGGAAAATCGAGTTCCGAAGCGGCGCCGAAAAAAGGCATTCCAATACACATTTTTCTTTGAAATGCTGAATTTCTGCTTCTGGCGCCCGGGAAGCTTCCAGGCCGATTCCGGCGTGCTTCCGCTCGTTCCGAAGTCGTGCTCCCGCTGCAGCGCTGGCCTCATTTCCGCGCTTCTGCTCGTTTCGACTCGTGTTCCCGCTGCAGCGCTGGCGTGATTTCCCGTGCCATGCCACGGCATGCAAAGCAATACTAGGTTGATACTACGCTTCGCGGTGCTCGTCTACGCCGTGCCATGCCGTGTTCTACAATGCATCGCGTACCCTTTGGGGATCATTGCCCTGCTCGACATCCGATTGTGCGAGTAGAGAGGGGATCTGCGCCATGGTAAGGGATGGGAGGGAAGGGTAGGATGTCGGATATGACGCGAGCGCACCTAGCTTGTCCCCTCCCCCTCCCTCCCTGCCCCCCTCCCCTCTCCCCCTCTCCCTCTCTTCTCCCTCCTCCCTCTTTTCCCCCCCCCCATCCCCTTCCTCCCCCCCCCCCGCCCCCCTCTCCCCCTCTCACCCCTCCCCCCCCCCCCTCTCCACTCCTTTTTCCCTTTTCCCCGCCCCATCCCTCCCTCCCTCCCTCTTTCCCTCCCTCCCTCCCTCCCCCCTTCCCCTGCTCTCCCTGCCCCCCCTCCTCCCTCTCTCCCCCCTAGGGTTTATTGGCCCCGTGGGGTTTACAAGCCCCGTGGGGCCCGAAAGGCTGCCCTAGAACCGGAGAGCACGACCCAGCGTCATCGGCCAGCGTCCGCCGCCGCCCCCGTTCCTCCCTCCCTCCCCCCGGTCTCCGTCCCCGTTTCCGTCCCCCCTGTTTGACAACCGCCTAACACGATCGGGCCGAAGTATAAGATCGAGGTCGGTACGGGAAGGGTGCCCTGATGCTCGTCGTGCTCGTTGGGTGTTCTTGTGCATCCCGGGGAGGGTGCCCTCGGATGCTCTGTGCGGGTTGGCAGGCGGTGGGCCTCATGGTTTGAAGAATGCTATTATGTCCGAGGCCCGGCCGTGCGAGTATGAATGCTACTCTCCTCTCTCCCCGGATTCTGACCAAGCGGGGCAGCTGCTCTCCCGTATATTGTTGGTGCAGCGTCTTCGGATTCGAGAAGGTTGTCTTGCCTGCTTCCCCCAGCAGGTTGCACTTCGGGTTTCTTTCGGGTGTTCCCGAGGAGTTGGGGGGGGGGTGAAGAATGCTATTATGTCCGAGGCCCGGCCGTGCGAGTATGAATGCTACTCTCCTCTCTCCCCGGATTCTGACCAAGCGGGGCAGCTGCTCTCCCGTATATTGTTGGTGCAGCGTCTTCGGATTCGAGAAGGTTGTCTTGCCTGCTTCCCCCAGCAGGTTGCACTTCGGGTTTCTTACGGGTGTTCCCGAGGAGTTGGGGGGGGGGTGAAGAATGCTATTATGTCCGAGGCCCGGCCGTGCGAGTATGAATGCTACTCTCCTCTCTCCCCGGATTCTGACCAAGCGGGGCAGCTGCTCTCCCGTATATTGTTGGTGCAGCGTCTTCGGATTCGAGAAGGTTGTCTTGCCTGCTTCCCCCCAGCAGGTTGCACTTCGGGTTTCTTACGGGTGTTCCCGAGGAGTTGGGGGGTATGCCAATGATCCGCCACGTTGCCGCCTTTGTGGGTGTGCCGATGATTCGCCACGTTGCCGCCTGCTGTTGCCTCGCAGCCGTTCGTTTGCCGCCACCCGTTGCCGCCTCCTGCGCTGCGTGGGCATGCCGAGGATTCGCCATGTTGCCGCCCGTTGCTGCGATGTTGCGCTGTGAGGATATGCCGAGGATCCGCCACGTTGCCGCCCGTTGCCGCGTCGGTGCCGCCCTTTCCTCTTGTAGGGGATGCCTAGGATTCGCCACGTTACCGCCATTTGCTGCCTGCGCGTGGTATTCGGAGGATTCGCCACGTTGTCGCCGGTTGCCGCGTTTTGGGGTTATGCCGAGGATTCGCCACCTTGTCGCCTGCTGCCGCTTGTGTGGGTACGCCGAGGATTCGTCGCGTTGCCGCCCGTCGCCGCCTGCGGGTGTATGCCGAGGATTCTCCACGTTGCCGCCCGTTGCCGCCTCGTTGCCGCGTCGTTGCCGCCCGTTGCCTAGTTTTGGGGGTATGCCAAGGGTTCGCCACGTTGTCGTCCGTTGCTGCCTCGCTGCGCCAGTTGCCGCCTCGTTGCCGCCTCGTGCGCTGTGTGGCTACGCTGAAGATTCGCCATGCTGCCGCCTCGTCGCTGCGAAGATATGCCGAGGATTCGCTACGGTGCCGCCCGGTTCCGCGTCGTTGCCGCCCGTTGTCGCTCGCGGGGAATGCCTACGATTCGCCACGTTGCCGTCATTTGCCGCCTGCGCGGGCACGCGGAGGATTCGCCGCCTTGCCGCACGTTGCCGCCTGTGGGGGTGTGCGGACGAGTCTCCACGTTGCCGCCCGCTGCCGCCTGCGTGGCTGTACACCAAGGACTCGCCACGTTGCCGCTTGTTGCCGCGTGTTTGGGTGTGCCGAGGATCCCCCCGCTGCCGCTTGTGTGGCCGTATGTCGAGGATTCGCCGCGCTGCCGTCCGTCGCCGCCTCGTGGGGGTATGCCGCCCGTGGGGGTCTGCCGAGGGTCCGTCACACTGCTGCCCTGTTGCCGCCTGTGGGGCCTATGCCGAGGAGGACTCTGCACGCTGCCGCCCGTTGCCGCGTTTGGGGGCTATGCCGAGGGTTCGCCACGGTGGCGCCCAGCAGGGGTTGGTAGTTCCCCCACCCCCTTTTGATCAAGAGGGCCACCCCCAAAAACAGCAGTTTTTTTTGTTTGGGAGAGGGTGGGGCTGTTCCCCCCCGGACCCCCTAACATTTTCCCTCAGGGGAGGTTTTAGGAAGTGTGAAAGTTGTTCCCAACCATCCTGTGGTCTTGGGTCCGCGTTTTGAAGGGACAGCGCCCCGCTTCTCCCTCCCGCCTCCTCTTCCCGCTCCTCCTCGGGTCCCATCCCTGCCTTTACCCTCCGCATGCCACTTCTCGGCGAACCCCTCACATGCTTCGGGGCCCCATAGGGAGCTCCACCAAAGGTCCAAGTGGCAGCGCCCGCATGCAGTTCCACCTCCCATTTCGGCGCACCCCTCACACGCTACGTGGCCCCACGGGGAGCTCCACCGAAGGCCCCAGAGACAGCGCCCGCATGC
Source organism: Prorocentrum cordatum (assembly GCA_963575745.1). Lineage (NCBI taxonomy): Eukaryota > Dinophyceae > Prorocentrales > Prorocentraceae > Prorocentrum > Prorocentrum cordatum. Next base: position 6,248 of record CAUYUJ010017060.1, on the reverse strand, counting down.
GGTTCCAACCCCCATGTCGGCGCACCACTCACACGGTTCGTGGCCTCATGGGGATCTCCACCGAAGGCCCCAGTGGTAGCGCCCGCATGCGGTTCTTGCGCACCTCTCAGACGTTTCGTGGTGCCATTGGAAGCTCCACCGAAGGCCCCAGTGGCAGCGCCCGCCTGCGTTTCCCGCGCACCCCTCACACGTTTCGTGTCGCCACAGGGAGCTGACCCGAAGGCCCCAGTGGCAACGCCCGCATGCGGTGCGTGCCCCCCCTCTCCCACATCGCATGTCTTGCGGTTCCACCTTCTATTTCGGCGAAGCCCTCACACGTTTCGTGGACCCATAGGGAGCTCCACGTAAGGCGCCAGAGACAGCGCCCGCATGCGCTTTCACCCCCTATGGCGGCGCACCACTCACACGTTTCGTGGTCCCAGAGCGAGCTCCACCGACTGGAAAGTGACGATTTTGGGGGGCTCGGGCACCTCCCCCTCGCTGATCCCCGAGAGCGCCTTTTGCACTGGGGATGCCCCAGATAGGAGAAAAAACGCCCTGGTTCGGTTCTGGGGTGAAAGTCCATCTTCGCCGCTCCCGAGATCGGGCTGGGGGCCCAGTCGCGAGAAAATGATCCCCAACAAGAGACCCCATTTCGGAAATTACGACTTGGGGGGCTCAGGCCCCCCCCCCCGCTTACTCCCGAGAGCGCCTTTTAAACAGGGGGGGTCTCAGATGGAAAATCACCATGGAACGGTTCCGAGGTGAACATCCATGTGGGAGCTCCCGAGATTGGGTTGGGGGCCCCAGCCGCGAGAAAAAGTCCCCCAAAAAGAGACTCGATTTGGAAAATTAGGGCTGGGGTACACATCCCGCATATCCCCGAGAGCGCTTTCTGCGCTGGGGGGGGTCCCAGATGGAAGAAAAAACAACCCTGGAACGGTTCTGGGGTGAGTTTCCATCTGGGCCGCTCCCGAGATTGGGTTGGGGCCCCAGCCGCCAGAAAAGGCTCCCCACTAAGAGATTCGATTTGGAAAATGACGACTTTGGGGGCTCGGGTACACCGCCCCGCTTACTCCCGAGAGCGCCTTTTGCATTGAGGGGGTTCCAGATGGAAAATCCACCCTGGAACGGTTCCAGGGTGAAAATCCATTTGGGCGCTCTCCAAAGCAGCAGGCACTCTCGGGGATAAGTGGGGGGGTGTACCTCAGCCCACAAAGTTGTAATTTTCCACATGGATTATTCCCCAATCAGAGCTTGCCTCTGTAAGGGTCCTAGCGGATTCATATGGTTAGGTGAGGTTCGTCGTCGATTTCGGTGGCCGGTCCAGGTGCCCGGGGGTGCCCGGAAGTGCCAGGAGGTGCCCAGAGGTGCTTGGAGGTGCCCGGTAGCCCTATAGCCCTATGGTTCTATAGCCTTATAGCCTCATAGCCTTATAGCCCCATAGCCCTATAGCCCTATGGCCCTATAGCCCTAATATCCCCTATAGTCCCGTAGCCCTATAGCCCTATGGCCCTATAGCCGTATAGCCTTATAGCCTTGTAGCCCTATATCCCTACAGCCTTATTGCCCTATATCCCTATAGCCCTGTAGCCCTATAGCCCTAGTATCCCTATAGCCCTGTAGCCCTAAAGCCATATAGCCAATGGCCCTATAACATCATTGCCTTATACCCTTATAGCCCTATCGCCCTAGGGCCTACAGCCCCAGAGCCTTCTAGCCATACAGCCCTAGAACCCTTAGCCCTAAAAACATTATGATTGGAGCTGTTCTCCGATATCACGTTATTTGGGGGCCTTTTTTTCTCAGTTGGGCCTTCCAGCTGGATCCCACATGGGGAGGACCAAATGGAAAATCACCTTGGAACGGCAGCCCATAAGGCTCCTGGGAGCGGCCCGAATGGAACCAGGGCAAAGCCGAGGATTCTCCGCGCTGCCGCCTCGTTGCCGCTACACCACAGGGCTTGCACTCCGAAGGTGCAATCGCTCACTGTTTGGGGTCCACGCTTGCCAGCACGGCTGTCCAATCGGAACGCTGCCCGCGTTTCTAAGTGGTGATCCCGCTGCAACATCGGCCTCGTCGTCAGAACGGCGCTCTCGCCCCAGCGTCGGCCACAGCCCTGGATCCGAGGCGTTTCTCGTCCTTGTCGCCCCGCTCCTCGGCTCCTTTGCCCTCCTCCGCCTCCCACTGGTCATCATGCTCCCCCCGCTCCTTCGGCTCCTGCTCCTGTTGCTGCGGTTCCTCCTCGTCCCCCTCGTTCCTCGTCCTGTTCCTCCTGCTCAACCTTCTGTTCATCCGCCTCCTCCTCCCTCGCGAACGTATACAGTTCCCCTCCTCCCCTTGCGACTATCACGATGGAGCTCCTTTGGAGGTCCCAGGTCCTCTATCGCGTCGAAAGATAGACACATCAGCACGACGGGAAGGGAGGAGTGAGAGGGGTTCACTGTCAGATATGGCGTGAGCGCACCTAGCTTGCCCCTCCCTCTCTCCTCCCTCCCTCTTTCCCCTTTCTCCGCCCTCCCCACATGTGCGCCCCCCCTTCCAATCCTTCCCTCCCCTCATCTCCCCCACGCTCCCTCCTTCCTCGCCTCCCCTTCCGCACCTATGGGTCATCAGCAGGGGCTTGTGAGGCCACGCCCGCCCCGGGGATGTTCTGCCAGGGGGCGGCGCGAGCTCGGGATGAGAAGCGCGCCTCTCGCTTATCCTGGCCTCCTGCCCGGCCTTGCCTCCTCCACTCTGTACGGTCAAGATCCATAGTAAGGACGCGCGCGCCTTTCTTTAGGGTACCCTTGGGTCCCTGCCCTGCCTCTGCCTCTGCGTCTCTGGGATTACGGCCGCCTGCCACCCCAAAGATTCCAACATCGGCTTCCAAGGGCCTTGCGTCCGGACCACGCGTCCTTACTATAGATTTTGATTGTCCTTCCCTCCTTTCTCCCCCTCCTCTTCACACCTACCTCCCGAGGGTGAACATCAGCAACCCGTGGGCCTCGACCAGCTCCCTCGACAGGACCCAGCCGCGGCCTCAGCGCGCCACGGGAGCGAGAGGGGGAGGAGGAGGGGGAGGAGGAGGGGGAGGAGGAGTAGGAGGAGGAGGAGGAGGAGGAGGCGGAGGAGGAGGAGGAGGAGAAGGAGGAGGAGGAGGTGGAGGAGGAGGAGGAGGCGGAGGAGGAGGCGGAGGCGGAGGCGGCGGAGGCGGAGACGGAGGATGAGATGGAGGAGAGGAGGAGGAGGAGAGGAGTAGAGGAGGAGAGGAGGAGAGTAAGAGGGAGAGGAGGAGAGGAGAAAGGAGGGGAGGAGGGAAAGAGGAGGAGGAGGAGGAGGGCGGAGGAGGAGGAGAAGGCGGCGGAGGCGGAGGGGGGAGGAGCGGATGAGAGGAGGGGGAGGAGGAGGCGAAGGAGGAGGGGAGGAGGCGGGAGGGGGAGGAGGAGGAGGAGGAGGAGGAGAGAGAGAGGAGGAGGAGGAGGAGAAGGAGGAGGAGGAGGAGCAGAAGGAGGAGGAGGTGAGGAGGAAGAGGAGGAGGTGTCGTGTTTCTCCACCCCACCCCCAATGCTCTTTGGTACAGATAGGATTGCTGATGGGTTTGCCACAGCCATTTTGGCTTAGATGCGTGCACGCACGAGGAGCGTGTGTACTGCCCGGGACCTCCGGGGCCGACTGAAAAGATCTCTCTGCATCCCATGCATCCTTGTCGCTCTCATGTCTTCTAACAATGGTAGCCGGAGCGTGGACGAGGCCGCAGAGGGAGAGCACAGGGACGCTGCAGAGGCTTCAGGGGCCGCTGGGGCAGTGTCAGGCTTCCAAGACGGCACGAGAAATCAGACCGACGACCCCACGGGAGAACAGGATCCGACCTGGGGACGAGGGTGGTGGTCCTGGAGAGGCTGGTCTTGGTCAGACGAGGCAGGATGGGATTGGGAGTGCGATGACTGGTGGGACAGTCGCACAGCACTCTGGCCTGTCAAGCGAGACCAGCCCAGCCGTGACTTCTCGGCGCCGCCAGCGTGGCCCGGGATGGACCATCTGAAGATCTACGTGGCCAACTTGCGCTCCTGGGAGAGGCGCACGGGCTACGCAGAAGAGGTTCGAGCAGGACGTGTACTAGAGACCTTGCCGATTGACCTGCAGGGCAAGTTCGATGGCGTGCGACAAGATCTAGATCATTCTTCTGGACTCAGCAGGCTCGTCAGCCATCTCGAGTTACTCAACGGAGAACGCCCAGGAGACAAAGAGAGAGAGGCACACAACAAGGCGCTCTTCGACTACGGGCTGCGCAAGGGAGAACAACTCACGGACTACGTTGTTCGACGAGATCAGCAGGTGGCTACGGCCGCTCGATATGGTTTGACTCTCCCAGATGCGGTGCTGGCCCGATACCTGGAAGAAGGCGCGATGCTCAGCGCCCAGAACAAAATCAACCTGAGAACGATTATGGGTTCCGACAAGAGTGCTGCCGCGGTGAAGCGGGCCTTGCTGGAGCTCGACGTGGTGGAAAAGAACACGCTCCCGACTCCAGCAATTTCAACGGCGAGAACCTACCACGTCGGGTCAGACGAGGACGACGACGAGTACGGCATCTACGGTTTGTATGAGGCCGAGTTTGACGAAGACGAGCTGAACGTGATATTAGTAGCTCTGGACGAACAAGATCTGGACGAAGACGAGATAGTGCAGGCTTTTGGTGAGAAGACGGCTCCACAACGCCGTCGAACGTGGCAGGAGTCCAAGCAGCTGAAGAACGCAAAGAGACTCGATCGTGACTTCTTCGATCGCAGACGCACGGACGGCAGGACTAAGAAGGTGACGAGAGATGACTTCAAGAAGAGATCACGTTGCTCAAATTGCGGGGAGCGTGGTCACTGGCGTGAGGACTGCCGGAAGCCATTTCGCAGCAAGAGCGATAGGCTGAAGGCCGAGGCTCAGGGCCCGAAGAACGCCAAGACGGGCTCGTTCTTCTTCGACCTGGTGGAGTCAGATCCATCGGGAACTTCAGGGACGACCTGGGCGACGTATGCGACCTTCAAGCCGGACTTCTTCGCGGGATCCGAGGGGGACGAGCTGACCTTGCAGAACTTGGGCGACATGGCCCTCGTGGACACCGCAGCTGGTCGAGCCCTCATCGGCACCCCGAACGTCGACAAGATGGTCGAGGCTTTCGCCGCCAAGGGTTTCGAGGTGCAGATCGTGAAGACGGGTTTGGACAAGCTACCTCCCGCTCACGGAGTGGGCGGACGTGTCACACCAGTGGGCAAGGCGTTGGTTCCGGTGTCTTTCCACAACTGCGGAGTGGTGGAGTTCCTCATTCTACCTCATCCTTGTCCGGCTCTGCTGCCGGCCAGGTTCCTAGACTACATGAGCGCCGTAGTTGATCTGGAGGCTAACGAGCTCAGGGTCGGTGACAGCGACCAGAAACGAGCAGTGCCTATGACTAGGCTGCCGTCGGGACACAGGGCAATCTCGTTGATCGGTTGCGAGCCGAAGAACTTCAAGCTAGACAAGAGAATTGCCGACAAGTTTCCCTCCTTCGTGAAGAAGCAGGTCAGCTTTGTCGAGACATCGAGGTCATTGTCCGACTGCTGGATCAAGATAGGCGACACCACCTTGAGGAGGATCCACATGAACCCCAGGAAGGACAGTTTCATTCCGAGCGAGACAGATGACTTGCCGGTACCTCCAGAGAAATTGATCAGTTGCGCGGTGATGACCTGCCAGAGGATCGATTCGGACCCGGATCGCGACGTGGTCGAGAGCATCGAGTTCAATTGGAGGGAGGGCCCCCTTTCGTACGAGACCGGCCGCTGGATCGGCTACACAGACTTCAGGCTCCAGGAGAACCAGGACAGTGAGGGGGCTCGAGTCTCTGATGTTTGGGGCTCTAGTCTTTCCAGCGTAGGTCCTTCCTCTTCTTGTCTCGGGGAGTCTTGGGAGTCCCGGCAGACGGGAGAAACGACAGACAGGAAAGGGGCCAGCCCAATCACCGGAGCGACTCTCGGCTCAAGAAGGCTCGTCAGCTCTAGCCAGCTCGATCCCATCCAGGAGCCAGCGTACTATGGCAAAGGTGATCAAGGCGACGCGTACTCTGAGAGCCTTGAGGCACAAGGCCGGCCGCCGAGCAGCGGCGATCAGTCCGGACTCCGAGGACGAGAGGCTTACGTCCATCCAGGAGCTGACCGACGAGGACAGCGAGATGGAGCAGAACTGGGACATGCCTCCGGATCCGTGGACAGACGGAGCACTGCGCAGTATCCAGTACGAGGAGGAGGAGATGTCGG
>CAUYUJ010017059.1:1835697-1850129 GCA_963575745.1 Prorocentrum cordatum | reverse complement strand
CCATTGAATTGGCGCGGGCCCTGCAAGAGGAGGAGGGGAAGAACGAGGGAGAGTGGGAGGAAGGGGAGGGGGAAGGACGAAGGAAGAGGGAAGATACCACGTTGTGAAGGCGTCCTTGGCGCGCGCGTGGTTCCTGAGCGCCGAAACGCAATTCCATAATAATTTGTGAGGACGTCGCACGCGAGAGCGCAGTCCTGAGTACATTGTAAGGAAATCTCAAGCGGAAGCGGGGGCCCTGACTAAGTTGCGAGGAAGTCTCAAGCGGGAGCGCCGTTCCTGTGCAAATTGCACGGAAGTCTCAGGCGGGAGCGGGGGTCCTCACTAAATTGCGAGGAAGTCTCAGGCGGGAGCGCCGTTCCTGAGTCAATTGCGCGGAAATGTCAGGCAGGAGCGGGGGTCCTGAGTAAAATTCGAAGAAGTCTCAGGCGGGAGCGCCGTTCCCACGTAAATTGCACGGAAGTCTCAGGCGGGAGCGGGGGTCTCGATTACATTGCGAGGAAGTCTCAGACGGGAGCGCCTTTCCTGAGTAAATTGCGCGGAAGTCTCAGGCGGGAGCGGGGGTCCTGAGTAAAAATCGAGGAAGTCTCAGGCGGGAGCCGTTGTTGTTGTAGCCCGGGGGGCAGGGGCACAGTTTGAGCAGGAAGACTTTCCTTGAGAAAAAAACAAGGTGCGAGCCCCGGGGGTGGCACTTCAATCGAAAAAATCAATGTGCACCGGTGGGGGGGGATCAACAATAATTATTCTTCAAGAATGAGAGTTCAACAACAACAACAACAAACAAATTCAACAACTAGCCAGCAGCTGCCAGGCCGCAGCAACAGAGACAGCAGGCAACAAGAACAACATCCAAGAAAACAACAACCAACAACAACAACAACACAACAACAAACAACAACAACAACAACATCAATACTAGCACGTGGGGACACTCCGTTACTCACCCAGTGCAGGGTTTTCTTACGACACCCGCCAATACCCCACTGTGGAGTCATGGCCGTTCAAGCTCTACAACATTTCCAAACGACTCTTCGCCTCCCACCCACACCCAGCTTCCCGCCTATGGACGTTCGGAATTCACTTCGTTGGCCTGCGGACGACCGTGTGCTTTACTTCCCGGCGTGATGGGTACAGTGACTTGTTGTGGTAACATTTTCTGGACGCTAGCTTAGTATACGACTTTTCCCCCTGTTCCAACACTGGACACCTGTACTGGTTTTTGGTGGCAACGTGTTCCTGACGCTAGATACTATATCATCAGACGGTGTTGAAGCTTTAGATTGGTCAGATATGATGAATATGGATAATGACAATCAACTTGCTGAAAATTTGTTCTGGTTATTACAACAGGCCAAACGGAGGTGGAGGAGGTTCGAAGCACGTGAAAAAGTTGCTCGCAAAAGCCCGTTTGACAGAAATGTTTAAAAAAGTGTTGGGTTTCCTACAAATCCGCAAGAGCGCGCGGGATGAAATTTTGACACTTTTTTATATATATATATATATATATATATATATATAAAAAAAAAAAAAAAAAAAAAAAAAAAAAAAAAAAAAAAAAAAAAAAAAATGGTTTTTTGATGTTTTTATGTTGAAATCGCTACGAACACTAAGGTTTTGGAAGGATTTCGTCTTGCGCGCGCGAATGTCCACTTTACCTTATTTTTTGCAAGGGATTTTTGAAGTTTGGTTATGTTAGAACAAGAAATGTCCACTTTAGCTTATTTTTTGCAAGGGAAAACCGATCGTAACAACACAACCGGATCCGGACTCCCCCGTTTTGCCTGAGACTTCCTCACGAAAATGATAAAATGAGGCTGCGGCCTAGGCGCGGCGGGGGGGTCGTGCACCAGGGGCCCCAACAATAATTATTCTTTAGAAGAAATAATGTTCAACAACAACAACAACAACAACAACAACAACAACAACAACAACAACAACAACAACAACAACAACAACAATTACTAGCACGTGGGGACACTCCGTTCTCACCAGTGCCAGGGTTTTCATCGGAGGCGGGCAATACCCCCACTTTGTGGGGGGGCCGGTTCAAGCTCTACCAAATTTCCAAACGACTCTTCGCCACCACCACACCCAGCTTCCCGCCCTATGACGTTCGGACACTTCACTTCGTGGCATGCGGACGACCGTGGCTACTATTCAGGGCCCCGCGGCCGACGACGACGGCGTGCGCGCGCGAAGAAAAAACGAATGTGTCCGCATGGTATTATTTGACAGGGATGATGGCCCTGGCAGGTGCGCAACCGTTGTTGCAGAAGTTCGAAAAAGTTGCTCGCAAAAGCCCGTTTTCATCATAAGGTTTAAAATAGTGTTTGGTTTCTTGTAGTTATTCATATTCTAACACTACTATCTGGGACGGAAAAACGAATTCCGCAAGAGCGCGCGGGATGAAATTTTGACATTTTTGGTTTGAAAAACCATTGGTGTTTTGATGTTTTTATGTTAAAATCGTTACGAAAACTAAGGTTTTGGAAGGATTTCGTCTTGCGCGCGCGAATGTCCACTTTACCTTCTTTGTTGCAAGGGATTCTTGAAGTTTGGTTATGTTAGAACAAGAAATGTCCACTTTAGCTTATTTTTTGCAAGGGAAAGGGCATTACAACAAAACACCCGATCTGTACACACCCTCTTTTCTGAGGCTTTCTTCACGAAAATGATTGACAATGTAGCTGCGGCCTAGGCGGCCGCAGGGGGGGCGCGCACCAGGGGGGGCCCAACACATAATTTATTCTTTAGATATATAATGTTTCAACAACAACAACAACAACAACAACAACAACAACAACAACAACAACAACAACAACAACAACAACAACAACAACAACAACAACAACAACAACATCAACACCTACACCAACACCAACAACACCAACACCAACAACAACAACAGCAACAACAACAACATAATCATTTCAAGACTGTTCGCCATCTCTGCGCGAGTGTCCAAAAACGCGTATTTACCAAACTCTCGATACCCGCCCTCTTCGTCTTCGATCGAAACCACTTTTCGGAGGTATACCTCTCTTCCCTGCAGGCTGGGCCCCAGCAAGCGGCGGGGCGGCCGCAGACCGTCGGCCTGGCCAGCGGCAACGCTGATCGGCGGGGCGGCCGCGGACCGTCGACCCGACCCGAAGAGGGACGAACAGGGGACCGACCACGACGACGACGACGACGACGACGACGACGACGACGACGACGGAATTCCGTCGTCGCCCCCCACGACGGCCCGACGACCGCGACGACGGACGGGCGCGCCCCGACACGGACAGCGAAAGCGAGAGCGAGGATGTGAGACGACGCAGGGCCCGACTAGGACACGAAAGTAGGGCCCGAAGGGCGCTAGCGGGGGACACGAAGGGGAAATGCGTTATGGGGCCACGAAGAGCGCGAACAAGCGGAGTTTGGCCACGACGAGCATACGTTTTATACTGGGCCGCGGATGGCTAACGGGCGGCGGCAATGAGGCGCAACGGCCCACAACAGGGCAGCTGGGGGGGCCCCACGAGGGCGCGACAGCGATCGAGGCACGAAGGGCTAGGATAGGGGATGAAAGGGGGGCCAGTAGGGACAAGGGGCCACGAAGGGCGTGGCGGCATGGGGCCGCGCCGGGCGCCGCCGATCGGGGGCCCTAGAAGGGGCAGAATCATGCCGGGGCCACAGAAGGCAACTGGGCCACGTAGGACAGTGAGGGGGCCACAAACGGCGACAGCGGGGCCACGAAGGGCACGCACATGGGACCACAACGGGCGCGAACGAACGGGGGCCACGAAGGGCATACGTATACTGGGCCGCGGAGGGCAAGGACGGGGCCACTGAGGGCAGCAACGGAGCCACGAAGGGCAGCGAGGGGGCCACGAAGGGCGACAGCGGGGCCACGAAGGGCATGCATCTGGGGCCACCACGGGCGCGAACGAGCGGGGGCCACGAAGGGCATACATATATGGGGCCACGAAACAAAGCGAGGGGGCCACGAAGGGCACAGCGGGGCCACGAAGGGCAGGAAGGGGGCCACGAAGGGCGACAACGGGGCCACGAAGGGCATGCGCATGGGGCCACGACGGGCGCGAACGATCGGGGGCCACGAAGGGCAGATCATGCGGGGCCACAGAAGGGCAACTGGGCCACGTAGGACAGTGACGGGGCCACAAACGGCGACAGCGGGGCCACGAAGGGCACGCACATGGGACCGCAACGGGCGCGAACGAACGGGGGCCACGAAGGGCATACGCATACTGGGCCGCGGAGGGCAAGGACGGGGCCACTGAGGGCAGCAACGGGGCCACGAATGGCAGCGAGGGGGCCACGAAGGGCGACAGCGGGGCCACGAAGGGCATGCATATGGGGCCACCACGGGCGCGAACGAGCGGATCCACGAAGGGCATACATATAGGGGCCACGAAACAAAGCGAGGGGGCCACGAAGGGCAGCGAGGGGGCCGCGAAGGGCTGCAACTGGGCCACGAAGGGCTGCGACGGGGCCACGAAGGACAGCGAGGGGGCCACGAAGGGCTACAACGGGGCCACGAAACAAAGGGAGGGGGTCACGAAGGGCTGCAACGGGGCACGAAGGGCAGCGAGGAGGCCACGAGGGGTTGCAACGGGGGAAGGGCAGCGAGGGGGCCACGAAGGGCTGCAACGGGGCCACGAAACAAAGCGAGGGGGCCACGAAGGGCTGCAACGGGGCCACGAAGGGCAGCGAGATACCGATTCTTAGGTAATCTGTGAGGGAGTCCTAAGCGTGAGCGCGACTCCTGGGTGCCTGGGTGTCGGGAGCGCGGCGCTGGAGTAAATTGCAAGAAATTCCAACGCAAGGGAGCTATTCTTCAGTAAATGGCAAGCAAGTCTCCAGCGAGAGCGCGACTCCAGAGCGCCGGGAGAGCGATTCCTGAATCCGCCGATCCGGCGTGTGAGTTTCAAGGAATCTCAGCTACAGCCTCGAGGCTGAGCCTCAGCCTCTGGGGGGGTTGCCCGGGTGGCTCTGCATGGGGGGGGGGGGGTGCGAGTTTCCGGCGGTTGCGGGGCGCTGCATTTACAGAAGGCTCTAATCTCGAGGATGCGCTGAAGGGTGGCCGCGGCCGCAAAAGTCTCTAAGGTCGGTCTACGAAAGTCCCGAGACCCCGAAGGATCGCCCGAACACGCCCAAGATGGCCAAAAGACGGCCCAAGAGCCTTCCACGACGTCTGAAGAGGCCTCCAAGAGGCCTCCCACGATGGCCCCCAGAGGCAAAAATCGTTGATTCCCATTGGTTTTTCAATGTTTTTGGGGTTGTCGCTTTTTCGGCTTTTCGACGCTCCAAGACGGCCCAAGAGGCCCCCAAGACGCTGATGGACGGCCCAGGAGGCCCCCCACCAGGACCAGACAGTCCCAAGACGGCCCAAGAGGGCCCCAAGGCGGCCCAAGAGCCGTCCAAGACGGCCCAACAGGCCCCCAAGACGGCCCCAAGAAGACCCAAAAGAGGGACGAAAAGCGGAAAAAATCTAGCCTTCCAGCCCACGAGGCCCCCAGGAGGCCCCAAGAGCCTCCAAGAGGGCCTCCGAAAGCCCCCAAGAAGCCCCCACGACGCCCTGACAGGCTCCTAAGATGGCTCAAAAAACGCCCCAAGAGGGCGCCCTTGCGCCGATAGGCTCGCCTCCACCGCTCGCACCACATCGTCCGGGCCACATGTTTCGTAACACGACTCCGTGCACGACGTATCGTGAGTTTCCAAAGTGATCGGCATCCTGTATGGAATTTTCATGTCATTATTATTTCCCGCCCCCACGGTCACTGCAAGCACCCTGCCGTTGATAGAACCACTGTTGCGAGATGGCTCTATTGACCCAACTGCATTCCTACGCCCTTCCGAAGGTAACCCGATAAGTTTGTGCGTTTGAGTGTGCGCCCATAGCGTCTGCGTCTGGAGAATAACACCAAGCGACCCGGATCGGCGGCACTGGCCGAAGGCCACTACAATAAATTGGAAGGAAGTCCCAAGCGAGAGCGCGATTCCTGAATAAAATACAAGGAAGTCTCGGGCGGGAGCGGGGGTCCTGACTAAAGTGTGAAGAAGTCGCAGGCGAAAGCCGTATTCATTGTAACCCGGGGGCCAACGACACAGTTTGACCCTCAAGACTTTCCCTCATAAAAAACAGGGTGCGAGCCCCGGGAAGCGCACTTCAATGGAGAAAAACAATGTGCACTGGACGGGGAGGATCAAAAATAATTGTTCTTCAATGAGAGTTCAACAACAACAACAACAACAACAACAACAACAATCATTTTACCCTCATGCGCCATGCTTCCACATGACACATGCATCCATCTGGATAGCACACCCCATCATGGGGAATTTTTCTGGCATGCGGGATCCGATATTCCCTCACCCAGATATCCCGCCCAAGAAGGTTTGGCCACCACCTCTTCCGAGGAACCTCAACATCCATAGCTCGGACGGCACATCGCCTTCGCAATCGCCTTGCGCATGCCCCGCATCCCAGAGGGAGAGGAAGAGGAAGAGGAGGGGGAGATGAGAGAGATAGGGAGGGGGAGGAGGAGAAGGGAGGGGGAGGAGGGGGAGGAAGGATGAGTAGTTGTAGTAGCAGCAGTTGATGATATTGTTGTTGCGGCTGTAGCACTAGTAGTAGTGGTAACGGTAGTAGTAGTCCAAGTAAGTAGAACTGGCTTGCGGCAGCCAAGCGTTCATAGCGACGTTGCTTTTTGATCCTCCTTTAATGTCTTCTCTCCCTATCCTTGAGACGCAGAAGTCTCAAAAAGTTGGATGGTTCAGCACATCCAGGAAACCTATCGCTGGACCGGCCCAGATATGGTTCCAGAAGCGGCTCGGGAAGCTGCGCAGGCGCCAGAAGCAGAGAAGCACCACGTACGGGCGCCGGCTCGGGCGTCCGGCCCAAAGCCGCTCCAGAATCGGCCCAGGACGGCTTCCCGGGCGCCGCAAGCAGAAATTCAGCATTTTCAAAAGAAAATTGTGTATTGGAATGGCCTCTTTTCGGCGCGATCGGAACAGCCCGGGCGTCCGGCCCGGGAGCCGGGCCGGGTGCCGGCCGGGCCGGGTGCCGGCCCGAGCTCCGGAATCGGCCCGGACGGCCTCCCGGGCGCCGGAAGCAGAAATTCAGCATTTTCAAAAGAAAAATGTGTATTGGAATGGCCTTTTTTCGGCGCCGCCTCGGAACTCGATTTTCCGGCGCCCGGGCGCCGGCTCGGGCGCCGACCCGGGCGTCCGGCCCGGGAGCCGGGCCGGGTGCCGGCCCGAGCTCCGGAATCGGCCCGGACGGCCTCCCGGGGCGCCGGAAGCAGAAATTCAGCATTTCGAAAGAAAAATGTGTATTGGAATGGCCTTTTTTCGGCGCCGCCTCGGAACTCGATTTTCCGGCGCCCGGGCGCCGGCTCGGGCGCCGACCCAGGCGTCCGGCCCGGAGCCGGCCGGGTGCCGGCCCGAGCTCCGGAATCGCCCGGACGGCCTCCCGGGCGCCGGAAGCAGAAATTCAGCATTTTCGAAAGAAAAATGTGTATTGAAATGGCGTTTTTTCGGCGCCGCCTCGGAACTCGATTTTCCGGCGCCCGGGCGCCGGCTCGGGCGCCGACCCGGGCGTCCGGCCCGGGAGCCGGGCCGGGTGCCGGCCCGAGCTCCGGAATCGGCCCGGACGGCCTCCCGGGCGCCGGAAGCAGAAATTCAGCATTTTCGAAAGAAAAAAAAAAAAAAAAAAAAAAAAAAAAAAAAAAAAAAAAACAAAAAAAAAAAAAAAAAAAAAAAAAAAAAAATAAAAAAAAAAAAAAAAAAAAAAAAAAAATGTGTATTGGAATTGGCCTTTTTTCGGCGCCGCCTCGGAACTCGATTTTCCGGCGCCCGGGCGCCGGCTCGGGCGCCGACCCGGGCGTCCGGCCCGGGAGCCGCTCTCGGCGGCGAGCAAGAGCACCGAGCCCGAGTAAAAAAGGAGGAAGTCTCGAGCCGGAGCGTTGTTGTTGTTGGGGGGCCGGTTTTGGCGGAACCCCAAAACGCCTGAGCGTGAGCCTCAATTTCAGAGGAAATGCGGCCGGCGCCTCGGCGAGAGCGCCAGGGCGAATATAGGGGGTCCAACAATAATAATTGTTTAGTAATTAAGGTTCAACAACAACAACAACAACAACAACAACAACAACAACAACAACAACAACAACAACAACAACAACAACAACAACAACAACAACAACAATTACTAGCACGTGGGGACACTCCGTTCTCACCAGTGCCAGGGTTTTCATAGGAGGCGGGCAATACCCCCACTTTGTGGGGGGGCCGGTTCAAGCTCTACCAAATTTCCAAACGACTCTTCGCCACCACCCACACCCAGCTTCCCGCCCTATGACGTTCGGACACTTCACTTCGTGGCATGCGGACGACCGTGGCTACTATTCAGGGCCCCGCGGCCGACGACGACGGCGTGCGCGCGCGAAGAAAAAACGAATGTGTCCCGCATGGTATTATTTGACAGGGATGATGGCCCTGGCAGGTGCGCAACCGTTGTCGCAGAAGTTCGAAAAAGTTGCTCGCAAAAGCCCGTTTGACAGAAATGTTTAAAAAGTGTTGGGTTTCCTACGAATCCGCAAGAGCGCGCGGGATGAAATTTTGACATTTTTTTTTGAAAAACCATTGGTTTTTTGATGTTTTTATGTTAAAATCGCTACGAAAACTAAGGTTTTGGAAGGATTTCGTCTTGCGCGCGCGAATGTCCACTTTACCTTATTTTTTGCAAGGGATTCTTGAAGTTTGGCTATGTTAGAACAAGAAATGTCCACTTTAGCTTATTTTTTGCAAGGGAAAACCGATCGTAACAACACAACCGGATCCGGACCAACCCGTTTTGCCTGAGACTTCCTCACGAAAATGATGAAAATGTGGCTGCGGCCTAGGCGCGGCGGGGGGGTCGTGCACCAGGGGTCCCAACAATAATTATTCTTTAGAAGTAATAATGTTCAACAACAACAACAACAACAACAACAACAACAACAACAACAACAACAACAATCATTTAAGACTTCTTCACCAGTGCCAGGGTTTTCATAGGAGGCGGGCAATACCCCCACTTTGTGGGGGGGCCGGTTCAAGCTTCATTTAAGACTGGGGACACTCCGTTCTCACCAGTGCCAGGGTTTTCATAGGAGGCGGGCAATACCCCCACTTTGTGGGGGGGCCGGTTCAAGCTCTACCAAATCTCCAAACGACTCTTCGCCACCACCCACACCCAGCTTCCCGCCCTATGACGTTCGGACACTTCACTTCGTGGCATGCGGACGACCGTGGCTACTATTCAGGGCCCCGCGGCCGACGACGACGGCGTGCGCGCGCGAAGAAAAAACGAATGTGTCCCGCATGGTATTATTTGACAGGGATGATGGCCCTGGCAGGTGCGCAACCGTTGTCGCAGAAGTTCGAAAAAGTTGCTCGCAAAAGCCCGTTTGACAGAAATGTTTAAAAAGTGTTGGGTTTCCTACGAATCCGCAAGAGCGCGCGGGATGAGATTTTGACAATTTTTTGTTGAAAAACCATTGTTTTTTATGTTTTTATGTTAAAATCGCTGCGAACACTAAGGTTTTGGAAGGATTTCGTCTTGCGCGCGCGAATGTCCACTTTACCTTATTTTTTGCAAGGGATTCTTGAAATTTGATTATATTAGAACAAGAAATGTCATTTTCTATTGTTTTTTGCAAGGGAAAGCGGATTACAACAAAACAACCGGATCCTGTACACACCCTCTTTTCTGAGGCTTCCTCACGAAAATGATGAAAATGTAGCTGCGGCCTAGGCGGCGCAGGGGGGGCGCGCACCAGGGGGCCCAACAATAATTATTCTTTAGAATAAATAATGTTCAACATCAACCATTTTAAGGCTGTACGCTCTTACTTGCCCGCGAGTCATTCAACACGTATACCCTACACCCTCGATGCCCGCCCTCTTCGTCTTCGATCACACCCCTTTCGGGGGGATTATTTCTCTTTGCTGGGGCCGGCGGGCTTAGACGTACGGGCAAACCGGAACGGGCGGACAATCCTTCGGGGGCGTACATCTCTCTGCCCGCCATTGGAATTGGCGCGGGCCCTGCAAGAGGAGGAGGGGAAGAACGAGGGAGAGTGGGAGGAAGGGGAGGGGGAAGGACGAAGGAAGAGGGAAGATACCACGTTGTGAAGGCGTCCTTGGCGCGCGCGTGGTTCCTGAGCGCCGAAACGCAATTCCAGAATAATTTGTGAGGACGTCGCACGCGAGAGCGCAGTCCTGAGTACATTGTGAGGAAATCTCAGGCGGAAGCGGGGGCCCTGACTAAGTTGCGAGGAAGTCTCAAGCGGGAGCGCCGTTCCTGAGCAAATTGCACGGAAGTCTCAGGCGGGAGCGGGGGTCCTCACTAAATTGCGAGGAAGTCTCAAGCGGGAGCGCCGTTCCTGAGTCAATTGCGCGGAAATGTCAGGCAGGAGCGGGGGTCCTGAGTAAAATTCGAAGAAGTCTCAAGCGGGAGCGCCGTTCCCATGTAAATTGCACGGAAGTCTAAGGCGGGAGCGGGGTTCTTGATTACATTGCCAGGAAGTCTCAAACGGGAGCGCCTTTCCTGAGTAAATTGCGCGGAAGTCTCAGGCGGGAGCGGGGGTCCTGAGTAAAAATCGAAGAAGTCTCAGGCGGGAGCCGTTGTTGTTGTAGCCCGGGGAGCAGGGGAACAGTTTGAGCAGGAAGACTTTCCTTGAGAAAAAACAACGTGCGAGCCTCGGGGGTGGCACTTCAATCGAAAAAAACAACGTGCACCGGTGGGGGGGGATCAACAATAATTATTCTTCAAGAATGAGAGTTCAACAACAACAGCAGCAACAACAACAACAACAATCACTTTACCCGAACGCTCAGTGTTCTCACCAGTGCCAGGGTTTTCATGCGACGCCAGCCAATACCCCCACTTTGTGGGGGGGCAGTGCAAGCTCTACCAAATATCCACACGACTCTTCGCCACCACCCACACCCAGCTTCCCGCCCTATGACGTTCGGACACTTCACTTCGTGGCCTGCGGACGACCGTGGCTACTACACTGGCGTGGAGTACACACCCACAGAAGTTGTTAAGCCTACGTTCGTACACCCACAGAAGTTGTTAAGCCTTGTTAACCCACAGAAGTTGTTAAGCCTTCCACAGAACATCTGTTGCATATGATGCATATGGTACATGATACACATGATACACATGATACGTACTCACAAGATAGTTGATCACATCTTTAGGGCAAATTCCTGAGGGATGTGGGAATACACAAGAGAGAGAGGATATGGTTGTCCCGATGGTTGTCTCGATGGTTGTCCCGATGGTTGTCCTGATGGTTGTGGTTGTCCCGATCGTTGTCCCGATGATTGTCCCGATGGTTGTCCTGATGGTTGTGCTTGTCCCGATCGTTGTCCCGATGACTGTCCCGATGATTGTCCCGATGGTTGGCAAAAGCCCGTTTGACAGAAATGTTTAAAAAGTGTTGGGTTTCCTACGAATCCGCAAGAGCGCGCGGGATGAGATTTTGACATTTTTTTTGTTGAAAAACCATTGGTTTTTTGATGTTTTTATGTTAAAATCGCTCCGAACACTAAGCTTTTGGAAGGATTTCGTCTTGCGCGCGCGAATGTCCACTTTACCTTATTTTTTGCAAGGGATTCTTGAAATTTGATTATATTAGAACAAGAAATGTCATTTTATAGTGTTTTTTGCAAGGGAAAACGGATTACAACAAAACAACCGGATCTGGATCACATCGTTTTACCTGAGGCTTCCTCACGAAAATGATGAAAATGTAGCTGCGGCCTAGGCGCGGCGGGGGGGGCGTGCACCAGGGGGCCCAACAATAATTATTCTTTAGAAGTAATAATATTCAACAATCATGTTAAGACTGTTCGCCCTTATCTGCCCGAGTGTCGAATAACGCGAATTTCCCAAACCCTCGATACCCGCCCTTTTCGTCTTCGATCGAACCCCTTTTGGGTGGTATCCCTTTCTTCCCTGCAGGCAGGGCCCCGGCAAGCGGCGGGGCGGCCGCGGACCGTCGGCCTGGCCAGCGGCAGCGCTGATCGGCGGAGCGGCCGCGGACCGTCGACCCGACCCCAAATGGGGACGGACAGGGGACCGACCACGACGACGACGACGACGTCAACGACGGAGACGACGACGACGACGGCGACGACGACGACGAGCGAAAGCGAGAGCGAGAGAGAACGACAGCAGGGCCACGAAGGACACGAAGTAGGCCACGAAGGGCGACAGCGGGGACGCGAAGGGAATGCGTATGGGGCCACGAAGAGCGCGAACGAGCGAAGGCAACAATGGGGCCACTGGGGTAGCACCTGGGCCACGTAGGACAATGAGGGGGCCGCAAACGGCGACAGCGGGGCCACGAAGGGCATGCACATGGGGCCACAACGGGCGCAAACGAACGGGGGCCACGAAGGGCATACGTATGTTGGGCCGCGGAGGGTAAGGACGGCGCCACTGAGGGCAGCAACGCGGACACGAAGAGCAGCGAGGGGACCACGAAGGGCGACAGCGGTGCCACGAAAGGCATGCATATGGGGCCACCACGGGCGCGAACGAGCGGGGGCCACGACGGGCATACATATATGGGGCCACGAAACAAAGCGAGGGGGCCACGAAGGGCTGCAACGGGGCCACGAAGGGCAGCGAGGGGGCCACGAAGGGCTGCAACGGGGCCACGAAGGGCTGCAACGGGGCCACGAAGGGCAGCGAGGGGGCCACGAAGGGCTGCAACGGGGCCACGAAACAAAGCGAGGGGGCAACGAAGGGCTGCAACGGGGCCACGAGGGGATGCAACGGGGCCACGAAACAAAGCGAGGGGGAAACGAAGGGCTGCAACGGGGCCACGAAACAAAGCGAGGGGGCCACGAAGGGCTGCAAAGGGGCCACAAAGGGCAGCGAGATCCCGATTCCTGGGTCATCTGCGAAGGAGTCCTAAGCGTGAGCGCGACTCCTGGGTGCCTGGGTGTCGGGAGCGCGGCGCTGGAGTATATTGCAAGAAATTCCAACGCAAGGGAGCTAATCTTCAGTAAATGGCAAGCAAGTCTCCAGCGAGAGCGCGACTCCAGAGCGCAGGAGGAGCGATTCTTGAATAAATCGTAAGGAAGTCCCAAGCGAGAGCGCGACTCTTGAATAAAATGCGAGGAAGTCTCGGGCGGGAGCGGGGGTCCTGACTAAATTGTGAGGAAGTCTCAGGCGGGAGCCGTTGTTGTTGTAACTCGGGGGCAAGGGGGCCAGTTTGAGCAGGAAGACTTTCCTTGACAAAAAACAAAGTGCGAGCCCCGGGGGGGGCACTTCAATTTACAAAAAAAGTGTGCACCGGTGGGGGGGATCAACAATAATTATTTTTCAAGAATGAGAATTCAACAACAACAACAACAACAACAACAACAACAACAACAACAACGACGACGACAACGACAACGACAACAGCAACAACAACAACAACAACAACAACAACAACAACAACAACGACGACGACGACGACGACGACGACGACAACAACCACAGCAGCAACAACAACAACAACAGCGTTGTCAGCAGCAGCATCATCATCGGCATCATCCTCAGCAGAAGCATCGTCATCACCACCACCATCATCATCAGCAGCAGAATCAGCATCATCGCCATAATCCTCATCATCATAATCGGCACCATCAACACTAGCCCTATCATCGCCACTGTCGTAACAATCCTCATTACCAACAGCAGTAACATCATTTTGAGCATGATCATGATCAAGACCATCATCGCGGTCAACGCCACCATCCTCATAATCATCGTTGTCATGAGTATGACCACCGCTATCATAATCATATTCAGCATCATCATCCTTATCTTCCTATGCATATTCATCTTCATTGTCATCACCAACACCGTCAAGCGTCACGATCATCATCACACCTGATCAGCGTTATCATCACCATGACCATCATAGTCGTCATCATACTCATCATCCTCACCATCGCCACAATCCTGAACATCATCATCAGCAACATTGTCGTCGTCGACATTGCCGTAACCATCGTCATCGTCATCATCAGCAGCATCAGCAGCCTAATCATCGCAATCATCGTAATAATCAGCGGCAGCAGCATTATCACCATCATCCTCGACGTCATCATCATCATCATCATCATCATCATCATCATCATCATCATCATCATCATCATCATCATCATCATCATCATCATCATCATCATCATCATCATCATCCATCATCCCTCCTCCTCCTCCTCCTCCTCCTTCTTCCTCCTCCTCCTCCTCCTCCTCCTCCTCCTCCTCCTCCTCCTCCTCCTCCTCCTCCTCCTCCTCCTCCTCCTCCTCCTCCTCCTCCTCCTCCTCCTCCTCCCCTGCCACTCTCCCCGCTCTCCCCGACCCCTTTCTGAGCGCCAAG
>CAUYUJ010017059.1:1803197-1830697 GCA_963575745.1 Prorocentrum cordatum | reverse complement strand
GGAGAGGGCAAGCCAGCCAGGTCCAACTGGTCAGCAGGCCCCGCCCACCCCCACGTTCCCTCTCGTGCACTGCACAAGAACAACCAATGCTCGCGATCCTCGACCCTCGATGCTCGATCCTCGATCCGCTATCCTGGATCCTCGATCCTCGATCCTCGATCCTCGATCCTCGATCCTCGATCCTCGACCTTTTCTGTTGAGACTGGCGCGCGTTCCCACCTGGCGAACAGAAGACGTTCGCGCGCGGTCCTGCCCTCGACGACGAGGCGAAGTGGCAGAAGCGCTGGCCGCGCACGGGCAGGAGCGGGCAATCCAGGAAAGCGCTGCGCGGCGCTGCGGCGAGACCATCATTTACGCTTCTCTCGCGGTAAAGAACATGCGGTTACATTGGCAAAGACACGTCGTGCGCCGCGTCGAAGCAGCACGGCCACCTCCGCGCGAAATCTTCGCGGCGCTTCGGCGAGGAAAGATATGAAAACGCTCGTGCGCGAAGCCGCGGCCGCTTTCAAGGACGCTCGGCAAGGAAACAATGTGCGCCGAAACCGCGCGGGAACACCAGTTTCACCCGATGTCTGCACAAAGTGTGGGCGAGGACGACAATTCGCTCGCTCGCGAGCGGCCCCACTCCTAATGACTGGGCGGGTGAAAAAGATGCGCCGCGCCCATGTGGGACCGCCACTGTCACACTCTACCCCTGGCGTGGCAACGCCACCGGGAAGCACTAGCATGTCACTCGACTCGCCGCGAGGCAACGCCTCGAACGAGGGGAACGAAAAAAATGATCCATGATCCACTCAATGCCCTGATTTCGACATCTTCCGCGCGGATTGGCCGCACTATCACACTCGCAGTTCTCAATTCTAGGACAGTCCTGCGCGGGCCGATGGGCGCGCGGAACGGCAACGCCAAGGGGCGAAAAGAAATTGGTCCGCTCGACGCGCCACGCGGTAACGCGCGCATGGCGAAGCAGAACTACTGCTAGATTCGATTCGTCACGTGGCAACGCCGAGAGGCGGAGAAAAATACGAATCCACTCCTACTCGCCACGTAGCATCGCCTGCAACGGCGCAAAGAAAAAATCTCCGCTCAATTCTCCACCTGGCGACTCCTCGGGAGCGGAACAACCATTCGACTCTGGGCGTGGCAGCGCCGCGGGGAGGAACAGATACCATTCCATTCGACTCGCCGCGCGGCAACGCCTCGAACGAGGGGGCCGAAAAAATAATCCACTCACTGCCCCCCCCCCCCCGATTTTATCAAATTCCGCGCGGATCGGCCGCACGGACACCCTGAGAATCCGGCCTGCGCGGGCCGATGGGCGCGCGGAGCGGCAACGCCACGGGGCGAACACGAACGTGCTCCGCTCGGCGCGCCACGCGGCAACGCGCGCACGGCGAGACGGGGCCGCTGCTCTGCTCTGCTCGTTGCGTGGCAACGCCTGGGGGGCGAACAAGCGTGCAAACCCACGCCTGCCCGTCACGCGGCAACGCCCGCATGGGCGACGACACGGCATCCCCCGCTCCACGCGCCACGCGGCAGCCGCCGCGGGAGCGAGACCATGTTCCACGCTACCTTTTGGCGCGGCAACGCCGCGGGGGGGAACAGGCAGCATGCCACTCGACTCGCCGCGCGGCAACGCCTCGAAGATGGGAGCGAACAGATGCTCCACTCGACGTCCTCATTTCAGATCTTCGGCGCGGACCGGCCACATTGATATACTCAGAGCTCTCAGAGCTCTCAGATTCGAGAACGTCCTTGTCGTTCGTCGTCGTCCGTCCACAACCGCCGTCGCCGCGAAGCCGCGGTGAGAAAGTACGCAGGGCGAGCGGGGCGAAAAGATTTGAGAAAATATCCTGGGAATTCCTAGTCTAACCGATCGGAATTCCTGGTTTCGCGTTGACTTCCCGTTTTCGCGGCCGAAACCGATTCACGGTTTCGACCGTTTGATTTCCGGGTTTGGAACCGACTCCGGCGTTGAGCTCTCCACCGGCCCAGGAGCTTGTACCACTTGTTGCTGCCCAGGCTGATGGTCTTGGCGTACAGGAGCCTCCATGCCTCGGTGGCGCGCTTATGGTAGCTCGGGTGCCCGAGCCAGAATTGGAGCCACTCGAGGATGGTTTGCCTCCTGAACTCGACGGCGGGGCCCTTGTCGCCCAGGAAGGCGACCAGTAGTAAAGCAACGCCTAGGTACACATCCAGAAATCGCTCGCGCCGCCTGTCTTCGCTGCTGTAATATCGCCGACAGCGCGAGGCCCATGATCTGATGGCCGCAGGTGCCCATGGGTCGCGACCGAATGATCAACGGGCCATTCGCGATCTCGGCGAAGGAAACGTGCCTGTGGATCTTGCCAATGACGCGGTTGGTCCTGCATTTCGCCTTGTTTGCCTTCTTGGTCGCCTTCACTAGACTTCTCTTCTATACGCCTGCGGTGTCGATGCCCAGGTCGACGGCGTAGTTGGCGACCTTGATGTGGTTGCCCTCCGTCTTCAGCGCGACGTAGACGGAGAACGCGATGGACGGGCCGGAAGCGATAACCGTAGTCTTAGGGGAGACCTTGCGCTCCGCGTCGACCATGCCGTCGCAAAGGATGGTGCCGACGCCCACCAAGTCCCTGATGACCTGCTTGGGCGCCCCCTCTGTGTCGTCGGCGAAGGTTCGCAAGCCCGCGTAGGCGTAGCTATTGTGGGCTTGCAACAAGATGGGTCCAAATTATACTCCGGCAACCTTGCCACCGCGGGCGCCGCCGGCAACGATGTAGCGCTGTGGGTCGAGGTATTCGCTGACCCACAGGCCAATGCTGAAGTACCGCGGGGCCGCGTACTGCTGCACCTCCAGCGCGACATCGACCGCGGGGAAGCATTCAAGCACGGCCGCCTCCAAGAGCTTCGTGCAATTGGCAGAAACGTAGACGTTGTCCACGTCCATGAAGAGCGTCGCGAAGGCGACTCCGAGCGTGGCCGCGGTCTCGTCGGGGAGGGCCTTTACCAGTGCAGCGCGGAGTGCGCTGGAACCCTTGATGGATGTGCCCCCGAACTCGCCGAGCTCGCGGGACCACTGGTCCGTGATGGGAACGCTGGGAACGGTGGGGAGCGTCCCCAAGATGCGCTCACCACCAGCAGGCTTGGGCACCATCGCGCCCACCGTGAAACAGACCTGCTGTGGCCAGAGCGCTTCGTCCTCAATATTGCTGCAAAGGTCGGCGAAGCCCTGGATGGCCGACGTTGTCGACTCCCTTCGCCTTCTTTGAGTTGGACACGCTTACGATGGAGAGGATGTGGTGCTCTTCAATGGGCGGGAGCGGGTCGTCCTTCGCGATGATGTGGATCTTCTCGCATGCCTTGACGAGCTCGTCCAAACGTCCCTCCACATGTCCACCGCCGTGTTCATGACGAGGCATGGGTCGCCGCAGGTAGTGCGGTCTCGTTTGAGCTCACGCTTCTGCGTGTTGGGATCGACGACGGTGCGGTGCATTGGCCAGGCACGCTGTTCCACGCATTCTTGGCACATTCCAGTAGCGTGTGCGTGCTCTACCTGCAGTTCTGTCCATGGCCGTGCTCGCCCGCCGCAGGGTTGCGGCGCGGTTCAGGTCGTCGTCGTCACAGAAGTCTAGGGAGACAATATGGAGCTTCACTCGTTTATCTCCGCGGGGTCAATCTTGGATCCGAAATGGTCCACGGTGAACCTGGGGCCCTCGAGCTCGTCGGTCTTGAAGTTGATCTGCTTGCGGGTGCTGGCCTGCGCCCTGTGGTCCTTGTCGTTGTGGACGAAGGCCGTGTAACGCGCGAGGCCGCCTCGGAGTTTTTGAGGTACGTTCTCCCAAGGGTTGCCTTCCTCGTCTGGGTGACCGTCCTGTACCCTTGGGCGCGGCCCTGGTAGCAGCCCCGGTCATCCTCTGGGCTGCCGTGCGTCTCGAAGACGGCGATCTCTATGGTGCCCCCCCGCTTCGGGTAGTCAGCGTTCCGGCAAGGAATAGCAAAGGGGCCATAATTGGAAGGGAACGGCAGTGAGCACGGAACAAGGACCTGGGAATGGGGAGCAACGAGCAACGGGAACATACCATAACCACATGTTGTACGATCCCTGTCCAGGCACCCCCGCACACATCCCTCAGCACAACCCGCGCGACGAATATTCACACAGACTGCATCGTCATGGAATGATTCCTCGTCTTCCTCCTCCTTTTCCTCCTCCTCCTCCTCCTGTCCCTGCCCCTCCTCATCATCCCCCTCCCCCTTTTCAGCATCACCATCATCGTCATCACCATCACGATCATCATCGCCACCAGCATCCCCATCATCGTCAACAACAATCATATTCAGACTGGTCGCTCTTATCTGCCCGCACGCCATTCCCCACATGTATCCCAAACCCTGGCTACCCGCCCTCTGCGTCTTCGATCGTACTCCGACGGGGTTTGTACATATAAACACATAAATAATTGTCGTCGTATATAGATATACGTATATATAAGTATCAGACTATATATAAATGTACAGATATAAATATTAATATCCATGTACATACATATATATATACCTGACATGCCACGCGAATTTAGCGCAGACCCTGAGACAGGGGAAGGGAGGACGGATGGATCGGGGAGGGAGAAGGATGGAACACAAGAGAAATTAGCATGAGGGGGGGCTAGGAGCAGAAAACACGCGGCATGACCACACGGACAGATCGGGCGGGCAGACCCTAACGGGCGCTCTGGAAGGCGGGCCCAAGCGGCCAGGTCGAGCAGGCGTCTTGCTTGAGCGTGAGTCCTACATGGATCGCGAAAAAGTCCCACCAGCCCTGCGGGCGTAGGTGGTCTAGCGCGGTTCCTCTTCCAACCCCCTTCTTCCCCTTCGGGGAGGGGTCAACCCCCTCTCCCCGACCCCCCCCCCTTGACCCGGACGGGGGTGGTCGCAGGTACTTGGAGCGTCCAAGATGGCCCAAGATGGTTCCAAGAGGGCCTCGGAGAGCCCAAGATGACCTCTCTCAAGATGGTCCAAGATACATCAACATGGCTCCCAAAATGCCCCAAGAAGCCACCCAAAAAACCCAAGGATGATCCATGAATTGTACCTTTTCGCTTTTTTGTTTTCGATGGCCTTCCGGAGCCTCATGATGGCTCCCAGAGGGCCCAAGATGGCCCCAAGAGGGGCCCAAGAGAGCCCAAAGACGGCCCCAAGAGCGCCCAAGAAAACTCTAAGAGCGCCCCAAGTGGGGCCCAAGAGGCGGTTTTATACACTCCAGAATGGCGCGCCAAATTGGAGTTCCCCTCTGCTTGTATCGATATCCTCCAAGATGGCCCGAAGAGCGCTGCCAAGGCAACCAAGAGCGACCCAGGGGGGCCCCAAGAAGCGCCCGAAAGGCCTCCAAGGGGCTCCCAAGAGACACCCAAGATGCATCAATATTACCCCAGAAGCACCCAAGACGCTCGAATAGGCCCCCTGGGCGCCTCGCGTGGGCATCGTTCCTGGATGGGCTAGTGGGCATACTTTTGTTCGCAAGCGATACGGAAGCGCCGCACGCCGTCAAAGCCATAGCGCGCTAACTACGGCCTAAATTGCGCAAGAGAAGGAAAGAGCACGAGACAATGAAAGAAAAAGACGGCGGAAGAGACAAGCAGCGGGCGAACCTCACTGCCGCTCAGAGGAGCGCCAGCGCCAGGTCGAACACGTGGGCGACGTGCAGCACCACGAAGTAATTGAAGTCCGGCCCAGAAGAAGGGAAGAAAACGTGCAAGCGCTCGACGGAAGTCCGGATCGACGGTCACCAGATTGCGCGAGGAGTCGGCGAGAGGAAGCCAAACTCCGGCGAAGAGTCGGCGAGAGCCAACGCCAGGAAACATGAGCAGGCCCTGGGGAAAGCAACGCGGGGAAGGACCGGGTGCCCGTCTACCCCGGGCAGAACGAGGCGGCAGACTCAAGGCGAGCCGCGGGCCCAGGAGCCCTGGAGAGCCCCAGAAATAGGGAGAGGCCAGCAGGCAGACCTCTGGCGCATCCAGGGTGGCCACGACGCAGGGAAGGCCCGCAGACCTGCGTCCAGGGTCGGGGGGGGGGCCCCAGCGACCTCATGCGCAAGGCTGGGCCGGCGGGAGAAAACGGCGGCAGGCCGTCGCAGTCCGGGCGCGACCGCGAGAAGCGGGACCCGGCAGCATAAAGCGAGGGAACCCACCGAGAAATTACTCCCCAGGGGGGGCGTTGGCCCGAGCGCGACGGGCCGGGGGGGTTACCCTGCGGCCTCGCACGCTAGAGCGGTGCCGCCGCGCACCAGCCGCGGCGACGCCGACCACCGTCGTCGCCCGAGGGGAGCTGACGGCGGCACCGGCGCCGGCAGCACCAGCAGCGGCAACCGCGGCGGCTGCGGCGACGCGCGGCAGGCGGAGGCGGCGCGCGCGGCGTCAGCAGCCGCGCCCCAACCGGCTCGGCGGTCTCGTAGCGAGAGACGACTGAGGGGACTGAGGGATCCCGCTGCGGCGCCGGGGGCGGGCGCAGGGGTGGCGACCCGACGCCATCAGGCGCAGCGTCACAAGCAAACCGAACAAAGGCGAGCTGGGGGGCCAGGGGAGGGCTGGCGCCCCCATTTGCGCGCTCGCGGGGCGGCATCAGGCACGAGGCCGGGGCGGCCGCAAGGAGCGGCCGCAAGGAGGCGCCGCAAGGAGGCGGTCGCAAGGAGGGATCAGTGGGGTTACTTTTTTGGTTGGCGGCTCCTAGGCGACCGCCAAGGAGCGAGAGCGACGTCTGGGGCGGCGGCACGGTGCGAATTTGCGAACACGGCCGCCAGCGTCGGCAAGCCAGCTCGCATAACTACAACAGGCAAGCACCTGCAGTAAGACATGCAACGAAAGCAAACGCAAGTGCAATAAGCAAAATGCTCTTCATTCGGCAGCGGAGAGTCGCCCTGTTGGCGCCAGTCCGCGCGGCCGACCTAGCCCGGGCAGGTAGTGCCAGAGTACCACAGCCGTATCGAAGTCGGCAATAACAGAGGCAGAAGAGGCAAGAACCTACAGAACGCTCACTCCGCGATCCACACCGTTGCCCATGGTGGGGCCGACCAGCCAGCGAATCCGAAACCACTCACGAGTCTGAACCACGATGATAGGACACGCCTGCCCACGCGTCAGTACTGCTGCCATCGGGTAACGGGCGAGGGTTGCCAAGGTACCGACACGGCCCGAATGCGCGCTTGGCACACATCGGAGCGCGGCCAACGTCTGGGCTTGCTCCACGCACATCCAATCATGTTGGCAGCGCCGGATGCACACCCCATCATGATGCATGGTGCGGCATACGCGTTAACTTCACATACGCATAACAAACGCATGCCAAACTTTACGGACCAATGCCTGGCATTGGTCTGTAAAGTTTGCCACAGGCACCTTGCAAGGTGCACGTGGCGATAAACGCCAATGGAGTCTAGAGGGAGAGGGAGGGCGAGGAGGAGGAGAGGGAGGGCGAAGAGGAGGAGGAGGAGGAGTAGGAGGAGGAGGAAAGAGGAAACAAAAGGGAGGAGAAGGAAGAGGAGGAGAGGAGAAGGAGGAAGAGAGGACCGTCGAGCCAGCGCTAGAAAGAGGAGAGGGGAGGAAGGAGGAGAAGGAGGAGGAAGAGGAGGAAGAGGAGGACGAGAAAGAAAAGGAGGAGGACGAATGCGTGATAATGAGGGGAGGAGGAAAAGGAGGTGGAGGAGGAGGAGGAGGAGGAGGAGGAGAAGGAGAAGGAGGAGGGGAGGAGAAGGAAAAGAGGAAGAGGAGGAGGAAGGCGGAAAAGGAGGAGGAGGAGGAGGAGGAGGAGGAAGAGGGCGAGGAGGACGAGGAAGAGGAGGAAGAGGAGGAAGAGCAAGTGGCAGTACCGCGCGGTATACGCACCCTGCGCGGCGACGAGGAGCCGGCCAGGGTCAGGAGGGAGGGGGGAAGGGAAGAGGAGGAAGAGGAGGAGGAAGAGGAAGAGGAGGAAGAGGAAGAGGAGGAGGAAGAGGGGGAGGAGGAGGAGGAGGAGGAGGAGGAGGAGGAGGAGGAGGAGGAGGAGGAGGTCGCTGCCACCGCCGCCGCTGCGTCGTCGTCGTCGCCGCCGCATGCCGCGGTGGCCGCCGTCGTCGCCGTCATCGCCGTCGTTGCTCGCCGACGCCGCGTTGACCGCGGCGGCGAAAACAGCAACGACAGCGGCGCGGCGACGATGACAGCTGCGACAGTGCAGACGGGGACGGCGAAAACGTTGAAGAATACGATGGCGAAAATGGCGGCGACGACGATGTCGCGGTCCCCGGGCCGAGCGAGCTTCCTCCGTGCCCGGCCTCGCCGGCGGCGACGGTCCTCAGGTGGCCTCGAGTTCCGTCCGTTCGGGCTCCCTCCTGCGCCTCTCCCTCGTCCTCGTTGTCGTCGTCGTCTTCGTTGTCCTCCCTCCTCCTCCGCCTCCTTCTCCTTTTCCTCCTCCTCCCCCCTCCTCCTGCTACTACTCCTGCTCCTCCCGCTGCTCCTGCTGCTCATGGCTCCTCGTCCTCCTCCTCCTCCTCCTCCTCCTCCTCCTCCTCCTCCTTCTCCTCCTCCTCCTCCTCCTCCTCCTTTTCCCCCCCCTCCTCCTCCTCCTCCTCGCTGCGGTTTGAAACCTCGATGCTATATTCAAGTGGAACCCACGCAGGGAAGTTGTAGGTGCGGTTTGGGCTCCCGGGGGGCTCGCGCGCGGATCGCATGCCCACGGTTTCGTTTTTTTTTTGTCCAGGTTAAATCCGCCAGTGGTCCAGGATATATGTACTCATTGATGTACTTCCCGCACGCTCCAGAAATGGGAGCGGAGGAAACGGAGCGGGGGGAATGCAAACCCACGTCGCACCATATTAAAACAAGCGTGCTCGACGGGTCGATACAAGTGATCGGTATTCCGTCTCAGAAAAATTGTCTTCTGTCTTCTTCCTCCTCCTTCTCCTCCTCCTCCTCCTCTTCCTCCTCCTCCTCCTCCTCATCCTATCCCCCTGGTTTGACTATCAGGCATCGGGCAGTTGAGAAGCATATGCATTTTTCGCCACGACCGTCGTGCGAGAAACACGCTTACAACGTGAAACGTCCAAGCATCTGACGCTTGATCCAACGGGCAGCGATAAACACCCCATACCGCTGCAGAATTCTTAAACTAGCTCTCTTAGGATGGCACCCCCTACCCAATCTCGAAATGTGGCCCATGAACGTTTCGTCCATGAACACATGGGTCTTCCGCGGGTTCAGACGCGTCACAAGATCATCGATCGTGTGCGTACAGTAGTGGAACTTGGGCCTGATTTTCCACAAGCACCTGCCCGACTTCAAGGCAGTGTCGCCCAACTGGGGGATGATTTTCCTGCTGCCCCCGATCCTCCTCCATCCTCTCCTTCCTCCTTCCTCCATCGCCCTCCTCCCCCTCCTCCTCCTCCTCCTCCTCCTCCTCCTCCTCCTCCTCCTCCTCCTCCTCCTCCTCCAATCCCCCTCGGAAAAAAAAAAACACGCTCGCCTGTTGGAACGTGTACAAAAACGTGTAGCCGCAGTGCTGGGCCTCCACAGACTGGGCATCTGTAAGCCACTCGTCGGCCACGTCCAATATGTGTAGCAGCTGAGATAACGACCAAAAAAGCACACGCATCAGCCTGTGCGAATCTCCGTCTAAATTGAAACGCCAACTCAAATCGGCCATGAACGAGGACAGAAGTTTGACGTGCGCTGCTTTGATCTTAGTGCTGAGCTCTGGGTACTCGGTCTGTTTAGTCCTCCCAATAATGCTCATGCTGAGTTCGACGGGCACTGGCTTAATGCTATTACTGTGGCACCACCTGGGGGGGAGAAACAAACAGGAATGACGCTTTTGATGTCCCCCCTTTGGCCCAAAGATGGGCCGTCACATGATGGGTATGTTTTCCACTACCACAACCACAAAGGAGGGGGAGTGACCCTCCTCCTCATCGTCCTCCTCCTTCCCCTAGTCGTGGTGGCGGAAACATGCCAATCATCACATGCGCTATCATTTAGCGCACCCCGGGGCCGTTTGAAATCGCGAACGATCAGCTTCAGAGCGTCATTCCCCTTTAACAAGTTGCCATCCGAGTCCGCCGCCCACGACTTAACGGGGGCCCTGGGGGGAAGGCGTTTCGTTTTCAAACACAGGCCTTCGTCTGCGGAGACACCTAAACCAAAACCCTCAAGCAAATCCCAGAAGGGGCCAAGCGGATCAGACGACAATCGGATATCTCCCCGACGTGCATGCCCTCGACAATCTCAGTCAAACCATTCGCAACTGCGTCTCCCGCCAGGCCTTGGTACCAATCGTGGAGCAAATCGCCCCACACAGTCTGAAGGTGAAACCCTGGCACAACAGTGAAAGGACTGCGACGAGGCACTGAAGCAAGCCACTGATCGTGAGTCATCTCTGTTGAGCGCCAGCCAGCAGCAAAAGTAGCGTCGCCACAGTTGTACTCGGCAATGCCTTAAGCTCTCCTCCTCCTCCTCCTCCTTCTCTTCTTCGTCCTTCTCCTCCTCCTCCGCGTCATCCCCTCTCCTCCTTTCCCCCCTTCCTCCCTTCCCCCTCCCTTCCTCCTCCCTTCCTCCCCCCTTCCCCCTCCCTTCCTCCATCAGCCTTTTGACGTGAGTTTGCACGCCAAGCATCGCTCGCAGATGAACGTC
The DNA here is from genome assembly GCA_963575745.1 of Prorocentrum cordatum. NCBI lineage: Eukaryota > Dinophyceae > Prorocentrales > Prorocentraceae > Prorocentrum > Prorocentrum cordatum. The sequence goes on along the minus strand of CAUYUJ010017059.1, from coordinate 1,820,066 downwards.
GCATTGTAATGGCGGTCTGAGAAGTCCGCCCGCCTTCGCGAAGGTCGCCCTAAAGGCGCGCCGACCACCTGCCCGCGCTGTTGAGGAGCCCCGAATGTCAGTCCGCCCCGGGACGTGAAGAATTCAGGGTTGGTCGGAAAACGCGTAGCGATGAAATGGCACTCGCGCCTGACAGGGGGGTTCGAAGGGTACGTGTTGGCATGCGGCTGGTTCGCATTGCGATGATGCAGGGGTTGATTTCTGACACTGCGTAGACCGTCAAACTTTGAACGATCGGTTGCTCTCTGATCGCCCGATCGTTCAATATCTGATGATGCGGCGTGCAACCATGATTGCCTGCGGCGCGTTCGCCGCCGCGTCGACGCAGCGCGAACCGATCGTATGTATGATCAGTTGTCAGGTTCATCGCCTGCTCTTGCGGTCGCCCTTCATGCCGACATACACCCCCCGGAACCCTCCCGCAAATGGCGCCCCACTTCCAGACAGGGCGTTGGCGTTGTAGTCGCAAGGCGGGAGGCACCCAGAAGCGAGCACGCTAATGTCCCAGGCGATGTATCTAGCAAGCTCGACCATCATCGCGTCTCGCGAAGATGCCGCACTCACCAAAGAGCATGGCAAACACAGGATAGGAAACTTGCAATCCCAAACGCACGTTCCTCCTTGCGCGGTCCCGCTGAACTCTGGAAGTCCGGTTCGGGGTTAGAGTCGGGTGCGGGGTCAGAGTCGGGATCGGGGTTAGGGATCGAGATCGGGGTCGAGTTTGGAGTTGGGTTCGGAGTTGGGGTCAGAGTTCAGAAAGACGCGCGTCCTGCCGTATGTATTGTGCTCCAGCTGAACACTACGTACTCTGTGTTCTTGAACACCTTGGAATCACATTCTGGCCAGAAGCACAGGTGGGGGGGCAACCTAGCTTCCAAAATGGCGGGCCCGAACAACTACAGAGCTTATAACGAGATTCGGGTGCTACCGATGGACCTCCACCCCATCCGCGTGGAGCACTATGCCCAACGTCTTCGAGAGCTCGTCCAGCGAGCGCCCCGCGACGTCCGGGTGGGCGCGCGCCCAAGCCATATCCAACGAATTCCCCCAAAACGAACGGATACCTACGGCGCCGTTGCGCCCAAGAAGACTTACTGATCTCTGCAAAGGACCCGCTTTCCACAGCGCCTGAAACACTTTGAACATTGGCATAACGTGCACAACCGTTGGAACCAGCGTGTGGGATGTCTCGGTCTCCAAAGGCAGCGTCAGCTCAAGTGGCTCCAGGTCGAAGCCCAACTTCGGGCCCAGCCACCATGGGAGCGTTTTCTTTGTTCGGAAGGTGCGAGTTCGTCCGCTCCTCCTCCTCCCCCTCCTCCTCCTCCTCCTCCTCCTCCTCCTCCTCCTCCGCCTCCTCATCCTTCGGTCACGCTCCACCTTCTCATCATCCTCATCCTCCTCATCCTCCTGAAAAGACGAGCTCCTGTGGAAGTCGCGCTCGATGTGGCTGTCCTGCTTCCCGTTGGCGCCCAGCTGACTGAAGAAGCGAGTGGTCTCGGTCGCCTCGTTGGGGCACTCCTCCACGAGCGCCTCGGCGAGGCCCCTGAGGTCGGTGAAGTAGGCCCCGCGGCCTCTGAAGGTAAAGAACCACTCTCCTCCTCCTCCTCCTGCTCCTCCTCCTCCTCCTCCTTCTCATTATCCTTCTCCTCCTCCTCCACCTCTTCCTCCTCCTCCTCCTCTTTCCTCCTCCTCCTCCTTCACCTCCTGCCTGGACGCAAATGAGTAGGGAGGAGGAGGAGGAGGAGGAGGAGGAGGAGGAGAAGGAGGAGGAGGAGGAGGAGGAGAAGGAAGAGGAGGCAAAGGAGGGGGCCACCCCTCTCTACCCCGTGCATCCCTTCTTATCACCATCTTCCTCCTCCTCCTCCTCCTCCTCATCATCATCATCAACATCAACATCAACATCAACATCATCAGCATCATCATCATCAGCATCAGCATCATCATCAGCATCATCATCAACACCACCATCATCAGCATCATCATCAGCATCATCATCAGCATCAGCATCATCCTCATCCACCTCATCATCATCAGCATCATCTCATCGTGATGGTGATGAGGATGATGATGAGAGGGGATGCACGGGGTAGAGAGGGGTGGTCCCTCCGCTTCCTCCTCCTCTCCTCCTCTTCCTCCCTCCTCCCTCCTCCTCCCTTCGATCCACCTCCTCTTCCTCCTCCCCCTCCCTCCGAAGGAGCGGAACTAAACCAACGCCCCGAATGTTTTATTTTGGAAGCTGAGCCTACGCGCTCGATAAGGTTTCTGAAGAAGGGGCTCTCGCGCATGCACTCGCTGAGCCGCCGCTTCTTGCGCGGGTGCGCGTCGGCGCCATCGGCTCCAGGCGGTCCACCGCGTTGCAACGTACCTGGCGCCGGGCCCCTCCTCATCCTCTTCCTCCTCCTCCTCCTCCTCCTCCTCCTCCTCCTCCTCCTCCTCCTCTTTCTCCTCCTTCTCCTCCTCCTCCTCCTCCTCCTCCTCCTCCTTCTCCTCCCCTTCCTCGACCTCTTCCCCCTCCCCCTCCTCCTCCTCCTCCTCCTCCTCCTCCTCCTCCTCCTCCTCATCCTCCTCCTCTGTCCCTCCACCTCCTCCTCCTTCCTCCTCGGCGGCGCTTTTTGGGCCCCTTGCGGGGCCGTCGATCTGGAAAAGCGAAGGTCCGCGGGCCAGAAATCCATCAAACCCTTGCAGGGCCCCCCTCATCATCATCCTCATCCTTTGCCGCGGGCAAGGCGTCGATTTCCAAACGATGCATCCCCACGCCAGTCGAGCTTGCGGAGTGCTCGCGGGTCGCGAGCAGATGCGTTCCTTGCCGCCCCTTTCACCTCCCTACACTCCAAAAGAAGTAGTATTCAAGCGGGCATTGAATGGGACCTTCCGAGCGAGCATGCGTTAGCGACCCGACGCGGCCCCGAAGGCTCGCGATGAGAAGGGGTTGCTGGCGCATCGCGCTGAGAGGGGCCCAGTCAACTCCCGAAGATGTAATGCCGTGCCAGCGCGCGCTGGATTCCAGCCGCCGTCCGAAGGTGTGGGAGGATTTCACTGTCATGAGTGGTGAGGTGGCTGACGGCGGCTCCCCGACCAGCAACTATGCACGCTTCCGCAAACTGGATTGGAAGCAACTGCAAACGCTGAATGGAAGCAACTGCAAACTGCTTCGCTCCCCGGCCCTGTCACCGATTGGAAGCAACTGCAAACGTTGAATGCGCATCGCGCCCCTATCGCACGGTTGACGCAGCCTGCCTACTCAGCCAATCGGCCAGTACGCCTGCGCTTGCCGCCGATGTTCTTCCCAGCGCTATCCTTCTTCTCACCCTTATCCTCCTTGCCCTTCAGAGCCTGCATCTGCATGCCCCTCGCGACCTTCTTCCTCTCCTCCCACCACTCGAGCTCTTTGGCGATCCGCGGGACGACCCCGGGGCACGAATTGGAAACAGTGGCCGGACCTCCTCCTCCTCTTCCTCCTCCTCTTCCTCTTCTCCTCCTCCTCACTTCTCATCCCCCCTCCTCCTCCTCCTCCGCCTCCTCTTCTCCTCATCATCGTCATCCTCACTTCTCCTTCCCCCCCTCATTCTCTCCTCCTCACCTCCTTCCTTTCTTCCTCTCTCCTCTTTATCCTCCTTCTCCTCCTCCTCATCCTCCTCCTCCTCCTCCCCCTCCTCCCCCCCGCCTCTTCTTCCCCCTCCCTCCGAGGAGGAGGAGGAGGAGGAGGAGGAGAAAGAGGAGGGGGCGATGGAGGAGGAACAAGTAGAAGGGAGCGAGGAGGAGGAGGGAGGGGAAGTGAGGAGGAAGGGGGGAGGAGAAGGATGAGGGGGAGGAGGGGGAGGAGGGCGAGGAGGAGGAGGAGGAGGAGGAGGAGGAGGAGGAGGGGGACAGCGGTGGACGCAGAGCGCATCTGATATTCGGCAGCTCGGGGAAGTCCTCCTTCTTGTCTTTGCCAGCGCGCAGCTTCCCCTTGAACGGGGGTTGTGGGTCGCTAAAGGTAGCCTGCATGGCCCAAGATGTCCTCAGGAATCCCACGGAGGCCTCAGCGGCACCCAGGGCGCCCAAAGTCCCAAGGAGGCCCAAGTTAACCCACACGTCAATCTGCGTGGACACCTTGGGCCAAGGACACCTTTCTTAAGGGGTTGAGAATATAACGGCCACCGCCGACCCGCCGACCCCATCGGCCGATCCTGATTGGTTTTCGGGCTGCGTCCAGCTACAGAGACAAGGGGGTCCCCTGGGCCAGGTCCCCTTCCAGGATCTGCGGTTGGACGTTACATCGGTAGGTGCTGCAGGGGGCAGGACCCCCCCGAGTCCTCAACGGCTTTGTACAGCTTCAGCATCCTCGCGTAGAAGTCTTTCAGGGCCGAAACCAAGGTCTCCGAATACTCCAGGCCATCGATCGAAACCTGCGCCTTGTTGGCATCCACCATGGCCTTCAAAGCGTTCTGGTTCGTGTCTGTGGCGAGCTGGCGCACCGTCATCGGCTTCCCATGGTCATCGGAGCTGGCGGGTGGGGTCTTCCTGGAACGGAAAAAGAGTTGCCAACTTGACCAGGCCATGGCAAGCCTAGTCAAGTTGAAAAATCTTGTCCGTTGATCGTGGCAGGGATTCATTATTTTCCCACGTGTTCCTCCTCTCGTCCTCCACCTCCTCCTCATCCTCCTCCGTCTCCTCCTCCCCCCCCATCCTCCTCCTCCTCCCCCTCCTCCCCCCCCGTCCTCATGCAACAAGTTCACGAGTGGACTTGTTGCCAGAGGACATTATGTATCCTCCCCATCTTCTTTCTATAGTTTGCCCCCCTGGGTCCTTGGCTTCGCGACGGCGCCGACAATCTTCCAGAAGTCCTTCGCATGGGAATCCTCGGTGGGCCGAAGGGTCTGCAGGAGCCCGCCCTCGAGCAGCTTGGCGGGGTCATCGCTGATGTCGCCCGCGCACCTGAGGCCTGTTTTCTCTGTCTTGGAGTGGTCCTTCATGAGCTTCTTGCCAGCAGGGACCGACAGGAGTGAGGGGGTAGGATGGGGGGGAGAAGGATGATGATGATGATGAAGCGCCTTGAAAGGTCGGTTCTCCCAAAACACAAACCTGAGAAGCCACCAATACACCAAATGCGCACGGTAGAGAAAGAGGGAGGCGAGAGGAGAGGCGGAAGGAAGATGAAGCAGAAGAAAGGCGAAGCCCAGCCCAGGATTGAAACCCATGATACTGAAAGAAATCATGAATGATAGATTGTCCGATGTCCCAAATGAATCCCACCACAAGGTCTCTCTTGCTTTGAATGAAGAAGAGAAAAATGAGAAACGTAATGCAAGATAAAGGAGTATGCTCAAATTGATCAACAATCTTGAGTGGCTTGAGTAGCTCTTGAAGCCAATCTTGAGGGCATATGGTCCCAAGGTCTGAAGTAAGCAAGAAGTAAAGAAATCTTTCATTGAGTCCCATGAAACCCATTGAACATAAGTAGCAACCAAGACGGATATATGTACTGAACGAAAGTCTAAAATAGAAACTGAATGTCCCAAGCACGCAATGAACCCAGAAGATACGGAGGCATACAAGATGGAATGTCAAAGCCGAGTGAGAACTCAACCGTGACAACCCACCCCAGGCATATCAAGACCAATGGCGTAAGGTTGAATTCAAACAAGTATGGAGGGCGCAAGATGGATCTGTTTATAACCTTTTGTATTTTGCATTTTGCCAACCAACAACGTTGAAGAACATGCATAGGAGATTGAGGGATACTGGGAGTCCTCCAAAAGCCGCAGGCCCATGCACCGCAGACGCCAGGGGATTCAGTCTGTCGGAGTCCCAGGAATTGCATTCACGGGTACTTCCAGCGCCACTTTTCCACAAAGAAGTCTCCGTCCCACCAGTAGTCAGATAGGTACCATACCACTGGGTGAGGCCAGCCCGATTCGGGGTCGAACCACGTGTCATAGTACTCCGTATACCAGACTTTGGTGTAGACTTTTTCCTCTTCACAGTAGTTCCACATTCCTCCTGAGCCGTGTGTCCACTTGAGACGCTTCTTGGCGGCTAGCTTGACTGGAAGGCTGCGTTTGGCCATCCCCTGGAATTGGATATGGATGTGGATGTTTCCCAGCCGTCTCGGACGAGAGTTCCCGTCAGCATTTGAGGCGAAACGGCTACTGACCAGCAGCCAGTTCTTTCCAAGGAACTCTCCGAACCCTTTCGTCGGGACCCCGAACGTTGACATACAGTCCCTTAAAGCCGCTGTCCCGACAAGCTTTGAAAAGCGGGATTTTGCACCAGTCATAAGTGAAATGAGGACCACCAAGGTCCGATGGTACAAGAAACCGAGCTGGCAACTTGACCACCCTTTGGAATAGCAGCGTAGAGCAGTATGAGAGTGCCTCAAGATCTTGTTTAGACAGGAAGCAGACTTTGCGTTTAGACCTGCAAAGCTTCCCCTGAAAGATAACGTGAGGGTCCGATGCCTTGGGAAGTAGCATACTGAAAGCTTGAGCCCGAGGCTGCAGGAGCCGACAGGAGGCAAGGGAAGGGGAGGGGGCCACCCCCCCAGACCCCAAGAGAGGAGAACAGACTCGAGTCCCAGAACACGGAGGCATCCTGAGGAAGGATGGATTGTTGCGAAGCCACGGTGTCCCTAAGATCGCATGGACCAGGCGGGTCCCAGATAGAATCGCACAAGTGACATCTCCTGGTGTCAGCCAATCCCCTAGGTGGGAGGCAAAGAGAGGAGAGGAGGACACAAATAGGTCTCGATATAGACCCAAATGCAAATTCCGTGGGGCGTCAAATACCCCGCTCCATTAGTATTGGAGCCTGTTCTCTGAGGCCGCAATTAGGTAAGATACCCAGACCTCTGAAGATTCCGTGACATTAAATTTGCGCACTTGCATTCCGTGAAACATTGCCACGGCAAACTTCCGAGTGCGAGGTGCACATGGGCCGCGAAAAAGGCGACGGTCTTTCCCGGTCCTAGCAAAAGACCCAGGGGGGAGAAGGAAGAGGAGGAGGAGGAGGAGGAGAAGGAGGAGAAGGTGAAGGAGGAAAGGGGGGGAGGATTGAGAAGAGGATGGGGGGGGGTGAGGGGGGGAAGTGGGAGCAGATGGAGGAGGAGGAGGAGGAGGAGGAGGAGGAGGGAGGAGGAGGGAGGAGAGGAAGGATGAGGAGAAGGAGGGGGAGGATGAGAAGGAGAACGAGGAGGATGAGGAGGAGGCGGAGGAGGAGGAGTAGGAGGAGGAGGAGGACGGGCGACGGCGACGACGAGGGGTTGACAAGGAGGAGGTTGCAGGAGGGGATGGACCCAGTAGTGGCGGCTCTCTTCGTCGTCCGGGAAATCCTCGTCCTTCTCCCACTGGCCCTTCTCTTCGCGGATCTTAGTGATTTCGTCGACTTTCTCCTATCGGTACAAAACATTTGCGACTCTGCTCATCTTCCTCCTGCTCCTCCTACCTCCTTCTCCTTCCCCATCATCTTTCCTCCTCATCCTCCTCCTCCCCCCCCCTCCTTCTCATCCTCCCTCCCCCTCCCCCCTCTTATGCTCCTTATGTTCCTCCTCCTCCTCCTCCACCTCCCCCTCCTCCTCTTCCTATTCCTTCCCCTCCTACACCTCCTTCTTCCCCCTCATTTCCCTCCTCATCATTCTCATCATCATCCTTATTTTTCCTCCTCATCCCCCTGCTCTTCCTCCTACTCCTCCTCCTCCTCCGCATCCTCATCCGATTCAGTGGGCTCGGCCCGATGGGTCCTTGCGGTAGTACAAGCCCAGGTCCTTCTTGGGCACGAGCTTCCACTGCTCCCGCTCTCGGTTGCGGCGCTCCTCAGTCCTCTCGTAGTACTGTTCGAGCTGAGTGAAGTCCTCCCCGACCAATATGAACTGGTTGAAGAGCCCGTGCTTGTCCTTCTGCAGCGCTTCCTGCAGCTTCGGCGGCAGCCCCCTCTTCCGCGTGAACCTGGAGGCTGGGGCGGAATTGAGGGCACCGAAGATGTACATTCGCCGAATTGGCCTAGCTAATCCCAGGCGAGCGCCCCCCTGGCTGAACCAGGGAGGTCTCATGAGAATGCCAGCGTTCAGCCAGTCCAGGTCGACGATCGCAGATCTTCGACACACCCCTGAGAAGGACAGGACAGGTGAGAGGAAACATGGGGGTGGGGGTCTGATCCCTGGAGACCCCCATAGATACCCGATCGAGCCGCGCAAAGAACCTGTCCCACTCCTTCTTGTGCGTCCCCGCGTTGCACTTACCCTCAGCAGCGGCCTTGAGCTTTGCCTCGGTCTGCTTGATCTTCAGGGCCTCCAGGTTGGCAGCGGAGGCGCCCGCTGCACAGGCGTCTGCGTTATCCTCCGCCGCCTCCTCCTCCTCCTCCTCCTCCTCCTCCTCACCTTCCTCTGCATTGCCCTCATCTTCGGCGTCTCCAGCAGCGTCGTCTGCGGCGCCGCCCTCCGGGGGCTTGGCCGCGTCATCGGGCTCCTCCTCATCCTCGTCCCTCACGCCGCCTTCCTCCTCCTCCTCCTCCTCATCCTCCTCCTCCTCCTCGCCCTCCTCTGGCGCTCCGTCGGCATCGGGCTCTTCCGCCATGCCGCCCTTCTCCGCGGCCTCAGCGGCGGCCGCTTCCACAGGCTGCGCAGCCTTCTCGACGGCCGCCTTGGCTGCATCCTCCTGATCACGGGGGGGTGTCCACCCAAGCGAGGTCAACAATGATTCCATCGAGGTCTGGTTCTGAGTGGCTGCCTGCTGGAACAGCTGGCACAACGCGTCCTGCGAAAGCGTCGGCGCCGCGGCCACCTTCGGCAGGGGCGATTCCACGGGCTGCGGCATGGTCGGCGGAGTCGATGGCACCAGCGCCGCTGACAGGGACGATGCTTGCTCCGACGTCGGATGCGGTGGCTCCTCCTGACGTGCCCTCTTCCTTTTCTTCTTCTTCTTCTTCTTCTCATCCGTGCTGACCTCGGGCTCCGCCGATGGTGGCAGCGCGGGCGCTGGGGGGGCTGGATGCGGCTTGGCGACCGCCGCCATCTTGGCCTTCGCTGGTGGCGGCTGGGGCGCCGCTAGCTTCACTGCAGGCGAACTCTTCTTCACCAGCTGGACGGCATTTGCCACAGATCCCTTTGGCTTCGGCGGGGGTGTTGCGCCTCCTGCTGCCAAGGCTTTCATGATGGGCGCTCCCTTGACGACCTTGCCCGCCTTCGCGACGGACGGTGGCTTCATCAACGCCTTCGGGACCAGGACGCTCTTCGGCAAGTTCGGCGGGGGGCTCTTCTTGGCTGACGAGGCGGTCGCTGATGCCGTTGGCGAGGACATCTTCTTCTGTAGATGTGGTTTATACAGAAAAACTATTCCTCCTCCTCATCATCATCCTCCTTTGCCTCATCCCCGAGCCTCACCACGCTCCTCGAGCTTCATCCTCATCCTCCGCCTCATCATCCCCCCCTTATTGAGGACGATGACGAGGACGGGGACAATGAGGAGGAGGGGTGGAGGAACCTGGCATCGCTCGGACGTGTGCTTTTTTTTCTCGGCGAGGACCCTGGAGGAGCATCCTGGATCATCCTGCGAAAACAACCACGCACGAAACCAACAAAACACAGAGAATGGACGTCCGAGCGATGGCCAGAGAAGAAGGAGGAGGAGGAGGAGGAAGAGGAGGAGGAGGAGGAGGAGGTCAGATTTGGTACACATGTACCAAATATGTGACCCCCTCCTCCTCCTCCTCATCTTCATCCTCTTCATCCTCCTCCTCATCGTCCTCATCTGCCGTCCCGCTCCCCCTCCTCACATTCCCAGCTCTCATCACTAACCCCCCACCTCGTGGGATAGACTGTCCAGGGAGGGGGGTGTAGATTCTGCGAATTAGCACCTGGATCTGGCTCGAGAGGTGACCTTCAGGCGCGGATGCATCCGTACCAATCGTACACTTCCAGTCCTGGATCGAACCCCCCATCTTGTTCCTCAAAAGGGTGAGGGGCGTCGCCGTAAATACGAGGCCAACGATCCATGGGACAGACAGCAGGCGGACCATGAACGGGCAGCGTATAGCACGAAGTTGCGAGTAGAAAACGGTGAACTATAGCACGAAGTTGCGAGTAGAAAACGGTCTCGGGCCACAGTTGCGAGCACGCCACACTATGCACGACATTCATCACGAGTGAACGTGCGCATACACAATAACACAAAACGATAGTGAGATCCTCGTCGGACGCTTCGACTTTGACGCCCTTCGCCTTCCCGTCCACGAGACCGCCCTCTTCAAACGGCAGCCTCTTGGATGTCTTCTTGGGGGCCATATTTGCAAAGCAGTTCAGTGTTGCGGACAATCCGGAGGCAGCAGAAAGAACCACGGGGCGCTTTGAGAGCGCTGGAGGGGCAGACGAGGAGAGCGCGAAGGCAATCCGGACAACATATAACCCAGACCACCTGGCCGCTTCATGTCTGGCTGTGTGTGACGCACATTCACGCAAACGTTCGCACATTCCTCGCAAGCCTCACGCGCATTTGAAGTGACGCAACATGCAGCTGCAAACCGCTTCCTCGCAACTTATCTTCGCAACTTACATCGTTCGCAATTTATCTTCGCAACTTATCCTCGCAACTTATCTTCGCAACTCGTGTTTGCAACTCATCATCGCAACTTACCTTCGCAACTCACATCGTTCGCAGCTTATATTCGCAGTTTACCTTCGCAACGCATCCTCGCAACTCGTATTCGCAACCCGTTCTCGCAAATCGTCTTCGCAATTCGTGTTTGCAACACATCCTCGCAACTTACCTTCGCAACTCGCTTCGCAACTCGTCCTCGCAACTCGCCCTCGCAAGTCGGATTCGCAACTCACGGTCGCAACTTATCTTCGCAACTCGCATTCGCATCTTATGCCATCTTGCTTCCCCTCGCAACCTTATCCTCGCAACTGGCCATGCCGCCTCGCTCTTCGAGAACGAGGTTGCGGCTGCGATTGCGAAGAGAAGGTCTCGAGAAGACGGCTGAGGAGGTCATGGGGGAAAGATTTCGAATGGAAGATCACAGGGCTCGCAGCGGGGCGCAGGAGGGTCGGCGGAGGGGGTGCGGATCCGCTTCAGCATCTCCAGGTCGTTGCACGCGGCCCAGCCATCGCATCTGCGCGCGGGGCCAAGGCAGACGTGAGGGCGGGGATGGAGGAGACAATGCACCAGAGCAACCGAGGAGACGGATGAGGACTAGGATAAGGAGGGGGAGGAGGAGGACGAGGAGGAGGATAAGGAAGGAGGAGGAGGAGGAGAAGGAGGAGAAGGAGGGGAAGGAGGAGGAGGCGAAGCAAGCCCACCCGAGGACTTCTTGCACTGTGATACTATGAACGTTTGCGGTCTTCTCACACGAGGAAAGAGGAGTCGAAGGAGGAGAAGGGTGAGACGGAGGCGGAAGGACAACTGCAGCTGCAGCAGCTGGGATGGGGGTCCGAAATTCTTAAGTCACCATCGGACGCAAGATGTATTTGGCTGCAAGTATATACGACGGCCGAACGCCCTTCTGCCAGACCCTTCGACTGACACCCCACAAGGAGAGACAAGTGCATTGTGCGACCTCGACTGGCACAGATCCCAAAGTCAAATTCACACGCGATGCATGCAACACAGCCGAGCTCGCATTCTGCAAACCGCAATCTAAGCTCAACGTGCTGGACGTCACCCTATATAGGTGACATTTCCGCGCGGCGTCTCAGCATTTGCCATGACAACGAGGATGCAATATATAGGATGACTTACAGCACGTTGAAATACAGCATACTATGTATGCGGCAAGCCGATTACGGCTCCATCCCGAGAGCCGACAGCACTGATCGCAAGCCAGCTCTAGGCCACGATTTCTTCACATGGCGCGGCGTGCCCTTCTCGCGGGCACGGGCTAACTTAGAAGTAAACTCCGCGAAGTCTCTAGAAATCTCATCAGCGCAAGCAGCATGCAACTTCACTAGCGCAGCGGCGAAGGCGGGCGGATACGCCTGCGTGCCCTTAAGATCCTTACCACCGTCAATTGCCCTATCACCACACGAGGAGCTGAAAGTCGCGAACGTCTCGAGGCTGTGGTCCAGGGTGTCGTGGTCCTACAGATGATAATCATAACACGTCCTGTCCTCTCCCTCCCCCATGCCCCCCTCGTATTCCTACCCCCCTCTTATGTAAGAAGTCCACTGGTGGACTTCTTACCAGAGCGGCCTCACATTCCCTCCGCCGCCTCCGTCCCTCCCCCCCCTCATCCTTCATCTCCTCCTCCTCATCCGCCTCATCCTCATCCCCCCTGAATGGAGGCATTCTATCGGGGGCGGGATGTGAGGAGGAAAAGGCGCCATGCACACATGAATGCTGCCCTGGCCTCCTGCAGGAGGCCAGGGCAGCATTGATGTGAATTCAATGGTGGTGTTGCCACGCGTGGGTTCAATTTGAAATTCGCCAATGAAGAGGGGACGGGGGTGGATAGCTGTTCTTTCCCAAGGCATGGCCTCGAAACAGAAGTACTCCGGAAGCCTCAACACGCAACGGTGCCCTGACCAGATCCACGTAGGTTTGAGCGCGTGGCTCCCGAAACGACTCATGTTGAAAGACACTCGCCAGATTCTGTGTTTTTTCAGAAGCCACTGGAACCTCGGGTGCAATTCCATGGACGACCCCCTGGGCTGCTCCAGGATGAAAAAAATGCCTCTACTCATGTAAATCAGTATGATCAGGATGCACCGCTCCACCATGCGGTTCGCGTCTCTGACGCACTGCAGTCTCACGTCCCCTCCAAGAGGAATGGACGGACCCCCTCGGCGACACGTGCGAGGAACTAAGGTCGTCTTCCTCGGACGAAGACGGTCTCCTCATGGTCCTCGCACGCATAGCTGAGGAGATCTGTACATTCACACGTGGACGGCCTAGTGGGCGGTGCACGCGACGGCCAGAGGTGTCCTTGTTGACCCACACCCAGCTCGAGCATACGGGCGCGTCGGCGCTAAAACCCATATCCTGGATGGCCAAGGCGAGCCCGACCAAATGGGAGAACCCCATGGGTGATAGAATGTCCATGTATTGCTCGTCTAGATTGATCTCGTACACGCTTACCCGCGACGGGCGAAGGGCGGATCATCGACAGCTCATTGGACGGAGTAGGAGGAGGAGAAGGATGAAGAGGAGGAAGGAGGTCCGGGAGCCGCGCGTGGCAAATCTGGGATGGGGCCCCACTCTGCGTGGCGACGAGGAACTGGCCCGGGTGAGGAGGGAGGGGAGGGGAGGAGGGAGGAGGAGGTGGAGGAGGCGGTGGAGGAGGATGAGGAGAAGGAGCAGGAGGAGCAGGAGGAGCAGGAAGGGAAGGGGGAAGAGCTGGTGGTGAAGGAAGGGACCGAACGACCCACCAAAGGAGGAATAAGAGCCGTTCGGCCCGCTCCCTCATGTTGTCCTGGGATGCCTCGGCAGAGAAGGGGAGCGCGGATTCATGTGCAAAGCACCGCAATCCTATCGCAGTGTTCCCTGCGCGGCGCGACGCATGAACGATGCTCTGCACGCCAGCGAACGTTTCGAGGGTGTGAAGCCACTGCTCAGTACCCAAAGAGTCAGCAAGCTTTGCCACTATCCTGACGAAATCCGAGGGAGCTCCCAGGAACAACAGCGCGAACCGTAAAGACTCGATGAACCGAGCCTTCCGCGTCCTTAATCTGGACGTCGATCGTTTCCCGCCCTGGCCGATCGACTTCGCCATGGCGGCCCAGAGCCCGAAGGGGGGGATCCCAGGCAGGCGCCTCGCGAGCCCCGAAAGCTTCACACGCGCGGACAGGGTCTCTGTATGTATCTCCATATCTTAGTGTTTGTATATCTGTCTGCCTGTATGTCTGTCTGTCTGTCTGTCTGTCTGTCTGTCTGTCTGTCTGTCTGTCTGTCTGTCTGTCTGTCTGTCTGGCAGGGTGGGGGCTTTTCTATGGGGCGCACTCCTTCTCATGCCGACATTCCCCAAATTCGAGAAGGCATCGTGAACTTCCACTCGAGGTGCAGCCCCTGTGATGGAGTCGCAGTTTCTGTTCCCAGATCATTGTTTTGCGCCCGAGCTACTCGCGTGCCGTCCCACCAGCACGCTCGACATGCACTTGCCACAGGTGCTCGCCGATAAACTTAAAATTTCGTGCGGCACCGGCAAGACCCGAAAGATTAGAAAGCCTCAGCTCCCGACAAGGGCCCACTCACGAACGACTACCGCTTAAGGGGTTGGGGTCGGGGTAGGGATCGAGGCCAAGGTTGTTGGGCGCAGCAGGCGCGCGCGCGTGTGGGCCCTCGTGTTCGCCTATTCCTCCTATAGGCCGAAGACCTCCGCTGCGGGCACAAAGGAAACCGATGCGCCCGCACTGCTAACCTACTCGTTCTCGAAGGGGGGCCAGTTGACGAACTCGGTCCTCGTCCTCCTTTTCCTCCTCCTCCTCCTGTCTCATCCTCCTCATGCCTCTTCCTCCTCCTCCTGCTCATATTCCTCCTCCTTCATCTCCTGCTGCTCCTCCTCCTCTCTCTCCCCCTCCTCCTCCGATGTCTCCTGATCTAACCTCCTCCTCCTCCTCCTCCTCCTCACGTAAAGAATACACAAGTTGACTTCTTACCAGAGGGGCCTCCGCCCTCCTTCCTCCTCCTCCTCCTCCTCCTCCTCCTCCTCCTCCCCTCCTCCTCCTCCTCATCATCATCGGCCCCGGGGCGCCTCCGCAGTTGCTTCAACTGGCCCCCCCGCGCCTGCGCCTCCGTTGCGCACGCCTCCGCCGCGCCCACGGCCTGGTCCCAGCAAGTCACGCGCTTCGCCTCGTCCCAAGCTTTAGTGATGCCACCCGTCTTCGACCAGCTGATGTTGCGAATCCCTGGGTCCCTATCTGGGTTCTTGTCGTTCTCCCCCACGAACCTCTTTTTCACCCAGAACGCGCGGTTCACGAGCTGGACCTCGATCCGCGCGTCATTGTTCATGAACCCCGCGTATATTGTGTAATTCTTATTGCCTCTGGCCGCCGCCTGCGGATATGCCTCGCGAAGCTGCTGAGGGGGAGGAGGGTGAGGAGGAGGAGGAGGAGGAGGAGGCGGAGGAGGAGGAGGAGGAGCAGGAGGAGGAGGAGGATGATGAGGAGGAGGAGGAGGAGGAAGGTGAGGAGGAGGAAGAGGAGGAGGAGGAGGGGGAGGAGGAGGAGAGGGAGGAGCAGGAGGGACAGGAGGAGGAGGTGCAGGAGGAGGAGAAGAAGGAGGAGGAGGAGGGGCAGGAGAAGGAGGGGCCACCCCTCGCTACCCCGTGCATCCCCTCTCATGACGATGATGATGCTGATGATGATGATGATGATGATGATGATGCTGATGCTGGTGATGATGCTGATGCTGATGCTGGTGCTGGTGCTGATGCTGATGATGATGCTGATGATGATGATGATGATGATGATGATGATGATGATGAGAAGGAGGAGGAGGAGGGGGAGGAGAAGGAGGAGGAGAGGGGATGCACGGGGTAGAGAGGGGTGGCCCCCCCTTTGCCTCCTCTTCCTTCTTCTCCTCCTCAGCATCCTCCTCCCTCCTCCTTTGCCTCCTGGGCAGGAGGTCAAGGAGGAGGAGGAGGAAAGAGGAGGAGGAGGAGGAGGAGGACGAGGAAGACATGGAGCGATGATGGGAGAGATGATGATGATGATCATGGTGAGGAGGAGGAGGAGGAGAAAGAGGAGAAAGAGGAGCATGAGGCGTAGCATGAGGACGACGACGGCGAGCAGCAGGAGGATGAGGAGGGAGGGGAAAGGGATGGAGGGGAAGCAGCAGGGACGGGGGGGGGGGAAGGGAGGGGGAGCAGCGGGGAAGTGGGGCAGCAGCAGGAGCAGAAGGAAGAGGATGGAGAAGGAGAGGGCTACGAGGCGTTCGAGGAGCGGCCTCGAACGGCATGTCGGGAGGGATCGGGATGTACCCCGGCGGGAGCTCCTCGCCCTCCTCGGGCGTCGCCTTGGGCAGCGCGCCGAAAGGATGAGGAGGGGAAGGGCTTCCTAGAAAGGCAAGGTGCTTCTTGGAAGCCGAAGCTCGGGGGGGGGGCCTGCGGACGCACGTCTCGTTAAAAGCACCCTGCCTTTTTCGAAAGCCCCTACCCGACAACCCCCTCGACGCGCGCCGACGCCTCCTGGTCCGGCAAGGGCGCGGGCGGCGCGGCCTCCTCGTCCGAGTCGGCGATGATCTCAACCTACTGCGTAAGAGAATGATGAGATGCAGAAGGAGGTGGAGGAACACGAGGAGTATAGGAGGAAGAGGAGGGGGAGGAGGTGGACGTGGAGGAGGAGGAGGAGGAGGAGGAAGAGAAGAAGGAGGAGGAGGAGGCGAGAAGGAGGCGAGAAGGAGGAGCAGGAGGAGGAGGAGGAGCCTTGACGCTGCTCAGCGGATGACCCGCATCTTCGCCTAGTTGCGACATCGCTTCGACGAGCCGCCGATATTCTGGAGGTATCTGGTAGGTTCGGATGGGTATGGATCAGGAGGAGGACGGCGAGGGAGAAAGGGAAGGAAGAGGATGAGGAGTTGGAGGATGAGGAGAAGTATGATAATGAGGAGGAGCAGGAGCAGGAGGAGGAGGAGGAGGAGTGGGGAGGAGGGACGGGGAGGAGCAGGAGAAGGAGGAGCCCGACTATCGGATGGCCCGCCTCTTCGCCTATAGCTGCGAAAGCGCAGCGAAGTAGGAGGAAAACGACGACGACCACGAAGACGGAGGACGTAGGAGGAGGAGGAGGAGGAGGAGGAGGAGGAGGAGGAGGAGGAGGAGGGGATGAGGAGGAGGAGGAGGAAGAGGAGGAGGAGGAGGAGGAGGAGAAGGAGAAGGAGGAGGAGGTGGAAGAGGAGGATTAGGCCGCGCCTCGGGCCGCGCCTCGGGCTC
>CAUYUJ010017059.1:1738197-1798197 GCA_963575745.1 Prorocentrum cordatum | reverse complement strand
GGTGGATGTCGTTGAAGCTGTTCGCACCTCCGGATAGTTCCGGACGCGCATGCACCGTGGGCCGGCACATTCGGTCGATGTTGACAGCGCCGGATGCATGGCATCTGTTGAGATGCGCGCAAAGCACGCATTCGGGCCGTGTCGGCACGCTGCAGCGGCAGCCAGCTGGAAGGACCTGCGACAACCAAAACACGATGAGAGTCGGCGAACCGCAGGTACAGAACCGCTCGCACACTCCGCGGACCGCTCCACAGCTGAGAGGGGGGGCCGGCGTGCCGTCATGGTACCGATGCCAGTAACAGGTCGGGGTCGCAACGATGAGCAAGAACACGCTGGCACAGGCTGGTGCACTGCATCTCGCGGAGACCGAATGCAGAAAGGACCGGGCCGACGCGTTGAAGGCTGAACCACTCAGCGCGAGGACCGCCCCACCGCCGTGTGCGGGGCCGGCTGGGACATAGGCAGAAGTAGAAGGGGGCGAAACAGAGCCCTCACTCCACGAACCACGCTGATGCCCATGGTGGGGCCAGTGCGCCAGCCATCGTCTGTGGACACAGCCAGGAAGCAACGATGGACGAGGACGCGAAGGCCCGAGCGCCAATACTGCCGCCAAGCGGAAACGGCTGAAGGCCGCCAAGAAACGCTGCAGCCGCGGCTAGTCTGAGGGCGCTGGGGTGTAGTCAGAGATGAATCTGACCTCAGATACCGGGCAAAATACCCAGAGAAGGCGAGGGAGGGGAGAGGAGAAGGAGGAGGGGAGGCGCGGCCAACAGCCACAATCACATGTGATTGACGCAGGAGGAGAGGGGTGCCACTTCCCACGACAGTGGCGGTCTCGTGGGGGGGAGACCCGCCGCTGCGCTGGGCGGCACTGGCGCCTGCCCCCATGGTGGGTGGACAGCGCAGTCCGCATCGTGGGGCTGACTAGCCTCCTCATGGCCTTTTCTATCATTCCGACACTACCGCTTCGCTGTACTAGGGGGGGGTCAATGGGCTGCACACTGACCTCCGTAAACTGGGCGGTGCGCAGTGGGAGGACTATTCCAGTCAACTGCCCTCTGCCGACCAAAAAGGCTGTCGGGAGACAGCAACGGGAGCGGGGCCTGGGGAGGCGTCTGCGTCCGCCCCCAGTCCCAAGAGCGCAGTCAGCCGTCATAGAGGGCGGCTGTTGGCCATGGGCCGGAGGGGCCTACGGGCTCACCCCCACCAGTCGCTGGGGGGGGCAAGAAGGCCTAGCAAGGTCTACTTATCCAGCGTGGGCTGTCTAGCTACGCAGCGCCTTGGGTGAGATGTGGGGACATCCCCGCCCCAGCGGGGGATGCCCAGGGCATTACGGCCGAGGCCGGGCGCTGCTCGGCGAAACAGTCCCCAGCGGGGAGAGGGCGGCTGGCGCCTGGGGGGTTCGCTGTCGCTGAGGGCGGGGGCACCCCGACGGGCGGGCCCGCCCCTGCGTGCCCTTGGCCCACTGGCGAGGTCAATCCCACCATCGTGCGCGCTTGTCGGTGTATGGATCTTCTCCCCTGGGGGAGTAGCGTTGGCCTTTGGCTTTCCAATCGGTATCTGTCCACGGTGCGCCCTGGTGCTTCCAAGCACCCCATTTCCGCCAACCGTGCCACGGGTTGGCGGAGCCGGATGCACCAGTCCATTGCTCCTGCGGCGACGCCTCTGTCGCCCTATTGGCCTCCTTGGTCCATGGGGCGGGGCCGCTGCTGCCGTCGGTCAAGCGCTGAGTGTGGGGCCTGGGTTCGCGTTGCAAGAGCCGGGTATGTCTGCCCTTAGCCGTCGGCCAATCGACGCGGAGCCCTAGGTCTCTGTCCATCTTGTATGCGTCATACGCTGCGTTGCCCCATGCCTGGAAGAATTCGCTGCAAAGCTGCACGGAGTTCAGCTTGGGGCCATTCTTCACAGTCTCGATGCTCCTTTGTCTCGCAACCGCCCACCTTACCCATGCGACCCAGACCCCGTTGAACGCACCTCCCAAGGTCTTTTGTAGGTGTGATATCTTCTCCTGTACCGGTTCGTCCTTCGCCACATCAGCTTCGCCGACCGGGCACATATACATGGGGATGCCCCCCATGGGGTCGCTCGGGCTGCCTTGGGGTGGTTGCGTTTCTCTTACGTCTCTCCAGGGTGCCTGGAGAATGTGGGGCCGGGCTTGGTCGCCCCCTGGGGACTTGGCGGCGCGGCGACCCCCGCCCCTGGGGCCCTCCCACACGGGTCGTTGGCGGCCCCTGTCCCCGATCGCGCGTCTGAGGGACCTATCGTCCCTGGCGTCGTCGATGTTCCCAGCTGTATTGCCCCCTCTTCGCTGGTCGTCCGGAGAGTCCCTGGCAGCGCCGGCAGCGCCCCTGGACGCGGCCTGCACGCACGGGGGCCAGGCCTCTGAGGTGACCCTGGCGGGTAGTGCCGACCAGAGCCTGAGGGGGTCAAGGACTTCCTCGTCTCGGTCGCCAGCAGCGGGGGTTACACTGGACTCCGAGCTTGATTCCTCGAGGGTGTCAGACTCACTTTTCTTGTCTGCCTACCCCCCCTGTCGACCCCATCTACTTCGCCCTCGTTCTCGTACGTCTGCCCAGTATGAGTTTTCCTCCTGCCTGAGGGGTACGCCCCCCTTCCGCCCCGGCGGCTCGGGAGGGGGTCCTCCTGCACGCCTCCACGGTTGTCCGCTGGGGGAGGGACCTCAATACCGGCTGCCCTGTTAAGCCAGGTGGCTGCTGGTGACTCAGCCTCAGCTGGGGCGCCAGTTGCTGTCTCGCGCGGGTCGCGGGTGGAGGAGAGGGCGATGGTCCCCCAGGCGAGCGCAGCGGGGTCCAATTCCGCAAGGAAAGCCAGCAGGGTGCGAATCCGATGTCGGAAGGGACACTGCCCTTCCTGCTCCGCGAGGCCAGCAGCGTAGCGTTCCCATTCCGCCCGGTATTCCTCACTCCGACCCGTCAGGTGGGATGCCACCCTGGCAGCTGCAGCCCGCTGCCCGCCCCACGGGACGCGCGGGGGGCATCCGTTCGCTGGGATCGAGTCACCGTAGATCATTCCCAGGAAGGGGAGCAGGCGTGCTGCGGGCCACAGCGTCTCATCGGTTTTGTCACCTGGGATGTCCTCGCCGTGCTGCTGTCCGAAATCGGCCCAG
The DNA here is from genome assembly GCA_963575745.1 of Prorocentrum cordatum. Classification (NCBI taxonomy): domain Eukaryota; class Dinophyceae; order Prorocentrales; family Prorocentraceae; genus Prorocentrum; species Prorocentrum cordatum. Next base: position 1,795,070 of record CAUYUJ010017059.1, on the reverse strand, counting down.
TAAAAGTAGACCGCGTGATTCCACTCGAGCAGGTACTTCACCAGAGCGTGGACGGGGCCGTCGGACTCCACCCCGGCGAGCCCGTAGGTGGATAGAGAAGGCAGGACGAGACACTCAGGTGGGTCCGAGTTGGGGAACGCGGAGTTGCTGTCGCGACGGGCCAAGCTGGTCTCGCCTGTTTGTCCAGCTGCACTGCTGAGCTCCACGTCATTGGAAGTGGATTCGCCTCCAGGGACCACTGGCCTTGAGTAGGCGTCCTTCGCCGCTGCATTGACACCTGATGGGGCGAGGTGGACGCTGATGTCATAGCTCTCCTCTTGCACTTCTGCTGTTGCTGCGCGCTTAGCAGGGGCGGGGGGGTACACCTCAGAGGAGTGCTGGTCCAAAATGCGGTCGAGGGCCCCGGGAGCCACATTCCAGATGTGGATGAGACATCCTGCAGGCCCAACCTGCGTTCCATTGTTGCTGTGTCCAGAGCGCGGGCACCAGGCCCCATGGCGGGAGCCCTGTCTGCTCGTTACAAGGTGCCCCAGGTTCCGGGCGCCACACGAAGCAGCCGAGCGCGGGACTGCCAGCCGCCCATGCGAGCAGTGGCGACCCCAGGGGGCAGGTGTCGCACATGGCGGTGTAGGTGCTCGTGCGGTGAGAGTCTGGCCCGAACCTGCCGTCAGACAGCTTGACAGCTGGGAGAGCGGTGCCGACCTTCTGCTGCTGAAAGGCGGGCGGAGTGCGCATCACGAGGTCACCCAGGCAGGAGGGGAGCGACGCGGTGGTCGGTTGCCTGCACCCGATTGGTAGCCGGTCCAAAGGGGGGACGGCCCGGGCCTTCCTTTGACAACGAGCCTCGTCCAGTCTGCGTTCGTGCTCCTGGAGGCGCTGCTGTAGCGACTTTTTGACGGCGAGCTCTTTGCTACTGGCCGGGGGAACCTCGAGACCTTTCTTCTCCAGCGACTTGATCCAGCACTGCTCGCATAGCCACCTGCAGCTTCGGCCCTGTATGTAGGCTTGGGCGCAGTTCTGCGCCAGTAGCTCCCTCGTGTCGTCGTCCTCCCAGGTGCCTGCTGCGCCTTGGAGCCCCACGTTAGTGCAATCGTCTCAGTCGCAGCTGCCGTCCTGCTGCCTAGCGAGGAACCTGCTATCGCTAACGGCGGGGGGTATGAGCACAGTGCCGGGGGCCGGGGGCGCGGGGAAATCCTCGTCCAGGCGCTTGTTGGACATGGCAATTCCTCCGCCACTGTATTGCACGTCTGCCATGGTGTCTGAGCAGCCAAGCCCGGCCTCAGTCCCCGCGAGCTCCTTGTGCAGTGTGCAAATGGAGCAGCCTCCCTGGCCCAGGGACTTGATGTCAGCCGGTTTGACGATAGCCTCCAGCACCCGCATGGGGGCTTCCAGGGTAAACTTGTGTTCCAGCATCCCTGACCACGTTTTGGGGCAACCATGGATGGTCGCAACTGTGTGGTGGTGAGCGAAGGTGGCAAGTGTGCTGATGTGCCTGATGGCGTCCTCCATTTTCCCGTAGAGGGATGCGAAGGCACTCAGGTCGAAGCCCCAGGCCGCAGCAAACTGGGCCCTGTAATCCTTGTAGGCGTCTTGCCAGGGGAGGCAGAGGCCCATGGCTGCTTCGAGGATGTCCCCCGTGGCTTCTGGGCGCGGGAATGGCCAAAGCGTTGCCCAGGGCTCACGCAGCTGGAGCATCATTACCACCAGGAGGACCCGGAGCGTGGGGGTGTCTAAGGGGTGTCCGTCGCTGCTGAGTAGGGAAATCCTGAGCGCCGAGTCGGCTTGGCCTGGGCGGAGCAGGGACTGGAGGTGCTGCATCCCTGGGTGTACCCGGTGTCGCTTGCATTTCCCAGTATCTTGACTCCAAGACTTTGGGAGCTGGTGTAGCACGTCCTCGGGGGTGCACCGGCAGGTGCGTTTGGGGAGATGGCTGATGCCCCCGACGACCGGAAGGAGGGGAAGCGAGGCCAAGGGGACATTAAGGCGCGTGGTGGCCCAGGGGGTGCCCAGCCCGAGGAACCATACCAGTGCTGCCCACGTCAGATTGTAGACGAGGTTGCTCGCGTCGATGCCCAGCTCGACGTCTGTGCAATACCCGAGGTGGCTCCATGCCTTCCGATCTAGCCTGCCGGGCAGTCTCGGGGTGGCGCCCATGGACCATTGGTGGGGGTGTAGTCCGGACACAGTGTATAGGATGACCCCCATGGCTGGGTCCTCGACAAGCCTCTGCAGACTGCCTGCGATGGCCTCACCGAGCTCTTCCCGATCCGGTCTGCGAAGTTCTTCTCCATGGAGGCCCGGGCTTTCACGATGGCATTGTCGAGCCCCTTGATGACATCATCTCCGGTGTGGGAGGGGGGCTCTGGGATCCATGCGGTGAGATCACCAATGGGGTCAAATTTCTCATCAACTGCCCGCGCCCATCTCCTGCGCATGTGCTCCGGGTGTGTGAAGCGAACCCAGAGCTTGGCGAATCTACCGAACTCCGACAGCTCACGGAGACGCGACCCTGCGGCGGTGCCGAACATCCCCCCGTCTCCCATGATGACCATGTTGCGGGTGGCGCGGGCGATTGCTACGTTCACCCTGCTGGGGTTGTCCATGAACCCCCAGTCGTGCCACCCGTTGGACCTGGTCGTCAGATAGATAACCAGGTCGGCCTCGCCACCTTGACTGGGGTCGGTGGTGGAAATGGCGAGCGCCCCGCTCGCCAGGCGTTCGTCAGCAAGTTGCTGCAGCCCGGGAAAATTCAGGGAGATGCCTGTGAGCTCGGTGCTGTGCTGCACGAAGACCCTAGTGCGGTCGCCGGTGCTGGAGGCACGGTCAGGGGGGGGTTGAGGGCCCGCTACCTGGAGCCGCCCCGTCCTTCCCTTTCCCTTTGCCCTTGGTCTTGGCCTGCCTCAGGATACCACTTATGCTGTTCACGCTTTGGGGCCACCCCTTTTCGAGGACGGTGCACTGTAGCTGGTGTCCGACCACCACCCGCACCGAGGTGCCACTCCGCATGGCGGGCAGGAGGGCGCGTGCGATGTCCACTGTCTGGGCGGCCTCTGGCAGGTTGGCGCAGCCTGCGTGAAGCCGCGAGGTGACCTCCAGGGAGGGGTTGTCCACCAGGAGGAAGCGGCGCCGCTCCTCCTTGCATTGGTTCGCCGGCATCAGACCGCGCAGCGTTTTCTCCATGTCGTCCTTGGCGGTGGCCGCCGCCGTAGCTAGCTCACCAGCTCTGGCGTCGCCCCAGGGGAGAACTTCCCGCCATGGGAGCCCTTCGACCAGGGGTCGCTGAGTGCATAGCATTGTTATAGAAGGCGAAACAAGGCCATGCCAGGAGCAGGGGATGCATGCGGTAGCAGAGGCTGAGCTGCACCACCGCCGACTGGTCGCCCCCTAGGGCGTGGTGAAGACGGTCAAAGATGGAGAGGCATAGCCCCTGGTCTGCTGCCTTCCTAGAGATGACTGTGGCGGGAAGCTGCTCGGGGTCGCCGACCAGCACCAGGTGTCCGCCTGAGCGAATGACGCTGTCGAGGGACATGGCGGCCATGAGCTCATGCGCTTGCCCGGCCTCGTCTATAATGAGTAGGGCAAACGGGGCAGCTTTCCATAGCGCCCCTGCGGATTCATGCGTGGCAACGATTGTCTTGGTGTCCTTGCGAAGCTGGGTCCGGAAGGCGGGGAAGTCCATGGAGGATCCGCCCTCGCATGGGAACCTGCCGTGGGCTCTGAAGTAATGTCCTCCAGGGGTGAGCGCAGCAAGTGCCTTGGCCACCTTGAAATCGTTGGCCAGGCGAACGCACCTGGTCGGGCACCCTGTCCCGGGGCCCAGTTTGTTGGCCTGCTGTGCGCTGATCAGACCGAGGGCTGGCTGATCGGCGGCTGCGTTGGAGCCAGCTGTCAGGGCAACCGTCTGTCCGTCTGGAAGTGCGTCGGCCCAGGTGTCCATGGTGGCGACTGAGAAGATCGTCTTGCCTGTGCCGGGGGGGCCGTGCACGATTGTTACGTGGTGCAAGGTGGATGAGGTCAGCGCCTTCGTGGCATCGCGATTGAGGTTGTGGCGCCTGGCGCCCTCTTCGAGCGCCGTGAGCGATGATAGTTCCCTGGCACGCTGGAAGACTTGCCCGATAGCTACATCCACTTCCGGGTCCGAGAAGGGGATGGTGGCCGGGGGCTCCGCGGGGGTACTTGGTGGGGCTGCGCTGCTGTCCGCTGCCGCCTGGGCCGAGCCGGGGAAACGCTCCTTGAGGGTGGACATGGCGCGTGCGAGTAGAGCTCGTCCGCAGAGTGCGGCGTTCCTCACGGAGTTGGCCAACGTCTTGTCCTTCTTGTCAGCCGTACGAAAGGTGAGGAGGTAGGTGATGACGTCCAACGGGGCCCCCACCAGATCACAAGGGGTATGCTGCAGTTTGTAGATGTCAATGATTGCGGCGGTGATCCGGCGAAACTGAAGCAGGGAGGGGGCCCTGTCCATTCTGCACCACGCTTCTTCCACGTCGGGTGGTCTTGGCCTCCGGTCGCCAGCGTGGAACTCCCCAAACTTCTCCATGCCATATACCACAATGCACTCGTTGCTGGGGTACCTGGTACCCTGCCTGAGCCCCCGCGCCTCGCAGTCGCTGAAGGGGACTGTGCCTCCGAGGTCGGGTGGCCAGTAGAGCTTGACAGTGGCCACTTGGTCCGCTGCTGGGCAGGTGATGCTGAGGAGCAGCATGCGGGCATCCTGTCCCACGTCCTGCCCTTTGAGGAGGATCATGAACTCCTGGGGCCAATGCAGGTGTGAAAGAATCCTCCCGGCGTGGGTGGGGAGCGCATTCCTCCGGTTAAATTGGTCAAGGAGGTCGCACGGTGACTGCTCGTCAATGGGGGTCACTGCTACGCCTAGCGCGCAGCTCTGTCTCCTCTCTAGGTCCATTCTGGCCTTGGTAGAGCTGTCCCAGACAGTCTCGGTGGCCGCCATGCACTCGGCCCAAGCCAGCCTATCGAGGCTACGCCCCCTTTGCCGCAGGTCCTGTTCCCAGTGTCCTGGGGGGTTCACGCCCTTGGCAACTGCACCGATGGGGATGTGAAGGCGGAACTGAGCGGCTGCGCTGTTGGCGGGCACTGAGTATAACTGCGTAATGACGTCAACCGCAGCGACCGCTGATGACTCGAGCAGGACTTTCCTCGTTACCGTTGGGGGCGCGCCGTGCCGGCTGCGCTGGCCAGTGAACTCCACTCTTTCGAGCCGAGGCCAGTCAGCGGACTCCTGTGGGGAGGCCCTGCTGAAAGCATTGGGCCTGCCGCCCCACGCGCCCCGCCTGGCGGAGGGCCCCGCGAGCTGCGCGGGAGGTAGGCCGGTGGAGCCCCAGACGCTGCGCCGATCCTTGCTTGAACGCTTTCCCCCATGCCATCCTGAGCTCCGACGGCGGGCGCAAGTCACTGGAGTGGATAGTGTCCGAAGGGGTGACGAAGTCGTGCGCGTCGTCCCTGTAAGGGAAGTTGGCCGACACGCAGTCCCAATCATCGGGGAAGGTCCATCCTGGGAGGTGGGGCCTGCCATGATCCTTCACTGGCGCTGGCAGCGTCCAGCCCGGCCAGACTGGCCTGTTGATCTTACACTTGTGCACTTGGTCCTGCTCCGCCCCCATCGCCATGGCCCAGAGGTTACCAGGTGTGGTAAACTCCCTTGGGTCCAACCACCCGATGTGCCGCTGCTTGTCGGCCTCCGTCGGGTGGCCCCACCCGAGGAGGTGCTCCATGCCATCGCAGTACCTCTGGCAGAGCTCGCACCACCAGCACCACTCGCCATGAAAGTGAGCCCAGCGGAGCCAGGGGCATTCACGCGCGCGGAAGGGAAAGAGGCCATCTACCTTGTCTGGACCGTCGGCGCAGTAGGCTGAGGGGGAGGGCCATCGCGCCAACGGTCCGAGATTGCACTTCCGCCGAGTCATTCTGAAAGGGGGGGCGCAGCCAACAGCCGCAATGGACACGTAAACTGAGGGGGTGGTGGCCAGCTGCAGGGAGAACCTCAGTCGGCGGGGCGACCGATCGATCAGTGACCCAGATCGGGGGGGAGGGAGGAGGAGGAGGGCGGAGGATTTTCCAGCTGGTAAGCGGTCACGGCACACTCCGATGGGTCGCACAGGTCGACATCTCGACCGATGCCAGAGGGAAAGTGCAGGGGTGCGGCGGAGGCGGTGCCCACCCACCGAGTGACAGTACAGACGGTGGTCACTCCTTCCCTTAGTAGGGCGTCGGCCAGATAGACCCCGATGGTGGCGAGGCTGTCGGCGGCCTTGTTCAGTCGCCGCCTGACCGCTTGCCAGGTTAGCAAGCAACCAGCGTTCTCCGCTTGCCCAAGGGCGTCCTCCATCTGCTGGGCAAGGCGAAGCCTCCGGTATCTCGCTGTGCCGGCCCCGCACCGAATGGCAGCAAGATTGCCACCCACCACCCTGGCAGCCCGGAGAGGACCCCGGAAGTGAGGAAGCAAGGCGAGACCCGCGCGACAGCCCACAACCTCGGCCATTTCCGCGCTGCTGCAGTCTGGAGGCGCGACGATGGCAACAGCGACGACCTTGGGGGTCCCGGTGGCTGGGTCGCGGTGCCAGAGGATGGCACCGGCGCCCGAGATTTTGGCGCGGCCCTCGATGCTCCTGGCGCCACCTTCGAAGGTGACCTCGCACGGCCATTGGGCGCTGTTGGTGTCAGGGAAGGGGGAGCTGCGGACGGTGATCTCGCCCCCGGGTTCAAGGTCGGAGTTGGCGGTAAGAGTGGTGGTGTGCGCCCGGCACTCCCGGCAGCATGCGGACGTCCAGTTGGCGGTGGGGTGGTTGTCCGTTCTGGGGCAGGGGAACCAGCCTTGCCCCGGAGGCATCCATCCTGCACGTACCTGAGCGGCCTGCAGGACCGCCAGTCTATCCCCAGCGTTGTGGCGTCTGGTGACCACTGGGAGCCCGCGAACCTCACCCCCGGCCCTTTGGGCTTGGCGGTTCATATGTGGCATGGCAGCTCCGCAGAGGGTCCTTTCGGGGATGGCGAGAGGGTTGCACGCGCGGCAGGTGCCTCGCATGACCGCCCATACCGCCGCTTCGTGTGGGTTGTCGCGCCTGGGGGGCTCGCCGTCGCCAAGGACTTCATCCTCACTGTCCCCCTGTTGGTCGGCATCGGCAGCCACGACTCCTTGGAGGACGAGCCCGGCCGCTTCGGCAGCCCCGAGGGGAGCGGCGGTGAGGTTGACGCAGTACCTAGAGGACATCTGGTGCAGCACCTTGGCGAGGAGGCACTGATGTTCGCCGTCGTTGGTGATGGCGTGGGCCAAGGTGTCTGGGTCGCCAGGGCCCCTAGCTGTGCTCCAGGCGAGTGCTGCGGCCGGGCGCCCAGTGCCACACGCGCTCGGTGGTCGCCTCACCAAGCCCGCAAAGGGGGCAGCAGCCGCACGGCCCCGCTCTGATAGGGGGGCGCAGGTGGCCCTGGCAGCGCGCGCATGCCTCCGCGGGGCCCCGTAAAGCGGGGGGCAGGACAACGGGGTCTAACGTCTGCCAGAGCGCCGAGGCGTGTGGGCCTGAGCCGATGCACCGCGCACACCGGGCAGCGCCGTCGTCATCGTGACTGGCTGTGATCCACACGCTCTTGGCGCGTGCGCCGCAGGAGCACATGTGGGGCCTCCTTTCGTTTTCACTTCTCCGCCTTGTTGAGCCAGGAAAGCCGTTGCAGAGAATGCGGATGACGTGGTGCGCTTCAGCGAAGGATGCGCAGTGGTGCGGGAGCCCCCACTCCTCACCACCCGAGGGGTGCCATCTCCTATTCTGGCTGGCGTCCGCGAGCCATCTGGAGAAGGTGGTGTTGTACAGTTGCGCCCAGGCGGCCGCGTAAACGACCCTGCCGAGGTGCCTGCATTGCAGAAGCACCGGTTGCTCGCGCGTGCGGTTGAGCGCCGGGGCAGCTTTCCGCCCAGTGATCATCTCGGGCCTGGGACGTGGCACCTCGGGCTGTTGCGCTGCCTCGCTTGCCCATTTGAGCAGCATGTCCCATCTTATCCTGGCGCGCTTTCTCATGGGGGCGGGGCCCCAGAAGTCATTAAGGGCGCGCGCTCTGGCTGCCACGGCGCGGGCTGTTGCCACCGGGCACCTCGGGGCACCATGCACTTGGAAGCGTAAACCCAGCCCGGTAAGCACGAGATCGGGAACCCACGACGCACCTGCCAACCCCAGCGCGGTTCTGAATCGAACTCGGAGCGCGCGCTCTTGCAAGCCGGGGGGGGGGGAGCAATGAGCCGCATACGGGACGACGGAAACGAGGTAGGAGTTCCATGCAGCCGCTGTGCGGGAGGGGGACATTTTGGCCAGGTGGAGGGCCATGGCTCTGCCCCTCATCTTGGGGAGGGGGCGATCCCAGGTGCCCTTCGCCAGGGCGTCTCCCTGGCCCTTGGCAAGCCCCTCGTCTGGGGGGAGCGGCTCGCCATCGGCGGCACGGGGGGGTACCACCGCACCGAGGCATGGCCATTGATCCCGTACCGAGGAGCCCCAGAAGGGGGTGTGGTCCACGAGGCCGCGCCACCATTCATGATGGCCCGCGGGGACGAGTGCCGTCTTGAAGGTGCAGCTGCAGGGACGTTGAAAGGGGGGCACCAGTTGGGCGGGCTTTGCTCCATGCTCCTCTCGACGAGGGTCCGAATGAGATCGCCTGGGAGTCCAGAGATCAGGACGTCGCCGCCGTCCTGTTCGTAGTGAACTGGCGCCCCTTCAAGTGCTGCCCTGAGGGCCACGGAGTCGGCAGCCCTGATCCCTCTGCACCGGTGTGCTTCTACCAGGAGCCCAGCCGCGTGGGCGGCCCAGGGGAGGGCGATGGCTGCGCGCAATGTCTGCTTCGTGGTGCTGAGCAGGGCTGCGAGGTCATCCACGTAAGTGGGGTCGTCGTCTGCAGTGATGCTGGCGAGGGCGGTAATGAGGGGGTCGTATCCCACGCACCTCAGGAGCGGGGGGGCAGCACCGCCCATCCCAACGGACCGTAAAAGGCGGCGTTCGGGCCCCTTGTACCTGCCCTTGCACGTCTGTACCCTGCGATCCCCGACAGGGGAGTTCAGGGCGTGCAGGAGCCAAGAGGGGAGCCTCCAGCTTTGCAGGAGGCTCCCCACCCATTGGGACGAGATTCTCTCAAAGGCCTTATTCTGGTCACAAAAGATTACTGCCGTGCATGGGGCGTTCCCAACCACGGTGGCGGCGCGGTCGACGAACTCGTCGACGGCCTCCCTGTGCCTTCCCAATAGAGCCGGCCAGGCCGGTCCGGGCTCGGCTGGGGGCTTGGGGAGAGAACCTAAGTGCTGGGTGACTCTTGTGATGTTGGGGCCGCACTGCCCTCCTCTCTTGGCTGCCTGGTTGGACTAAGGAGAGGTTCAACCAATGGGCCCATCAAGTCCGCCAGGGAGGCTCCGTACAAACGTCGTAGGCATGTGGGCAGCTGTAGAGGCCTCATGTCGTTGGGGCTCTCGGCCCCGGCTTTTCTTCCCGATCCATACCAGTAGGTCAACTGAGGGCCCCAGTACCTCGTCCAGGAGTGCAAGGTTGAGGTCAGCAGCGTGCCACGCCTGCGCGATGAGGCATGCGACGAATCTGGCCCCTGGGTGATAGGCCTCATAAGGTTCGCCGCCCACCCCGGGGGCGCTTCCGCTGGGGGTTAGGACAACGGAGGCAAGCCTGCTCCAGCTGGGCCAGGGTCTGTTCGAGACGTCAATGCCGGGATGGCGGTGGAAGTAGAGCTCCAGGAGCCCTCTGGAGGAGTCAGGTAGCGGCGGGGCGGAGTGCCACATCGCACTGCGGCTGTCCCAGAGCACGTTGTCCACCTGCTCAGGCGTGTCCTGCCAGGTGCCAGCACGGTCGCGGACCCCTAGGATGGCGTGGGTATTTTTATGAGTCTCCCTTCCTGTTCTGCAATGGGCCGCCAGGGGGGAGCGCTCTACGCCAGGACCTCTCTGCGCCGGGGTCAGCCTGGCAGCCCTTTTCTGGGCGGCCCCGGCGCCCCATCTTCTGAGCCACTCGGCCGCTGAGCCTGGGGAAAGGTCCTGTCCGTCCCACCCGTATTCGCGCAGCCACGCAGCAAGGGCCCCCACCGGTCGCGCTGCCCCGCCCCTCTGACTGGCGGCCGCCAGGAGGAGGCCAGGCGGGGCACGTGATTTGTATTTCCTCCATTTCCTCCACCAATCTTGAAGGGCGGCGGACAGAGCGTGCCTCCCAAACCTCAACAGGGCGGGCAGGACGGGAGGAGTGTGATCGGCGCCATGTTCCCCCGCCCCAGCGTTTTGCTGTGTCGGGGGGAGGTTGTGAAGGATGGTATCGCCGTCGTCGTTATCGACGTGCCTGTCGGGGAAGCCCCCCGGGTTGGCCGGTCTAACCCAGTCCACTGGCTGGAGGAGGCCAGCGAGGTTGACGGGGGGGACACCAAAGGTGAGCTCAAGGTGGCAAAAGAGCTGCTGGAGGTCCGCGTGTGCCGCCGTGGGGAGATTCCTGAGGCCCCCCGCCGCCACGGCGTTGCTGGCCCCCCTGGCCCCTTGCGGTTCACTGCTGATGAGGGCGTGGTCCGACAGGGTGAGTCTTCAGAGCCTCCGCATCTCGTACGCGTAGGTCTGCCGAACTGGGCAGGCTAGCATGTCGATCTGGGATTTGCTTTTTCTGTCGATCCTCGTGGGCCCGGGCGAGTGGACAGCTGTGGAGCCGGTGCTTGTAAGCAGGTCCCTCAGGAGGGCAGAAGCCTCGACCTCACCGTCTAGCTGCAGGCTGATATCCCCTCCCCAGTAGGTATCAAGGTGCTCCCACTGCTCTGAGGCTATGGCGATTTCGGAGAGGGTGTCTTCTTTCCTGGAGGGTGGGAGGTAAACCGAGACAACACGGAACCTGTTCTCGCCCTGCCGGACAACAGCCGCGACGGCGCATCCTGGAACCATGACCTGGTATTCGAGGAGCGCCACGCCATGGGGGAGGAGAATACACACCCCTCCGGCAAGTCCACCAGTCGGCCCCAGGTAGCCTGCTGAGGCCACCAGAGCTCGCGCAGGGCACATCGTTCTCCAGACCTCGGCCTCGTGCTCTGACCAGTGCGTCTCTTGAACCAAGGCGACGCGGTCATTCATGGTGACTTGAGTGAGAAGGGCATGATTGATCTGATTCCTGGCCGCTGTGCAGCTCTGGAGGTATCTGACATTCCAGCTGGCAAGCCTCGGGAGGCTGCACGCTGGGGCGGCGTTGAGCGCGCGTAGCAAGTCGTCAAGAGCGAGGGCGCCGCACATGGAGTCCCAGGCGGGGCGGCTTCAGGGGTTGGCGTGGAGGAGGCCCCACAGGCCTCTTGGCCCGCGGATTTTGCACTGATAGCGGGTCTCGAGTACTGCATTGAGGGCGCGTCGGGCGTCTTGCCAAGCCTGAGCGCGCGGCCCAGGCACGGGTAGGTGCATGGGCGGGGACCCCAGCGCCCAGTGGAGCGTTCTGGGGCCCTCATTGGAATCTACGGGCGGGCCGGCCTGGGAAAGAGCCTTCCTCTCGGAGGAGCTGCTCCGCGAGGTCGTCCGGGAGGGGGCGATCGCTGAGTGGCGCCCATGGACACTGCGCTCCTGCATGCGTTCTCGCTGCTCCCCATCCCTGCGCTATCTGACCGCCTGCGGGGGCAGGTGCGCAGGTCACGTCCGTGGGGCGCCCCTCGCTCCAGGCTCGTAGCGCAGTGACAACCCTGCGCTGCAGGCACCGGGGATCAAAGTGCATGCCGACCGCGTCGTAGGGCGCCCTATCGCGCATTCCGAGACCCCGGTAGTAGCCGGCTAGGCCCACGGCCCTCGCCCTTTCTACGGGAGCGGGGGGTCTAAGCCCGTGCGCTCTGCCCTCCTTCACCAGCCATCTTCCCAAGGCCCTGACTTTGTCCTCCGCGGCGGAGCTCTCTCTTTCCCTTCCTGCCATGACGAGGTTTAGGCCGTCGGTACATCCTGGGAAACGCTGTTCCGCTCCGCACTCAGCGAGTATTCGCTTAGCCCCATGCTTCAATTCGGATGGATTTCTGAGGAACCATCTGAAGATGCTGTCCTCGTTGTACAGGAGGCACAGGAGGTGAGTTTGGTAGCTACTCGGCAGGACGGCGCCTGGGCCCCCTGGGGCGGTCCTAGACTGCGTCCAAGTTGGGATTATTCCGTCTGGCCTGTAGGCCCACCTTGGTTCCCAGGGGCTGGGGAGACCATGGCTGCGCACATGGCCTTGCGGTGAGCCACGGGCATGGAGGCCACATTTTCTACCAGTACAAGAACGGTGATGTCAGGCCTCCTCTTGATTGCCAGATACCAGGCTATCGGGACGGCAAAGAAGTTAGATGACTGGGTCCTGGCCAGCCCACCCCTACCAGCATGCTGGCCAGCCGCCGATAGGTTGCTGCAGGGTGGCCCCGCCACTATCAGCATTGCGCTGCCCTGCCCCAGGGAGTCGGGGTGTTTTTCCCAAGGTGTTCTGTTGTCGAGAGGGTCCCTACGTCGGAAGAGGTCCAATATGTCTTCTGCTAGCTGCTTGCGTGGGGGGCCTCCGTCCTGTGGGTCGGGGGTCGCAGCCCATCGGAGCGCTGCCGCTTCCGCCGCCTCTCTGCTGCGTTCTGCGAACGACGAGGATTGAAATCTGTGGCTGGCTCCGAGTTTGCGGACGAGGTCGCCCACAGCTAGTCTGGCTACCCCCCACCCGTCGCAGAGGGACACGAGGTGGAGGGGGGTGCTCCCATCGGCCCCAGTGCTATCTCCTGCGGACCCACCTCGCGCCGCCACACCTGCCTGTCGTGTTAAACCTATCTCGGTCGCTTCTTGGATACGCACTCTCCCTGCGATGTCATCGACCGCGTGGTCGGGCCCTAGCCTGATGGTGCCTTGCTCGCGTAGTGACCTGAGCGTGTGCAAGATCATATTGTTGTCCAGTCCGGCCACTTGGTAGGCCGACAGGACCTGGTCGGGGGGGACGACGGGAGAAAGGCGGTGCTGCGGTCTCTATGTTGGGTCCACACCTGCTGTAGGACGTCCATGGGTTGGGGCGCCGCGATTGGCTCCGTGGGGGCCGGGGTGTGGGTCCTGGGCCTCGCCCTCCTGCCCCCTCTCCCGGTCCTCGTGGCCCTGTTGCGCTGCGCGTGGTGCCCCTGCCAGCACCTTCCTGCCCAGCTGTTGCTGGCAGGGAGTCCCACGTGGACTCCAGGGACCGCGAATTGTCTTCTTCGGGTCTGCTCGTCCCCGGCCTTGCTCTGGGTCGAAATCTCACTCCCATGGGGCCAGCCTGTCGAGCCCCTGTTCCGACTCCTGCCTTGCCGCCTCCTGGGGCCTGAGTGCTCCGCGTCCCTGCTCTGGTGGCTCAGCTGCAACGGACGCCGCGATGGCGCTTCCTCTGGCCCCCCTGCCGATCGGGGCCGCGCCTCTGTGCTTTCTCTCTGTGAGGTTCTATGGGGGGGGCTCGGGGCTGTCCCGCATCCGATCCAAGCACTGGCCGTTGAGTGGGGTTCCCGCCCCTGAGGTGGAGCCAGGTTGAGTCGACGGCCCTAAGCCTGCTGGTGCCGGGACCTAGTGAGCCCCCCATGGACACGGAGAGGATGACGTCGAGGGCCTCGTCGGTCAGGGGCAGAAAAGGGGCATGCCGGGCCTCCGCCTCCAGGAACTCCTCTTGCCGCGGATTGCAGGATCGCACAAGCCGCGTCCGCTGTGAGGGCAGCGTTCTGAAACAAAATTTTCCTGCCTGCAGAGTTCCCGGCGCCGGCAGGCAGGTTCTGCGTCCCCAGAACGTTTCAAAGGGAATTAGCAGCCTGTCGGATAGGTGGGCCCTCGCAATCACCTGCCTGACCTGCCTTTCTAGGATGTTTGGTAAAACTGATGGATCTCCCCGCTTCCAGAACTGGCGCGGGCTTCCACTTGCGGTCCCCTTGCCCCTGCCCTTGCCTCTTTGCTTGCCCTCTCTCGCTCCTTCTCTTCTAACCGCCGCTTGGCGGTTCAAGCCTTTTTCGAAGGCCAAGCTGGGGGTCGGCCTCAGGTGGCCTAAGGCCGGTCCCTCCGGAGCCCCACTCCGGAGGGCCAAAAGACTCCGGAATCCGGAGAGCTCGCGCGCGGCTGCGCCATGCCGCCGCGCGGGGCACTTGGTGGCTGGGGGGCGGCTGCATGGCCGCCGCAGGCTACCGCCGAGCGGGCGGCTGGGCGCGCGACAACGCCGGCGTCAGCTCACAGCCAGGCGAGGGCAGCTGGTCGCGATTCCGCGCCGGCGCACGCCTGGGGAGGCCGGGGGGCGGCAGCAGTGTGGCCCCCGGCTGCTGCCGAGCGAGGGGTTGGGCGCGCGACAGCGCCAACGCCAGCTCGAAGCCAGGCGGAAGCAGCGAGGCGCGATCCTGCGCCGGCGCACGCCTGGGGCGGCTGGGGGGTGGCAGCACAGCTGCCCCAGGCCGCCGCCGAGCAAGGGGCCGGGCGCGCGACAGCGCCAGCGCCAGCTCGAAGCCAGGCGGAGGCAGCGAGGCGCGATCCCGCGCCGGCGCACGCCTGGGGCGGCTGGGGGGTAGCAGCACAGCTGCCCCAGACTGCCACCGAGCAAGGGGCCGGGCGCGCGCCAGCGCCGGCGCCAGCTCGAGGCCAGGCGGAGGCAGCGAGGCGCGATCCCGCGCCGGCGCACGCCTGGGGCGGCTGGGGGGTGGCAGCACGGCTGCCCCAGGCTGCCGCCGAGCGAGGGCGGGACGCCGCGCCAGCGCCCAGCCTGGGCGGCTTGGGGGCGCTGCAGCAGCCGCCCAGGGCCGCACAGGCGACCCGCGGTGTGGCATCCCGACGTTTTGCAGGCGTCGAGGCGCGGCCGCCCTGGGCCCTGCTGATGATGCTGTCGGCGGTGCTGCCGGGCTTCGCAGACGAGCCGATGGAGCCGACCAGCGGCGAGGACGGCAGGGACGAGGAGGACGGCGAGGACCGCGACGACGAGGACCAGGGGGGCTACCAGGAGGGACAGGCCGAGGATTGGGGGGGCAGCAAGCCCGCCAATCGCCTGCTTGGCGCGGCCGCTCGAAAGAGGCGGGGCCGTGACGGCGCTACCGCCTCGAAGTGGCACCGGGACGGAAGCCTCTGGGTTCGGCGCGACCGAGGCTCGACGCGAGCTCCGGGGGGAGCGGCCACTCAAGGTCCCTTCCCCCCCCCGGGGAGTGCCGCCGGCGCCAGGGCACGCGAGCAGCAGCGCCGCCGCCCTCGCCTGGCGGAGCACCCCGCGGTGGGAGCGCCACTGCCGTCGGTAGGACAGGCGTGCGGTGACGCCGCCGCCCCCGGCAGCGAGGCGCGTGCAGGCGCGGGCCTCACCGGCGCCATGGGCATCGGCGACCTCTTCGACCCCATCGAGAACCTGCTGTTCCCCGCCAACCTCATGGAGAGGCAGGTGGACCACGCCGGGGACCACGAGAGCGACGACGCGGCGGACGACGCGGAGGACGGCGAGGAGGACCCGGTGCCCTGCAGCATCCAGCTGACCGAGAGCTTTGACGACGCCGACGCGGCGGACGACAGGGAGGACGACGAGGACGATCAGATGCACGGCGACGTCAGGGCGGCCGTGGCCTTGCCTGTTCTCGGCGTCGGGGAGCGGGCACGAGGTACGAAACGAACGAGGGAGGAGGACAATGGGGTGGAGGCGCTTTCGAGAATTTTTCCGACGAAGTTCGAATCTCAGGGTGGGCTCACCCATGGGACCTCGACCCCCAGGTCAAAACGCACCCCCTGGAGAGGTCCCCCTCCCAGCTCCACCCCGTCGGGCCGAGCGATACTCGGGGGACCTCGGGCGGGCGCCATTCCAAGCCCCAGGGAGGGGTAGTGTGGACAGCTTGTCGGGATCGTCGCCGCGGTGCCCGTCGTCACGGCGGGCGTGATCGCGGACATCCGCGCGACGCACCGCCAGGAGGATATCGTCCGCCCGGCAGCCACGTTGTGCGCCTGGGCCAGCACCGACGCCTGCATCTACATCGTCGTTGATCCCAACCTCGACGCCAACAGCGACTCCGCGCCAGCAGACGCGTCGTGCGCCTACGTCGGCACCGACGCCTACGGCTACACCAGCTCCGACGTCGGCACCAACGCCTGCGCCCACACCAGCGGTGACCCCAGCACCGACTCCAGCAGCGACTCCATGCCAGCGGCCACGTTGTACGCCTACGGCGGCGCCGGCACCTGCGCCCACCCCAGCATCAATGCCAGCATCGACGCCAGCCTCGGCTCGACGCCCGCCGGCAAGCTGTGCGCCAACGCCGGCACCGATGCGCCGAGGGGCATCCGGGAGGAGCCGGTGCTGGCGCCGGACGTCGTGCGAACCACAGTGGCGTCCGGCACGCGCGCGCACGGCGTCGACGACCGCATCGCCGAGGTTTTCGACGGCCACACCGGCGGCCACGCCGACAGCATTGTTGCCAAGGTCCCCGAATGCTGCGCCGAGGACCGCGCCCACAACGGGGTCGACGCGAGGCTCGCCGGCGGCGCGGACGGCCACGCCGACAGCCACAACGGCAGAGTTGCTGACAGCCGGACCGACAGCCGCTCCGACAGCGGCATCGCTGAAGTCTCCGACGGCCTCGTCGACGGCTACACCGACAACAGCGTTATCAAGGGGGCGGCGGCACCGCCGCCCGCGGTCGCCGCGGTGCGGGCATGCCGCGTGCTGTCGGCCGCCGCTGGCCTACTGATGGGGCTGCTGCAGGAAGAAGCTGAACTCGGACCCGGCTGAACTCGGACCCAGCTGAACTCGGACCCGGCTGATCTCGGACCCGGCTGATCTCGGACCCGCTGAACTCGGACCCGGCTGAACTCGGACCCGGCTGATCTCGGACCCGGCTGATCTCGGACCCGGCCTGCCTCCGGCGCTCTTCCCGGCTTCCGGCTGGGGTTCTCCCGCCCGGCGCTCTTCCCGGCCTCTGGCCTGGGTGCTCCCGGCCCGGCTCCAGCTCGGCGCTCCCCCGGCCGGCGTCTCCCCGGCGTCTCCCACCCGGCTGATCTCGGACCCGGCTGATCTCGGACCCGGCTGATCTCGGACCCCGCTGAACTCGGACCCGGCTGATCTCGGACCCGGCTGATGTCGGACCCGGCTGATGTCGGACCCGGCCTGCCTCCGGCGCTCCTCCCGGCTTATGGCTGGGGTTCTCCCGCTCGCCGTTTCTCCCGGCCTCTGGCCGGGGTGCTTTCCGCCCGGCTCCACGGGCCGGCGCTCCCCCGGCCAGCGTCTCCTCGGCGTCTCCGCCCCTGCAGATCTCGGACCCGGCTGATCTCGGACCCGGCTGATCTCGGACCCGGCTGAACTCGGACCCGGCTGATCTCGGACCCGGCTGATCTCGGACCCGGCCTGCCCCGGATCCGGCGCTCCTTCCAGCTTCCGGCTGGGGTTCTCCCGCGCCCGGCGTTTTCCCCGGCTTCTGGCTGGGGGTGCTCCTGGCCCAGCTCCACGCCGGCGCTCCACTGGCCGCCGGCGTCTGCCCGCCATCCCGCCGTCTCGGACCCGGCTGACCTCGGACCTGGGCCCGCCCGGGCGTTCCCGGCGCGCCCGTCATCTCTGGCTGCACTCAGACCCGGCTCATTTCGGACTTTTCTGAACTTTGAGTCGGTTGATTTCGCTACTGGCTGATCTCGGACCCACCTCCTGCCGGGTGCGATCCCGCCGGTCCTCCCGACTTCCGCCTCGGGTTCTTCCAGCCGGCGCCTTCCCGCCTCCGGCGCTTTCCAGGTTGGCGTTTCCTCGGCGGTCTGGCGCTGTCTCGGCTCTCGGCCGGCGCGTTACCTGCGCTCACCCGGCGGCTCCGTCGCCTCCCCAGCGCTCTCCTGGTGCCTCTATGTCCGCGGCGAGCACGCGAGAGCCCCATGTTGAAAAGTAACCTCCTTCCATCCCTGTCACTGCGACAGACGTTCACGACGATTGTCCGCGGCCATCAGGCGAGAGTTCTATTTTGGAAAGGAACCCCCCTCCACCCGTGTAACAGACTTCAAGACGTTTGCACGCGGCGCTCAGGCGAGAGCCGCATTGTGAACACAAACCGCCCTCCATCGTGCAAATGTTTCACAATAGTACACTTCAGGATCATACATGGCGATCGTACATGGCAAGGGAGTCTCTGGCGAAACGCCTGCCTCCCCCCCCTACACACACGTTCCGTGGCGCGCCAGGGAGGATTTCTTTTTAAGGGGAGAGGATGGAGGAGGACGAGGGGGAGCGGGAGAACATCAAGAACGGGAGCCGTGGCCGTCTAACGGGCTCTGTGGCCGCCCTGTTCGTGCGTGTGGGCGGTTTTGAAGGTGTCCTGGGCCCAGGGCGGGCGGCCCTACAGCACTTCCTCACTTCTTTCACATGGGCCACAGGAGCATGCTCAGACGCCCACGCCGTACAGGCATGCACTTGGATACTGACGTGCATTTTCGCGCGGTGGTTCTCAGGCTCAGAATGGCCATGGCAATGTCGACGGTGATGATGGCAGCGACGGCGGACTACGATTCCGACGGCGACGACTGCGGCCACGGAGACCATCACGACGACGACGTCGACGACGACGACGTCCTCTTCCTCCCTCCTCCCTGCTCCTCCTTCCTTCCCTCCTCCTTCCTCCTTGCTCCTCCCCTCCCGTCTCCTGTGCAGGAGACTCGGCGGCAGCTGTAATCCCGGGAATGGGTTCCAGGGGATCGTTCTCCGGCCACTGTGGCCTTGCACTCTGTGTCTTTCAGGTGTGGCATGCGTTGTCATGCATTGCGTTGTCATGCGTTCCATTGTTGTGCAATGCAGCGCAGCTCCTTCCAAGTTTCCATTGCACTGCCTTGCATTATTCTGCCTTCTTGACTTCGATTTGCGATGCATTGCATTCCGTTGCGATCCATCGCATTCGCTTTGAGTCCTTTGTGGGTTTTCCATTATGCCCTCCGCCTACACCTTTATGTAGTCGCGCCATTCCCAACCCAACCGCGTTTTTTTCACAGGCATCTTGGGTCAAGCGTTTCCTTTCGATCGCACTGCCTTCTGCCAGCCATCCGGTCCCATGGCATCCGCGACCTTCCGAGCGCTGCCCTCTTGCTTGATTAGCCTACGGCGTCGAGAAGACAAGCGCGACGTTGCCTTCCAGGTGGCAGCCGGTCTGGGCATCGAGCCGACGTGGTTGGCGGGCACCGATGGGGATTCCCTCAAGGCACGGAGTGGGTATGCTAAGCGTTGCCAGGGCGGGCCGGGCGGCCGGGTGCTTTGCTCCTGGTTCGACGCCGCACACAAGACGCGCCGTATTCGGTATGTGCGAAATGCCAAGTCGAATTGGGGCACGCATTGGGGGACCTTGGGCTGTCTGATGAGCCACGAGCGTGCTTTGGCGCAGCTCGAAGACGCTCCTGCCCTCATCGTCTTGGAAGACGACATCCGCCGGGCAATTGATGCCAAGGAGGCCTGCGCGATGATTGCGCAGGCTCTCCGTTGCATCCAAAAGGACCACAATGATTGGCTGATCCTGTGCCTTGGCTGCTCTACCACTCGGTGGTCTGGGCCCTTGCGCAAGGCGCGCGGAGGGCCGGCTGGTTTGTGCTACGCCCGGCAGGCTTACCAGAGCCATGCGTTCGTGATCTCGCAGGCGGGGGCGGAGATTTACGGTGAATACCTTCGCAAAGGCTTCCCTGCGGACAACGCGCTGCTGAACATGGTGCGTCGGTGCCCCAATATGTGCTTTGCCCTCGACCCTGTCGTGCTTACGCAGGAGCAGAAGCTCACGCAGAGCGACATCCGCGAGTCCACCGTGGCCTACCGGCCCGGCGCTCCGCGCGCACGGAAAAGGGGCCACGCCAGCATCGCCAGGAGAAGGGCGTCGTTGCCGCAGGCGCAAGCGGCTGGGAGCGCAAGCAGGAAGGAGTGGCTCCGAAAGACGCGCCGAGCCAGCGCCAGACGCAAATCCAAGCGCACGCAGACCAAGGCCGGTTGTCGCGGGTCCCACGCCCTGTGCATGTCGGGGTGGGCGTCTTGCTCCGCGGGCGCCCAGGCAAAAGTTGCGCGCCCCAGCGTCCGGGCGGGCGGCCATCGTGGAGCGATGGGGCCAGGCGACGGCGCTTTGCTTGGCCTGCCAGACAGCATCCTCCAGCCTCCGGCACAACCCGCCGCCGCACATTGTCCCCCACTTGGCATTTTCCTATGAGGCGTAAGGGTGGCCCCGTCAATGTGTTCTCAGCGTTTCGTGCTCCATGGGCACGTCATGGTCCTCATGGGGGGCCTTTGCAAGGATGCCATGACTGCAGATTCGCGCGGCCATGGCCTGCTAATCGGCTCTCCTGGTCTGCCGCGAGTGTATCCGCTTCGACTCTTTCCCCGACCGCGCGCGCTCTTGTGCGCGTGCAGGGGCTCTCTCAGGCGCGGCCGCGCCACCCGGTGGCTTTCCGCCTCTTTCCTGCCCGCCATGGAGTCCCCAGCGCGCGGGCGCGCGCGCGCGCGATGGCCATGCCGCCCAGATGGGACGCACGGATCGCTTCTTCGTCTCCATGTCTCACCCCGCGCATGCCATTCCCTGCGCCGCCATTTCCCGCGCGCGGAGCACCGCTGGGCATGCGCCAGTTTTGCGAATGCAGTCTTTTCCGTTTCAGCGACCTCGCGCCCGCAGCATCTCTCGCGCTTCCGCGGAGGTCCACGGGGCACCTGCCGCGCGGAGTCCGTTCTTTCTTGCCTGCGTTGTCCTTGCGGTGCGTCTTCCATGTGAGTGCGGAGTGGCAGCGCCCGCTTTCCCAGGCGGCGGACTCTCGCGTTCCGCGCGCGGGCCCGCGTCGGGGATTCCAGAGACAATCTCTGGCTCTGGCCCTGCGCGCTCGCCGCGCAGGGGCCGCCTGCCCGCTGGCGCGCCGCCGGGAAACACGGCGCGGTCCGTCTGCGCGCCATCGCGGTCGCGGGAGCCCGGAGAAGGTGGCGGCGAACGTTTCAGGATGCGCTCCTCGCGCGAGGCTGGTCGCCGTCGCCGTCGGCCCCGCGCGCTGGGGGGCTCTGTGGCGCATGAGGGGCCACGAGCGTGCTCTGGCGCAGCTCGAAGAGGCCCCTGCCCTCATCCTGTCGAACTCCGCCTGGACACCGAAGCAAAGGCCGCCTGCGCGATGATGGCGCAAGCTCTCCGCTGCATCAAAATTGAGCACGTGGGTGGGCTGCTCCTGAACCTCTTCGCTACCGCTCCACTGCGTCGTCAGGGCACTCCCCCGCCAGGTGCGCGGCGGGCTGCATGTCCTGCGTCGCGCGCGGCAGGCGAGACGTGCGTTCGTGATATCCGAGGCGGTGGCGAATTCTTACGGGGAGCACCGCAACGCGCTGCTGAACATGGTGCGCTGGCGCCCCTGGAAGCGCTTCGCCATGGGCCATGCCTGGCCAAAGCATGAGCGGAAGTAGTCGCCGAGCGAC
Source organism: Prorocentrum cordatum (assembly GCA_963575745.1). Lineage (NCBI taxonomy): Eukaryota > Dinophyceae > Prorocentrales > Prorocentraceae > Prorocentrum > Prorocentrum cordatum. Next base: position 1,773,723 of record CAUYUJ010017059.1, on the reverse strand, counting down.
TTCCGCAAGTCCACTTTCACCCTCCGTGCGGCGCTCCAAGTGCATGGAAGAGGGGCCACTGCAGCAACGCGCAGAGACTGGCGTCGTTACCCCAGGTGCAAGCGGCACGGAGCACCAGCAGGAGTGAGCGCCTCGGAAAGACTCGCCCACTCAGCGCCAGACGCAAAACGCAGCGCTCTCAGACAAAAGCCGGATGCCGCGGCTCCCGCGCACTGCGCATGTCCGGGTGGGCGTCTTCTTCCGCGGGCGCCCAGGCAAAAGTTGCGCGCGCCAGCGTTCGGGCGGCCATCGTGGACCGATGCGGACAGGCGACGGCGCAATGCTCGGCCTGCCAGACACCGCCCTCCAGTCCCCGGGGAAACTTGGCGCCGCGCTTGTTCCCAAATCGGACTTCCCCCGTGCGCCTCACGAGTTACTCCCCTAAGTGTGTGTCCGTGTGTGCGCGCGTGTGTGTCTGTGGGTGTGCTCGCAAAGGCTTGTCTGCCATTGGAACTCCACGGGCCTCGTCGCGGGGGTTTGCATCTCTGGCCTCGTTGCAGAGTTGCGCGGGCATGGCCTGCTGCTGGGCTCGCCTGATCTGACACGCGTGCTTCCGATGGCTGTCTTCGCGCGACCGCGCGCGACCCTGCGTCTGTGCAGGGGCTCTTTCAGCAGGCGCGGGCGCGCCACCGCGTTGCTTTCCGCTTTCCACTTGCCCTCCGCGGAGTTCCCAGCGCGCGCGCGCGCGTGGCTGCTCCGCGCAGATGGGCTTCGCGGACCAGTCGTTTTCCAAAATTCTGGCGCCCGCGAAGGGCTTTCCCTGCACCGGCGATTCCCGCGCGCGTGACATGGGCGGGCTCCCACTGGGCTCCGCGCGCGCGGATGCTGCTACTTCCATGGCAGCGCGCGGACGCACGTACCATCCCCAGCGCTCCCGAGGACGCCCACGGGGACTCCTGCCGCGCGGACGCCGCCCTTGCCTGCGTGTTCTAAGCGCGCGTCCTCAATGTCTGCGCGGACCCCAGGCGGCAGACTCCCGTCTCGTTACGCGCGCGCCACGAAGTCAGGGAGTCCATGGTGAATCTCTCGCAAGGGCCCCTCGACCGTGCGACAGAGGGGCCGCCGGGCCACTCGCCTGCGACTGCCGCAGTGCCGCTGGGACACTCGGCGGGGGGCGCCTGCGCGACATTGCGGTCGCGGGAGTCTGCTGAAGGCGTCTCCAAACGTTTCAAGGAGCGCTCCTCGCGCGAGGCTGCTCGCCGTCGGCCCCGCGCATGTGCGGGCGCTGCGCAGTTGGGCAGCGCGGAGCGCCGCAGCTCGCAGATGCCGCGCGCGTGCATTAGTCATGCCGCGCGCCGCGACTGATCTACACACGCGGCGCGAACGGTCTTCGCCGGACTGGCTCCGCGCGCGCACGCGTGTCCCGTTCGGTACTAATGGATGCGGATTCGCGCAAGTAGCACATGCATCATCCAAGCGGCTGCACCGCCTGGACCGGATGCGACGGGCAGCTTTGCGTCTTCAGAACTTGTACATGACATGGTTTACAGCCCGCGCGTCGTGGCCGTCGAGGGTGCTCCACCGAAGAGACTCCTCTTGCGCCGCCATGCGTCCCCTCCACAACTTTCATTATTTTCCCTCACACCTTTTCCCGGCATCACGGTGACTTGCACCGAAGGGCTTGGCGGCGCCGGCCGCATGCGCCCCCGTCGCCCATGGCGGAACTGCCCGCGCACGTTCCCCCGGCCCATGCAATGCGAAGGCTCCACTTCCCCCGCCCGCATGCGTCTCCGCAATCCTCTTCGGGACACTTATCACACGTCGCGTGGCCTCATGGGGACCTCCACCGAACAAGGGCCCACTGGCGTGGCCCGCACGCGTTCCCGCCGACCATGCCACCACTCACCACACTCGTTCCTTCGGACCCTGGGGAGCTTTACAGAATCCCCCACTGGCAATGCCCGCGTGCGCTCCCGTTATCCAGTTCGGGACACCGCATGCACGTTCCATAGCCTCACGGATATCTCCACCGAAGGCCCCACTGGCGCCGCCCTCATGCGTCCCCGGTATTCAGGTCGGAACACCCCTCACACTTGTCGTGGCCCCATACCGAGCTCGACCGAGGATGTGCGTTGAGCGCGCCGACGTGGTGTTCTGGGCGCCGAGGACGGTTCCCACACACGGAGACGACTGGGCGCCTGGTGGCGGGATGTGCCTACAGCGCGCGCGAAGAAAGCGTGATGGTCTACTTCATATACCACGAGATGTGTCAACACGCTGGCACCACGAGGTGGCGGATTTGCTAGGCGGCTTGCTTGACTCCACCCAGCGTGTCTTCTACGATTTCAGAGCCGCACGTATAGTGTGTTGCACTTCGGCTACTGTTCGCTCATGTGCATTTCTTTCACCGTTTTCTTTCCCCAAACAGTTTGCTAGATTGGGGTGCAGTTGTGATGGTAGCTAGTTCCGCCCGAGGAAATCTCAAGCACAGCAGACATCCTCACCCAAATCTGTTGGTCCAGGCCGTTTCGCCTGACACATCCTTGCAAATCTTGTTTTAGAGTTGTCCGGGATTACGCGTTTCCTTACAGTCATCCTCGAAACCTTGGGTTTCAGCGGCCGTTCGAGAGATGGTCCAGGACGCTTAGCCTGAGCCACTCTCGCACCTCTGGGTTCCGAGGTGCCGCGAGAAAAGTGGTCCGGCCCGTTTCGCCTGAGGCATTCTCGCATCTCGGGGCTCCCAGTTCCCTTCCCACTGACTTGAGGTGGTCCACCCACGTCTGGCCCCCAGCTAGCACAGTGTCTTCTTCGGGCCTCTCTGCACATTTCTTCTTCCCGCGACAGTCTGCTCAAGTGGGTTGCCGTTGTGATGGTGGCTGGTTCCGGCCGAGGGGATACGAAGCAGATATATCCTCACATCAATCTGGAGGTCTGGGCGGTTTCGCTTGAGACATCCTCACCAACCACGTCAATGAGTTGTCTGGGATTCGGCGTTTCCCATGAGACATTCTCGAAACGCTGGGCTCCGAACGGCTGTTCGAGAGGTGGTCCGGACCGTTCCGCTTCAGACATTCTCGCAACTCCGGGCTCCGAGCTGCCGCGCGAGAGGTGGTCCGGGCCGTTTCGCTTGAGATCGAGATGTCCTTCGCCAATCGGCCCAGACATGCTAGAGGTCACCAGAGGCCGTCCGGGGGCAGAGGTCCCAAGAGGTCTTGGGTGTGGGAGGTCCGTGGATGTCTGCCCAGGCTTCGTGGGCAGCCGTCGTCGTCGTCCTCGTCGTCGTCGGTCGTCGTTGTCTGGTACAACAGGGAGGAGTCGAAGGAGGAAGAAGAGCAGGGAGAGGACGACTAGGTGGCGAAAAACGAGAGGACGAGCAGGAGGAGGAGGAGGACGCTGGTGAAAAGGAGTATTGGGTGAAAAAGGTGAAGAGGTACAGTCTGTGGAGGACGCACAGGACGCCGACGACGATGCCGATGAGGCGGAAGAGGAAGATAACTAGGTGGGTGAGGCTCATATTATCTTGGATGATCATGCATAGGAAGATGTAGAGGATAACGGGGAGGACGAGGACGACGAGGAGGCAGAGCACCAGGAAGGTGAAGACGATCGGAGGATGAGGAGGAACGTAACGAGAGGGGGAGAAGGAGTTCGAGTGCGAGGGCAGGCGGAGGAGGCGCGAAGGAGGATAGACGACGATGACGGGGCAGGCCGATGAAGAGCAAGAGGATGATAAGCGGGGGGCGACCAGACAGACTCAGGATCCACCCTGGCCTTAAAGATTCCTGTTTGGGGGTACTGCAATCTCCCTGTGATGTGTACATATGCTGTTTCACGTGGTTATCCGATATCCCGCGTCCTTTCACCATTGGACGTTGCGTAGCGTACAGTCTTCCGCTGGTCTGGCCAATCTTCGCGTCTAAGTTTCACTGTTGCAACTTTCCATTATCGCGTTTTGTGGTTACTCAAGTGCCTTACTCCATGCCGCCGACCCCCCCAAGGAATGCGAGCTTCGACGTTCTTGGAAGGTGTCTAATGCAGATGAGGGGCTCTTGAGGGGCGCTTTGGGGCCTCTTGGGTACTTTGGGGGCCTCTTGGGTGCTTCTTCGAGCCTCCTTGGAACCTCTTGGGGGCCTCCTGGGACCTCTTGGCTCTCTTGGGTCCTCCTGGGGCTCTCTGTCGGGGAAAGCTAGATTTGGGATTTTTGTTCGTCGCCCTCTTGGGCCGCTCTTGGGGCCGTCTTGGGGCCCTCTTGGGTTGTTTTGGGGGCCTCTTGGGCCGTCGTGGGGCTCTCTTGGGCCGTCTTGGGGGCTGTCTTGGGGGCCTCTTGGGCCGTCTTGGGGCGATCTTGCGGGCCTCTTGGGCCGTCTTGGAGCGTAAGGAAGCCGAAAAGGCGAGAAGGCAAAAAAACATACAAAAACATAATGGAAAATCAATGACTTTAGTCTCTCGGGGCCCTCTTGGGAGGCCTCTTGGAGGCCTTTTGGGGCGTCTGGGAGGCCTCTTGGCCCGTCTGGTGGCGGTCTTGGGCGTCTGGGAGCATCTTGGAGCGATCTTTCGGCCACTCGGGGCTCTGATGGAGCATGTTGGGGCCCTGGCGGGGCTCTCTTGGAGGCTCCCGGGGCCACAGGGGGCCGCGGGGAGCCCGGACCACCTCGCCTCCCCGCCTCTAATGCGATTTTGGGCTTCCGGGGAGGGGGAAACGGGGAGGGGGACAGCGAAATGTCTCACGCGCCGTTTCACCCCCGGCAAGCCGGTGTCGGCGGACTTTCGGCGGGCTTCTGGCGGCCTGTGGTGGGGGCATGGGTCGTCGCAGTGACGGGGGGACGGGCGGGGGATGGATTCCAGCAGCGAGCGGTCGCCGGTGACGCCACTGGCGGCATGCTTGCACTTCTTCCTGTGGTCTTGTCCAAGACGCTGCCTGGTGCAAACCATGGCAGGTGGGCACCCGGTGAGGGGTTTTCATTTGGCGTTTCGTAGTTTCTTGTGTTTTGAGATCGCTAGTTTGGCTATGTAGCTGTTGAAAAAAACGGGCTCACACGGCGGAGCACGGCGCCAAAGACTTCCAGGACCTCTGACAGCCCCAAGAGGATCCCAATTGGGCCAGAATCATGTGGTGCCCGGGAGGACGCGTCCAAGATTTTCCTCATGTGGAATCTAAGATGGTCCCTGGCGCCCAACTCCTAGCGAAAGTGGGGCGCGGTGGGAGACATGATCCCAAGAGGAGTCTACGTGTGAGATGCAGCGCCAACACTTGCTACGATGGGAAGGTGATCGAACACACTTTGAACATAATGTCCCAAGTGGACAGTTCGGGGAATAAGACGGGGATGGGGGAGGGAAGTGGTGGAGGAACAGGAGGGGGAGGGATGTGCACGAGGAGGACGAACCAGCTTTTCCTAAGAAGGGGTCATACCATGCTCACGCCCACGAGGTGGTCGGCGGTTCTGTGGGACGCTCGGCTGCGCCATAAGATCACGTACGTACCAATCCCCACAGAACACAATATTGTAGTATCCACGGGTCAGGTCAAACGTTGAACGAACGGCTGCCAAGAACTACGGGAAAGCGGGTGGTCGCACATAGCAAATTGCATCCAAACCATTGCAATCGCAGGTGGTCAAAAGTCTATGACCGAGAGGCTGTCCAATTCAGACTTCTCAACCGCACCGTTGTCATCGGTAGGCAAACTTCTCCTCCCACGTATTTAACCTCCTGCGACCCCCTCTGGGCTCTTTTGCCTCAGCTGCTCTCGCACTCCCTCCGATATGTTCATCGTTTTGCCCCTACTCTTTGTTTCCTCTTCACGTCCTCCTCCTTCTGCTTTATCTTTTCTTCCTCCTCCTCTTCCTCTGCCTCCTTTTTTATATTCTGCTGCAGCTGCGCGTCCATGGCGGTCGCCGTGGCGCCTGGTCCGAGGGCGGGCCAGACTGCGGCGCGGGGCCATGGAGAACGCGTGCCCCAATCCGCGCGGCCAGGTCTTCCCGTCACAAATGTGTGAAAACGGTGTTCCATCCTGAAATTTGGATTCTGTCCCAGGGATCGTTGTCAACGGAGACGTCCGGGACAGGTGAGAAGAGATTCGCACGGCGATCATTCATGGGGGTCCGCCCGGTGCCACAGGTGCCCTTTCGCGATGTGGCGCGCTTGCCTGCCCGGGAGGAGAAGCTCCCTCTCACGCAACGCCTTCCCTACCTGCGGCTTCCAGATCGCAAGCCACGGGGCAGGATGGTGGCTGAATGCAAGGATCTCCTCCCAGCTGGCGCCAGAGATTCAGGTGCGTTGCGCGTTTCCGCCGCCCTGGATTTAGATGTTCTCTTAGCCCCAGGGAATCCCTCGTCTCTGTGCTGCCTGGGTGGCTGTCTTCACGACAATGCCGCTACTATTTGTTCGAGCTTCCTTTGTCCGGCACGCGCCAAGAGCTGCGCCACGGTGGACTCCTGTTTCTGATTTCATTACTCTCATGCGCATTGCAGGCCGCACGAGCCACAGCCCGAGCCATGGTTCAGTTGTTTGGTTTTCTTTCGGATGGGGTCCCGGGCCGTGGGTTTGTGATGTTCCATTGTGCGCAACGTCCTTAAGTTACTTTCCATTACGCCCGTGGCTCTCCGGGGTTGGCGGAGTATCTTTCAAGGGCGATCCGAGGCGCCACCTGGAGAGCTTTGGTGGAGAGGTCTCGTCTGGAGGCGTCCGAGCTTTGCAGGCTGGGGCATGATGGCCTCGCGGCGCGCTGGGAGCAGCTCATTGATGACGCAGTGAAGGGTTACCGTGAAGATATGGAGCATCGGCAAGAACTCTGGTGGGCGCGACAGCATGAGGATGCTGTGATGGCTTCAAATTCGGGGTCCTGGTTGGAGGGCGGCGCATGCCGAGGTGCTCCGGCCATTTCGCTTTCATGTTGTCTCTCGGCCCAGGTTGGAATAGCATCTTTCTGCATTCGCGAGCGGGTTTCTTGGGGAATTTGTCGCGGATGTTTTCAGTTCCTTCAGTTTTGCATTCGTCTTCATGTCCCCAAATGCCCTTCCCGAGTTAGCCGCTCATCCCCGTGGTCGCGGTAAGCTATCAGCTGTGCGCATTTCCGTGACCAGCGCATGCGCCAGCGTGGGCCACCAAGTGCATGTGCGACTTTGCTTGCGCGTTGCGTGTCCCAGCAGGTGCCGCCATTGCGGTTTCGGAACTTGGAGTTCATGGCGCTCGGCCGAATGGCACGTCCACTTCGGGTTCCAGCGCGTGCCTGCATTCAGGCTGCGGGTTTGCCTGTCATGGTGTTCCGTTGTCGATGGCGCCTTTGACCGCCAATATGCTGTTTCGCTGCTTCCTTCTTACCACCTGACCTTGCACTTCCCTTGTTTTATGCTCATCTCTCCCTCTCTCCCTTTCCGTCGTTGTGTTGGTTTCGCTCAGTTCTTCTGCTTCCCGATTGCAAGTCGTTGTGCTGCTTCCAACCCCCGCCCTTCTGGTCGCCCAGGCGCGATGCCGCCGGTGGCTTTTGGGTCAGCCCATCCCGTTGGGCGCGCAGGGGATCACATGCATGGCGCAGCGCAGGCTGCGACACGGCAGTTTGGAGAAGCGGCTCAACCGGACCTCCATCAGCAGGCTCTTGCCACGTCTTCATCTGGCGAGGACACCTCCGTTGCTTTCCTGGCCGAGTTGCTCCGGACCGCGCGCGAGGCTGGCTCCCTGTGGGGCTCGGCGGCATCCGCGGCGTCAGCTATCCACCTTGCGGCACCAGACGTCGTGCACTTGAGGGGGGCTCTCACGGCGAACGGCCAGCTCACCTGGGTGGCGGATTATGGAGTGCCTGTTCAGGTCCCTGCTTTCATCCAGCGGGGACAACGAGCCAAGGGAGACGGAGGATTTTTTTTTTGGAACATCTGCTTTAATCAATTTCGTTTTCAGGGCCCCCTGGGAATGTTCGGAGCATCCAGGGGGGCATTTTGAGTATCCTTGCCGGGGCATTTTCTATGTCGCGTTCGCTTTGTCCTCTCCCCTCGAAAACACGGTGGGATCGCAGGGGCATCCTTTTGTTTGCCTCGATGTTGTTTGGCTTCCAGGCTTAGGGATTGTGCCTCGTTGGCCTCATGGGGCCTGCTAGAGGCAGCTCCCATTTTGGATTTGCAGGAAAGTCGCGCCCCACTGATGGGTCTCTTTCTGATTGGGCCACTCCGAGGTGCCCCAGTCGCTGTTTCCCCGACCTTTGTCATTGGAGCCGTCCGGGCACGACCTCGTCAAGATGCTCCGTTTCCTTGGTTCCGTGGACCGTCCCAGGGTGCTGCCCCTCGACGCCGCGCAGACTTTCTGGGGCCACTGCTGGCATTGGACGGCGCAGGATGCCATGCTCACTCTTTCTGTAGTTTGTGTTTGGCCCCCCTTCGGTTTCGGCATCTTTCTCATGCATTCCTCTGTCATTCACTTGTCATCTCACCCTCGTCTCTTCCCTCTAAGGCTCCTGGCGTGTAGTTCCAGGCTTTGCCGACTCCCCCCCATCGTCGACGTTTCCTTCGTCTGATCTCTTAGCCCTGCTTCTCTACCTTGGCCTCATGTTCGGTGTGCTGTCTGGTTCGTCTTCCTCTCGATGCCTCATTTCCTTTGTCGCCTGCGTACTCTTGCAGGACTTCCACGATATCGTCGGGGAGATGCTGCGTGCGGGGTCAGTGCACCTCGTGACCGGGTTTGTCCAGCCAGGCCCAGTCCGCGGCGTCTGGCTTGATGACCCTCTTGCGCATTGCATGGGGGGCGCGCTTGCAGAGAAGCGCTTCGGCAATTCATGATTTCTTTTTGTTTTGCATGTGCACCCCAGGCGGCGCGCCTTTTAGCGCTGCCTTGCACGCCGAGCGCTTGCGCAAGCCTTGGCCGCTGATCACAGTGGTCAGGGAGCCAGTGGTGGGAGGTGGCGGGCATGATCATTAGGGCTGGGCACCTCCCTAGAGCACGCTAGGCAACGATGCGGCAAGGGCGGCCGCTGACCGCAGCTCGTCCATAATTTGGTCGGAACCGTTTCATTGGGACCCAGCTCTTTGCTTTTCGCGTGGACTTTTGGCGGCGCGCTGTCGAATCGTCAAGTTTGCATTCGCCCCTGCCTTCCGCTACTACTCACCCGATGTAGTTCTGTGGTTTTATCATTGCCCGTTCAGCTCGTTATGATATACCGCGAGAGCCTCGTTATGCACCTCCCTCTCTTTCTCTCTCTCTCTCTCTCTCTCTTGCTCTCTCCCTCTCCTTGTGCGTCTCTCAGTCTGACTAGCTCACTCCCTCGCTCGTCCCCCTGCTGCCCACGTGGCAACACATACTCATAGGAGTCTGGTTGGTAACAGTTTTGCGTGGAACGCACGCGCATGCATACCGACAACATACACACGCAGGGCACCTTGATGCAGACATCCACGCACGCGCGCAAATACAAATGGCCACGCGTGCACACCAATTCTGGGTCAGAGTGAGGGGGCTGGCGCGGGGTGGGTCGCGGCGCGTGGGTCGCGGTCGGGGCGGGGGTGGGTCGCAGGCGGGTCGCGGGGCGGGTCGATGGCGGGTCGCAGGTGGGTCGAGGGTGGGTCTCGCGGCCTTTTGTGGCCCTCTTGGGCCGCCCTTGGGGCGGTCCTGGGCGCTCTTGTGGCCGTCTTGGAGCCCTCCTGGGCCTCTCTTGGGGCCCTTTTAGGCGATCTTGGAGCCATCTTGAGGCCTCAAGAGCTCATCGGATGCGAAAGGGCGACAATGCAAAAAACATCAGAAAACAAAATGAATTTCAATGATTTTGGCCTCTTGAGGGCTTCATTGGAGGGCTCGAAAGGCATTTGGAGCCGGCCTGGGGCGGTTTCGAGAGCTCTTGGATGTCTGTTGATAGCTATCTTGAACCATCTTGGGAAAGATTGCTTGACCTTGGAGGCTATCTTGAGCTCTTTGAGGCCCTCTTGGAACCATCTTAGGCCATCTTGGGCGCTCCTATTCCTCGCGGGAAGGCGCCTCTAGGCCCAGGGGGAGGGGGTAGGGGGAGGGGGAACCCTTTCCCCGAAGGGGAAGAAGGGGGTTTAGCAGAACGAGCTCGCTAGACCACTCACGCCGTAAAGGGCTTGTGGGATTATCGGGAACGCACATTCCAAATGGCTCGATGGGCTCTTTGTTGCCTTGCGGTCCTGAGAGACGGGGATGGGGCGAGGGCGCATGGCCGGCCGAGTTCGGGCGCGGCCGGGTCCGAGATCAGCCGACGGCTGAACTCGGACCCGGCTGATCTCGGACCCGGAAATTCGGACCCGGCTGAACTCGGACCCAGCTGATCTCGGACCCGCTGAACTCGGACCCGGCTGGTCTCGGACCCGGCTGATCTCGGACCCTGCTGATCTCGGACCCGGCTGATCTCGGACCCGGCTGATCTCGGACCCGGCTGATCTCGGACCCGGCTGATCTCGGACCCGGGCGCTCTCGCTGCAGCGCGGGCCTCGGTCCGAAATCAGCTGGGTCCGAGTTCAGCTGGGTCCGAGATCAGCTGGGTCCGAGATCAGCTGGGTCCGAGTTCAGCTGGGTCCGAGTTCAGCTGGGTCCGAGTTTTTGGGTCTGGGATTCCGGGTCCGAGATCAGCTTGGGTCCGAGTTCAGCTGGGTCCGAGTTCAGCTTGGGTCCGAGTTCAGCTGGGTCCGAGTTCAGCTGGGTCCGAGTTCAGCTCGTGTCTGCAGCTCCTGGCGGGCGGAGGCGCGACGAAGGTGGCCTTGGCTGCTGGGGCGCTGGGCACTATGCCCGTCACGGCCTGGAGCTGGCCCACAACCCGCTGGCCAAGTCGCAGCGGGCTCAACTTTGACGACGGCGAGGCGGAGGAGGGGACAGAGGCGCTGCGCAGGTACCTGGAAACGTATATCGGCGCCTCTTACGCGTACTACGACGACGTGTACGTGCGGGTTGGGGAGCCGGTCAACGTGGAGGTCAGCCGCGAGGCCCTTCGCCCGAAGGGCCCAGGCGAGGCTCCGCCTAGCGCGCACAAGATGCCGTCGGCGAAGCCGCTGGCCGTGGGCGGGGAGGCGGACGCCCTAAGGGCCCCCCGGGATCCGAATATTTCTTGGATTGGGGGCTGGGGAGCAGCTAGGTTGGCGCTGAGCTTCGTGGGGCCCGGCATGGCCTGGAGCTTGCCCTACGCGGTGCTGCTGGTAGCGGGACTGGCGCTGAGCTTTGTGGAGCCCTGCGCGGCCCGGAGCTGGCCTTTGTGCTACGAGCCCCACGTGCACTGCGACGAGAACGAAGTCGGAGGTATCGACGAGGACCAGATCCTGGTCCCGGAGCCCCGCGGCCCGCCCGGCACGCGCAAAGCGCTGCCGGCGGAGCCAACAGGCCGAAGCCCACCAGGCGTGCGCGATGTGCCGCTGGTCCGCTGGTGGGACCGCCAGGCCAGTGTAGTCCAAGCGTCACACAGCCGGCGGGTCGTTCGGGCCAGGAGGCAGCCGGCTGCCGGCTGGACGCGGCCGTGCGGGGGAGCGGGGGCCGAGACGGCGCCGCTTCCTCGAAGTGGCACCGTGACGGAGGCGTCTGGGTGCGCGGCGATCGTGGATCGATGCGAACCACCGGTGGAGTGTCCAGAGGGGGACCCCTCCCGTCCCCAGAGGGGGCTGCCGGCGCGAGGGCAAGCGAGCGGTGCCCCCTCCCGTCCTCCGGAAGTGCCTCTGGCGCTGAGGCAGGCGGACAGCCGTGTCACCGCCGCGGCCTGGCCGAGCAGCGAGCCACCGGGGGAGCGGAGAGGCAGGCCCTCGCTCCGTCCTCAGGGAGTGCCGCCGGCGCAGAGGCAGGCGTGCAACCGTTCCGCCGCCGCCGCTTGGCCGAGCAGGCCTACAGCTCGGACGCTTACGGCATCACTGACGCCAACGGCTACAACGACGACATGGAGGTTGTCACGGGAACGTTCGCCGCCACTGCGGACACGATCGTAGAAATCCACGTGCCGCACCAGGAGCAGGTGGAGGTGCCTGGCAGCCTCGCCGAGATCCCCGGCGGCTACGACCGCGGCTACGGCAGCGGTGACAGGCCCGCCCTGGCCTCGGGAAGTGCCGCCGGCGCCGGGGCAGGCGTGCAACAGTGCCGCCGCCCCCGCCAGGCTGGGCACCCCGCGAGCAGAGGGAGCTGGGTGGGCGGGGCCCTGACCCAGGGGTCGTCGCCATCGTCGGTAAGGCAGGCGTGCGTTAACGCCGCCGCCAGTGGGGCGTACCCGGGACAGGCCTACGAAGCGGGCCTCCATAACAGCAGCAGCGCCGAGGTCTCTAGCGGCTGCGATAACCGCGGCCACGTCGGCAGCGACGTCGACGAGGACTTCGAAGCCCTCCCCGGCGGCCATGCCGACAACAGCATCGACGAGGAACTCGTCGACGGCACCGACGGCGGCGCTTGTGGCAGCATTGAGGAGGCACCCGACTGCTGCGCCTACGGCTGCTCCGGCATCCGCGCCGACGAGGTCTCCGACGGCTCCGCTAACGGCCGCGCCGAAAGCAGCGCCGACAAAGTCTCCCCCTGCGGCGCCGACGTTCGCTCCGATAGCACCGTTGCCGAGGTCGCCGACGCCTGCGCCTACGGTTACACCGGAAGCTGCGGCGACAGGGTCTCCACTTACCGAGTCGACCGCGGTGCCGACAGCTTCGTTGTCAGGGTCTTCGACGGCCTCGCCGATAGCCATGCCGACCGCAGCGCCAGCCGGGTTTCCGAGCGCCGCGCGGACGGCTGCGACGACAGCGGCCTCGCCGAGGGCCCCGGCGGTTGCGCCGACAGCCACGCCAGCGGCGGCGTTGGCGGGGTCTCCCAATGCTGCGCCGACAGCCGCGCCGTTATCGGCGCCGACGGGGGGTCCGACGGCTATGTCGGTGGCCGTAGAGATTGTCACTTCGACACGGTATCGGGCCTCTGCGCCGACGGCGGCTCCGACATCAGCACTGACGAGATCTCTGGCGGCCCTGTCAGCGGCCGCGCCAGCAACAACGCCGACGGGGTCCCCACCCGCGACGCCGACAGCCGCGCCTACAGCAGCGTCGCCGAGGTCACCGACGATTGCGCTGGCATCGATCCTGACAGCCGCGGCGGGAAGGTCCACGCCTGCTGCGTCAACGGCCGCACCGATAGCGGCATCGTCAAGGCCTGCGACGGCCTCGCTGCTGGACACGCCGACCGCGACGTCGGCCAGGTCTCCGACCGCTGCATGGGCGGCCGCGACGGCTGCGGCGGCGGCCGCGCAGGCAACAGCATCGGTGGCTGCGCCGACAGCCGCACCCACATCAGCATCGACGAGAGGCCCGACGGCTCCACTGCAGCCGCTGGAGGACGGCGCGGCCGCAGTAGGGGTCTCCGCGGCCGGGCCCCGGGGCGGCGCGGTGGGCGCAGGCGCGGCCGCGGGCGTGCCGACAGCGTCACCGACAAGGTACCCGCCTGCTGTGCCGACGGCGGCTCCGACGTCGGCCCCGACGATGGCTCGGACGGCTGCGTCGGCGGCCGCGCCGGAAACGGCGCAGGCGGAGTCCCCGCTTGCGACGCCGGCGGCCGCGCCATTAGCGACGTCACTGGGGTCGCTGACGGCTGCGTCGACGGCCGCACCGATAGCAGCCTTGGCAAGGTCTTCCGATGCCGCGTCGGCGGCAGTGCTGACTGCGGCATCGCCGAGACCTTCAGCGGCAGTGCCAAGGGCCACAGCGACAGCGATGTCGACCGAGTCACCGAGCGCTGCGCAGGCGAGCACGCCGACAGTGGTTACGGTATCGTGGACATCTCCGTCGGCTGCGGTAACAGCTACGCCGGCGGCAACGCCGGCAAGGCCTCCGATGACCGCGCCGGCGGCCGAGCCGACAGCAGCGTCAAGGTCTCCGGCTGGCGTGCTGGCTGCCGCGCTGGCAGCGGCACCGCCGTGGCCCCCCACGTGCCTCATCACCAAGAGCAGGTGGAGGTGCCCAGCTGCCTCGCCGAGGGCCACAGCGGCTACGACCGCGGCAGCGACGTCGACAAGGTCAGGCCGTCCCTGGCCTCGCGAAGTGCCGCCGGCTCCGGGGCAGGCGTGCAACAGTGCCGCCGCCCCCGCCAGGATGGGCACCCCGGGAGTGGCCAAGGTCGGGGGGGCGAGGCCCTCACCCAGGGGTCGTCGCCATCGTCGGCACATCAGGCGTGCGGTCGCGCCGCCGCTGGTGAGGCGTACCCGGGACAGGCCTACGACGTGGGCCCCTACGACAGCAGCAACGCCGGGGCCCCTGGCGGCCGCGACGACCGCGGCCACGGCGGCAGCGACGTCGACACGTACGTCGAAAGCTCCTTTGGCGCCCACGCAAACGACAGCCTCGATGAGAAGCTCGTCGGCAGCACCGACGGCTGCGGCTACAGCGGTATCGAGAAGGTACCCGACTGCTGCGCCTACGGCTGCTCTGGCATCAGCGGCGCGGTCGCCGCCGGCTCCGCCGACAACTGCTCCGACAACATCGCCGACACGGTGTCCACCTGCGGTGCCGGCCGGGGCGGGGCGAGGTTGCGCTCGGCCTGCGGTTCCGCGAGGCGGAGCCCGCTGCAAGCCAGGGCCAGAGGAGGTCCCCGCTGCTGAAGCTGAGGGCAGCGCCGAGGGGCACCGCCGAGTGCGCGGCAGCCGGGGCGCTGGCTGCAGGCACCAGAGTCCTGAGCGGCGCGACCTGGCTGGAATTGGGCGCGCTGCAGCCGCGGGCACCTCAGCCGGCGACGGCAGGCATCCAACCTGAAACGCTGCAGAGGCGAAACGAGGCGATGGACGCCAAGGCGCGGGCCATAGAGGCGAAGGTGGAGAAGGAGGTGGGGGGGGGGCGGGCTGGGCAGGACGGTGCCCTAGCACAAGACCCCCTCCAAATTTCGGGAGGGCCGAGCCCGCGCAGATGCAGCGGCATCTGGAGCGGTGCCAAGGGGACGAGAAGCGGCGGCACAAGTCGGGGCCCCAACGGAGCTGGGGGCAGAAGACGCTCGCGCTGCGCGGGGCGCTGGGCGTGCCGCGCGGGGCGCTGGTAGAGGCCTCGAGAGCCTCCAGCGCGAGCTTCCTTGACGGCGTCCCCGACGGGCTCGAGGCGCAGGCGGAGGCCACGGAAGCCTGCGCGGACGACGGCTTGCACATCTCCCCCGCCATGGCCACGAGGGAGGCCCTGGAGAGGACCGACCTGGCGGAGGAGGAAGAGGAGGAGGAGGAGGAGGCGCAAGCACTTGAGGTGGACGTGCTTGAGGTGGACAGTGGAGAGGTAGGGAATGAGGATGATGAGGTTGGGGGAGTTGGCACAGCGGAGGATGAGGCAGGAGAATACGGGGACGACGTCAAGGACGAAGGAGACCGCGCCAACAACCGCGGCGCCGATAGCCTCACAAGCAGCTTCCTTGAGGGTCGCGCGGGCCGCGGCCTCAGCAGCCGCGCCGACGGCAGCACCGACAGCTGCGCCGGCGGGTGTGTCGGCAGCTACGCCCATAACGGCATCAACGGCTGTGCCGACTACAGCCCCGGCAACTGCGCCCGCGGCGGCGCAGGCAGCAGCGCTGGCCGCGGAAGCACCGTCTGCACCGGCGACGGCGCCGACAGCTACACAGACAGTTGCGACGACGAACGCGTCAACAGCTGCACTGACTGCGGCATCGGCCGCCCCGCCGAGTACGGCGCCAACAACTTCGCCGGCGGTGGCCTCGGCAGCCGCGTTGACATCGGCCCCAGCGAGGGCACCGAGCGGCTCCCCGACAAGGTCGCCGCCTGCAGTATCGGCGGCCCCAGTGAGGGCACCGAGCGGCTCCCCGACATGTATGCCATCTGCAGCATCGGCCGCGATGCCAGCAGCTGGGCCTGTTGCCACGCCAGCAGCGGCGTCACTGGGCGTGCCGCCGGCGTCGCTGACGGAGGCCACGGCTGCCATACCGACCGCTGCCCCGACGCCCGACCCAGCGACGGCGACGATGACGCTGCCAGCGGCTGCGCCGACAGTCGCAACGACCGCGGCATTGGCGGCTGTACCGACCGCGGCGCCGATAGCCTCACAAGCAGCTGCCTTGAGGGTCGCGCGGGCCGCGGCCTCAGCAGCCGCGCCGACGGCAGCACCGACAGCTGCGCCGGCGGGTGTGTCGGCAGCTACGCCCATAACGGCATCAACGGCTATACCGACTACAGCCCCGACAACTGCGCCCGCGGCGGCGCAGGCAGCAGCGCTGGCCGCGGAAGCACCGTCTGCACCGGCGACGGCGCCGACAGCTACACAGACGGTTGCGATGACGAGCGCGTCAACAGCTGCGCTGACTGCGGCATCGGCCGCCCCGCCGAGTACGGCGCCAACAACTTCGCCGGCGGTGGCCTCGGCAGCCGCGTTGACATCGGCCCCAGCGAGGGCACCGAGCGGCTCCCCGACAAGGTCGCCGCCTGCAGTATCGGCGGCCCCAGTGAGGGCACCGAGCGGCTCCCCGACATGTATGCCATCTGCAGCATCGGCCGCGATGCCAGCAGCTGGGCCTGTTGCCACGCCAGCAGCGGCGTCACTGGGCGTGCCGCCGGCGTCGCTGACGGAGGCCACGGCTGCCATACCGACCGCTGCCCCGACGTCCGACCCAGCGACGGCAACTATGGGGCTGCCGGCAGCTGCGCCGACAGCCGCAGCGACCGCAGCATGAGCGGCTGTACCGACCGCGGCGCCGACAACCTCACAAACAGCTGCCTTGAGGGTCGCGCGGACTGCGGCCCCAGCAGCCGCGCCGACGGCGGCACCGACAGCCGCGCTGGCGGATGCGTCGGCAGCCACGCCCATGACGGCATCAGCAGCTGCACCGATTACAGCCCCGACGACTGCGCCGGCAACGGCTCCGACGGCCGTGCTGACAGCGTCACCAACCGCCTCGCCGACGGCGCCACCAGCAGCTACGATGACTGCTGCAGCGGCCGCTGCACCGCCCGCTGCACCAGCGGCCGCACCGACCGGCTCACCGACAGCCACGTCGATTGCGGTGCCAACAGATGCGCCGACGGCCCCGCCGACCGCGGCACTGGCAGCCGCTCCAGCTACGATACTAGCGGGCGCGCTGGAATTCGCGCCCGCAATCCCGCCGACCAGCTCCCTGGCAAGTCCGCCGATCTTAGCATCTACCGTGGCGCTGATAGCTGCGGGGGCCGCCGGGGCAACCGCGGCGCTGACAGCGGCGCCGACAGTAACTCCGACCGCTGCGCCAGCTGCGGCCCCAGCAGCCTCCCTGACGGTTGCGTCGACCGCGGCGTCAACAGCCCTTTCGACTGCGGCGCTGACGGCAGCGCTAGCCGTGGAATCAGCGATCACGCCGACCGCGGCACCAGTCGCGGCGCCGCCAGGCACGCCGGCAGATGCGCTGACTGCGGCGTCGCCGGCCGCGCCGACAGCCGCGGCGCCCGCGGCGACGACAGCGCCAGCGACAGCGCTGGTAGTCGCGCCAGCTGCGGCACTAACAACCGCGGCACCGACTGCCTCGCATGCGGATACGCCGACAGCAACGCCGGAGGCCAGACCGACAGCGGCATCGAGGGCCGCGCCGTCGGCAGAGTCGACGACTGCGCCGACACCAGCACCGACAGCGACGCCGACGGCTGCACCGGCGAGTGCGTCGACATCGGCACCGACTGCGGCATCGACGGCCACGCAGACCGCGGCGCCGCCGCCAACTGCGCAAGCTGCAGCGCTGACCGCAGAGCCGACGCCCACGCCAACCGCGACGCGGACGGCTGCGCTGTGCGCGGCGCTGACGGCAGCGCCAGCCGCGGGATCGAAGAATACGCCTACAGCAGCACAGAAAACGGCACTGACACCTACGCCGACGAGCACGCTGTCAGATGCGCCGATTTCGGATCAAGTGGGGAGGCCAACCAGGGCCCCCTTCCACTCTTGGGAGTTGCTGCCGACTTTGGGGCAGGCTGGCAGCGATGGCGCCGCCACCGTCTGGCTGAGCACCCCGTGGACGGTGTGGACACCGGCATCAGCGGAGAGGCCAGTCAGGGCTTCCCCCCATTCTCGGGAGCGGCCGCCGGCGTGGGAGCACGCGAGCAGCGATGCCGCCGCCCCCGCTTGGTCGAGCACCCCGTGGATGCAGTGGGCACCGGCAGCAGCGGGAAGGCCAGCCGCATCAACGACGTCGTCAGCGCCTCCGAGGACCCTCCTGGGACGGGCCACCCGGCGACCGCGGAGGTCCTCGCCGGCCTTGCGGAGGATCATGGTCACCGCGTGCAGAGTCCGATCAAGGGGCTCGCTCTGGCTGCGAGGCTCGTCCCCGAGTTTGCCGCGAGCGCAGGGAGGCCCACCCTCGACGCGGAGATTCTCGTCGTGGGCCTCGTCCAGGCCGGGGAGCGGTTCGTCATCTTGGGACCTCCTTCCGCGGAGCCCGGCTCGGTTGGGGGACTGCCCCAGGGGCCGCTCGCCCAGGTGGCCACGGAGCGGCTTCGCGGCACTCGCCCCGATCGCGGGATATCTCATGGAGCTCGCCCTGGTCACGCTGCCCTTAGGCGAGATCGTGGGGTTTGCCTCCACTGTGGATCTCGCCGCAAGGCTTGCCCACTGCAGTGGCCGAGTCTGGGGCAATCTGCCGCTCAGCCGAGTTCGGGGCAGGCGCCCTCCCGGCCGAGACCTCGTCCGACGCGTCAGGCACGTGGACAGCTGCGCCGAAGGTTGCACCGACAGCTGCGCCGACAGCGGCACGGACAGCTGCACCGACAGCAGCACCGACGGCTGCGCCGAAGGCGGCACCGACAACAGCGCCGACGACGGCCCCGACGGCTGCTCCGAAGGCGGCGCCGACAGCTGGGCCGTCGGCAGCACCGACAGCTGGGCCGACGACGGCACTGACAGCTGTGTCGGCAGCGGCGCTGATAACTGCACCAATACCGGCGCTGGCCGCTGCTCCGACGGCTGCGCGGACAGCCGGGCCGACGGCGGCGCCGAAGGCTGCGCCGAAGGCATCACTGACAGCTGCGCCGACAGCGGCACAGACAGTTACGCCGACAGCGGCACCGACAGGAGGTCCTCAAAGAAGCCATCGGCATCGTCGAGGGAAGAAAGTCGGCCGCCTGATGTCAGGGAGGCCACGGCACCAGCGGCCTCGGCAGTGGCCTCCAGCTTCCGGGCGGCCTCGGCGGCAGCCCCAGCGCCCCGGGCGGCCTCCCTGGCGGCCCCAGCGGCGCGCCAGAGCGATTCTGGGCCGCCACGCTCCGGGCCCAGAATCCCGCCGCGGCTGGCCCCGGCGCCCGCGGAGGCCCCGGCCAGCCGCCCGACGGCCCCGGCGGCGGCCCCAGCGCCCAGGGCGGCCTCGGCAGCGGCCCCGGCGGCGGCTGCGTGGACGAAGTCGTCCGCGCAGGGAGGCTCCAAGGCGGTCTCGTCGGCGGCCGCCGGGCCCCAGCGTCCCGGGCGGCCCCGGCCACAAAGGCCGCGGCAGCGGGCTCAACCTCAGCACTGGCCGCCGGCTGTGTGAGCCGCATCCGCGGGCTCCAGGTGGGGATCCAGTTTTGCGCGCTTGGCATCTCGAATCGAGCGCTGCCACTGGGAATGCCGCTCGGCTTCACGCTTGACAGCAGCGCGAATGTCGGGTTCAGACTCAGGCACGTCAACGCCAGCGCTTTGAAGCAGCAGCCTACACGTCTCCAGGTCCGTCTCGTCGTCCGCGTCGACGGCCATGTCTTCCGCCTCCCGCAGGCCCTCTGGGGGAGGCATGCGGTCGGGCGCCGCGTGACGCTGGGGGGGCAGCACCCCCCCAGGTTGGCCATGGGCGGCGTCACCGACAGCCGCGCCGACTGCGGCACCGACAGCCTCGCCGACAGAGGCGCCGACTGCGGCTACGACGAACTAGCCGACCGCTTCGCCGACATCTGCGCCGGCAGTGGCGCCAGCGGCGCCACTGACCGGCCCGCCGGCAGCGGCACAGATTGCGGCACCGACAGCCTCGCCGGCAGCTGCTCCGACCGTGGCATCGACCGCCGTCTTGACAGCTCTGCCGACCGTGGCGCCGACTGCGGCACCAGCAGCGGCACCGACAGCGGCGCCAGACGCGGATCCGACGGTTGCGCCGACAGCGGCGATAGCGGCACCGACAGCTGCGCCGACAAGTGCGTCGACAGCAGCGCCCACTGCAGCGCCGACATCCGCGCCGACTTCAGCGATGACAGCTGCACCAGCAGCGGCGCTGACAACCGCACCTGCAGTTTGGTCAACAGCGGCGCCGACGGTTGCGACGACTGCGGTACCGATAGCTGTGCCGGCCGCGGAACTGAAGGCGGCGCCGACAGCGGCACCGACGGCGTTACCGACAGTTGCGCCGACAAGTGCGCGGACAGATGCGCCTATTGCGGCTCAGACAGCATCGCTGACAGTCGCGCCGACAGCCAGGCCGACATCAGCACCGACAGCTGCGCCCGCAGCAGGGCCGACGGCGGCGCCGAAATTCCCGCCGACAGCTGCGCCAGCAGCGGCACTGGCAGCTGCGCTCACGGCGGCACTGTCGGCCGCGCCGACGGCAGCACCGACGATTGCACCGACGGCGTCGCTGACAGCTGCGCCAGCGGCGCCACCGACAGCAGCATCGACAGCGGTACCAGCAGCCGCGCCGACAGCTGCGCCGAGTGCAGCACCGCCGACTGCGCCGGCGGCGGAGCCGAGGGCTGCGCCAACGGCGGTGCCGGCCGCGGCTCCGGCAGCAGCGTCGGCGAGTGCGTTGACAACTGCGCCGACGGCGGCACCGACAGCTGCGCCGACTGCGACGCCGACAGCTGCGCCAACCGTGGCACCGACCGCCTCGTCGACAGCACGGGCAGCCTCGCCGGCTGCGGCACCAACAGCCTCGCCAACAGATTCTGCGACGGCTGCGCCGAGTGCGGCACGTGCAGCCGCGCCAACAGCGGCACTGACGGCCTCCTGGGCAGCGGTGCAGGCGGCCAGGCCGACAGCAGCACCGACGGCAGCGCTTGCAGCGGCGCCGACGGCGGCACAGATAACCACGCCGACCGCTGCACCCGCCGCTGCGCCGACTGCCGCACCGACCTCCGCACCCATTGCCACCTCAAAGACGGTCCCGACCGCCTCTTCGACGGCCACACCGACTGCGGTGCCGGCAGGCGCGCCGACAGCCGAGCCGACTGCGGCACCGACAACTGCGTCGACTATGGCACCGACAGCCGCGCCGGTAGTGGCGCCAACGATGCCACCGACCGGGTTTGCCGACCTTCGCACCGACCCGGCGCCAACAGCTGCACCGACCGCCACGCTGACGTCAGCAGCCCCCTGGCCGCTTACTGCAGGGACGTCACCCTGATTACGCACTACGCCGGCATCGGAGCAGAGGATTCTGCCGAGGCGGACCAGCACGACGCCTGCGAGGACGACGCGCCGAAAGCGCGATGCAGCAGCGTCTCGGCCATTGACCCCGTAAACCTGAAGAAGCACGGGGGCCTCCTCGGGCAGGAGACGCAGGACGGGGAGACCGAGGACGGCGGGGAGGATGACGGCGATGAGGACAGCGACGAGGAGGATGACGAGGAGGACAAGAACGACACCAGCGCGGAGAGCCTTGGGGGCGAGGGCGAGGGCGAGTCCCAGGAGGTGACGCGCATGGGGGTGCCGCTCAGGCACCACTAAGAGTGAGGAGGAGACCGCCGCCGGCCATCAGGGGCCGAGCGCGCGGAGGGTGAGGAGCCGCCGGCTGAATGCCAGGCGGCTGGTGGCGCTTGCGAGCAGCTGGGGCGCCGGGGAGGCGGCGCCTGCGGGCAGCTGGGGCGCTGGGGCAGCCAGCGGCGCTTGTTGGGAGGAGAGCAGAGGCCGCATCGACACTGAGATGCGAGGCTGCCGCCGGCCAATGGCCGAGCGGGCAGCGGAGGTCCGCCGCCGGCACCCGCCGTGCGAGCGGCCGCGCGACGCCGGCTGATTTCAGCCTGGCGCTCGCGATCAGCTTTGCGCTTGCGAGCAGCTGGGCGCGGTGCGACGGCAGCTGGCGCCTGAGGGCAAGAGCGCTGCGCCGGCCCGGCAACCGGCAGTGCCGTCATGGGGGACGGCGGCGGCGGCTACGAGGGGGCGCCGGCGGCTATCCCAGCCAGGGCTGCCGCACAGGGCGCACGAAGAACCACCGCAGGCGCCGGCGGCGTGCCGCCCTGCGCCTGCGGGCCCACCTTGCTGGGCAGACGCGGCAGCGCGCCGCAGATGCCAGGACTGTTGAGTTCTACGCCGAGAAGATCGGCGACTACGCGAACCACTACAGCCAGTTCGGCGTGGTGGTGCGCTCACAGGAGGAGGTTGGCGGCGCGGCCCGCTACGCGTGGCCTAAGACGGCGCCGGCGCGCCAAGCGCCGGGCGTCGGAGCAAGGAAGCAGCACGGTTCCTTGGCAAAGAGGTCGTCATCATCGTCTGAGGCCATGTCCGTCCCTTGTGCCTCCCCTCTTGAGCCCACACCTAATAGGCTCGAGATGTTTTTAGTTTACCAGTGCTGCTTGAGGGGATATCTAGGATGTTTGGTAAAACTGATGGATCTCCCCGCTTCCAGAACTGGCGCGGGCTTCCACTTGCGGTCCCCTTGCTCCTGCCCTTGCCTCTTTGCTTGCCCTCTCTCGCTCCTTCTCTTCTCACCGCCGCTTGGCGGCTCAAGCCTTTTTCGAAGGCCAAGCTGGCCCACCCTGGGAGCCCTTCGAAGGCCCCCTCACCCGCCCTGTTCTGGATTTTTACAGCGCCGCCGAGGCGCTCGGGTGCCTCGGCGGCGGCGTGGCCCGCTACGCGTGGCCTAAGACGGCCCCGGCGCGCCAAGCGCCGGGCGCCGGAGCAAGGACGCAGCACGGCTCCTTGGCAAAGAGGTCGTCATCATCGTCTGAGCCCATGTCCGTCCCTTGTGCCTCCCCTCTTGAGCCCACACCTAATAGGCTCGAGATGTTTTTAGTTTACCAGTGCTGCTTGAGGGGATATCCAGCTGGAGCATGGAGGTGCCCCATGCGATGGCACTGAGCACGGTCCCCCACCTTACTCTATCCGTGCACCCCAGCCCTTCCCACCGGGCCCGGGGGGCCCAGGGAGCTTACTGTTTCTGCGGCGCAGTTGAGAGGGAAACTCCACTTGCGTTCCATGCAGGGCGGGAGGTGCGGACATGCTCTGGGAGAGTCACCCCTTCCGAGCGGGTCGTTGGGTGTGCTTCGGGGGACGCTGTCTGGTGGTGGCCTTCTCCCAGGCTCGCCGTCCGGGCGCGCCTGCGCCGCCTGCGGGCTGCCCCCTGGCCCCCGGCTCGGCGTTTGCACGCGCTCGCCCCCCTCGGCCCCCTGCCTGTCGCGGTCCGCCTGGGATGTCGGCGCTCGGGGAGGCTCGGTATCTCGCCCTCCATGCAGGCTGGGGGGGTCCCATGGGCAGGGGCAGCCTGCGGCCCGCTGGGCGAGCGTTGCGTGGGCGGGCCACCTGCCCCCGCGCTTGCCGGGGACTGTGGTGGAGGGGACTGCGTGGAGCCCCCGCTTCCGTCGCTTGGTCCTACTTCTTCGCCCTGGTTGGAGCTGTCCTCTGCTCCCGCATAAGGGTTGCTGCCTGAGCCTGCGCCTCCTGGGGGTGTCATGGGCGGTGGGTTGTCGCCGCTATTTCTCTCGTTGCTGACAATTTGCTAACCCGGCGTCGTGGGGCTAGTGGTCTGGCCAGGTGGGGACTGCCGTTGTGGTGGGGAGGCTGTGCAACGGGAGAAGGTGTCGGCTGGGGCTGAGGGGCGGGGCGGCACGGAGTCCGTGGGTTCCTGTCTGCGGCGCACTGCCCCGCTGATGGGGGCCTGCCCGGGGCCCTGCTGGGCCCGCCCTGCGCCTGCTCACCCTGTGTGGGGTGCGCCCCGGCCCCGCTTGAGGGGCCGCCGCGCTAGCCCCTGGATGCTCTTCGCGGTCTAGGTACTCTTCCCGGGTCGCGTCGGCGCCTGTCCTCCTGCGCGGCGCTTCTTAGCCTTTCGTTAAGGGCGTTGAGCCTCTCATCCGTGCCTGGGGTTAGCACGCGCGCGGCGGCACTGTCAATCTCCGCGCCCCTGCCCCCAGGAACCTCGAGCCACGGGCGGCGCGCAGGGTAGGTTGGGTCGGGTTCGGGAGAGAGCCACTGCGAGAAGGGAAGCTGTCTGGTGACCTCCTCCTTTATCCCTAACTCATCGATGACCTGGAATACGCGGTCTCTGCCCAGGCGGCCGGGGTCGGTCAGCTGGAGGATCCACGCGGCGGCGAAGAGGTCCCAGTTGTACTTCAGGATGGGCATGCCCTCTTCCTGTCGTCGCCGCTCCAGCACACGTCTGGTCTGGATGCCTCTGGCCATGTCATGGATGCACTGCTCTCCCACGCAGGCCAGGAACCTCCCGAGCATACCCTGGGCGCATAGAACCGCGTCATTTTCCGCCCTTACTAGAGCGGCCCCTGGCTCTGAGCTTGCCCGGCCCCTGTGCGTGAGCACCTCTGCTAGGGGGGGAAACGCTCCCGGGCGGGCCGGGCCTGGGAGGGAGTCTACGGCAGCCCGTCTTCTCGGGGGCAGGGCAGCACTGGAGGGTCGGCTGGTGTCGACCCCCAGGTCCACTAGCGTTGGGGCGCGGGCGGGGTCTGCATCCAGCTTGGCAAGGCGTACTGGGCCGCGTGCCGACTGCAGGGATACCCTGGCCTGTGGACGGTCAGCACCTCGGTTGGCAGCTCTCAGGTCGGCTTCGGCGGGTAGCGCAATGGTGACCCACATGGGGTTTGAGGTGTATAGGTGGCCACTTTCTCCGCAGGTGGTGATACATACCGCCCCCCCCGCATCTATCGCTGCGGTGAGGTGCTCCCCTGGGTGGATTTGGCGTTGTAGTCTCGCAGGCCCTCCCTGTCATCCGAGGGTCTGCGGCAGGTCGCGTTCCGGCCGCCCATGACTCTGTCTACTTCGCGCAGCCATCCCTCGGGAATTAAGGGGGGGGCCCTCGCGTTGGCTGTTCCCCCCCTACCATCCGCCCCTGCAGGCAGCGGCCAGGCTCTTGTGTGCAGTCTAGCCCCGGACGAGCCTATCGAGGCTGAAAACATCCGCAGAGTTGCGCGTTGCGGCATCCAGGGGCCGGGGCGCATTGGCCTGACACGGGGGGGCCCAACTTGCCCACCTCGCCTGTCGAAGGCTGTGACTTCGAGCATCTGCGGTTGGACTGCTCTTCTGGGGGCCTGTCGCACCGTTTCCTGCGCGAGGGCTTCAATGCGTTCTATCTGCGCGATTGGGGCCCCTGCGCTCCGTCTAGTCTGGTCTCTCGAGGGGGTGGCCGGGAAGATCCCGACGACCTGCGGCCTCACTGAAATGCAGCTTGTCCCGCAGAAGGCTGCCGACATGGTCACGGCGGTGTTGAGTCTGACTCTCACCTGGGCCATGTGCCTGTAATCCCCTGTGTCGGCGAACCAAGCATACACGGTGGTTACCTGCTCCACCGCTCCAGAGCCTACGGTGGCTTCCACGGCCTCGATCACGTCCTGCTGCCTGGATTGCCCTAGGTCTGCTATGTTCCATCGGAGGTGGAAGCCGCCCTCAGGGTCGGCCAGCCTGGCGAACGAAGGACCGCCGCCCCAGCTGCCTTCCAAGAGGATTCTTCGGGGACTGAGGGCGGGGGAATTACGTGCAGACCCGAAAGCCCTGGGGAGTTTGCCCCTGAGGTGCCGCAGTATCGGGGCTGCAATCCGCTCTGGGGTCTTCAGGAGTAGCAAGCCTCCCCCGTTGAGGCCTACTCTGTACCCAAAGGCAGCCGCTGCGTCCGCGGCGGCGGATAGGGCCAGACATGTGGCAGCGGCTGGGATGGGGATGTGTACGGAGTCCGATGTTTCTTTGGACCTCCATGCACTACCGCTGATGTCTGTGACCAGAGCGGACTGCGCCGCGACCTGAAGTTCCCCGAGGGGTTGATCTTCGGGAACCTGCATGCCTGTCCGCCTGAAGGGTCGGCACCGCACGACATGGTAGAAGAGACGCTCCAGCCCTTCTTTGAGGAGGGTCTCGCCCCTCGGGAGGGGCATCTTGGAGGTGGCCCATTCTACTTCCACTGCTGAGTGCTCGCCCCCTTCTAGGACCTGTTGCCACCTGGTGATCTGGGCCACAATGGCGTCATTGCGGTGCTCTGGTGCGATCATGCGCAGCGCGTCACTGGCACCTGCGTCACTGCCCCCCCCCCCCCCCCCCAGTGTACCACAATGGATGGCGGGATCTGTGTTCTCTGGGGGTTGTCAGTTATGTGAAACAACGCCGCTGCCAGCTGCCTCAGGGCGGGGGTCATCCTTCCCGTTCGCACGGGGCTCCCTATGGGCACCAGGTGCGTGATCAGGCCGGCTGCTCGGTACCCCCACTGCGCATTGGCTATGGCTGTCAGTTCGATTGGGTCAGGGCCCCCTGGTGTTGGGAGCCCCTGCCCAGTTAAGGCGAAGATCCTGCATGGGCCGCCACCCGAGCCAGCCGCCGACAGCGCGGCTTGTATCTGGGATGCGCCAGCGTCCGCGACCAGGACGGCGGGGGTTGTGCACTGGCCGGAATTGGCTCTGTCGTGGACCAACTCTTAAATCTGCCCGCACGCGCTGGGCCCCGCCCTCGCGAGAGTGACACTCGTGCTGTCCGCGTGTCTGTGGTCGACTAGGGATCTCCTCGCGATCACCAGCTCGGCCCCAACTTCCCTGGCAGCAGCCATAAGCAGGGGGGCGGGGAAGGGGGGGGCCCTCGCCTGTCCTCTTCCGGCGGGAACCTGGCCAGCAGGGTGGCCCACCTCGCCTGAGTGATCATCGGAATCGAGCGCACCCTTTCCTGTCTGGAGGGAAGGGTTGGGGCAGTCCTCTCTCCTCCTCCACCTTCGTCCGCGCGCACGGGGGGCCCAGTCTCGCCGTCATGGTCCACATCCATCCCTGCTGGCTGCGGGGGGGGGGGCCTGCGGGCAGTAATCTGCTCGTGTATCCTTTGCATGTCACGAACTGCGACGCAAGTGTTCGGCCTCCGAATAGAGACCAGGTCGGCCCTTAGGCAGCCCAGCCCCCTGGCTAGGGCACTCGTTGCGGACGCGAGCTCCCTGAACGAGATGGGAGGCCTTATCGGAGCCAAGAGCCCGCCACTGAGCTGGAGCATCCCCTGCGGTTCCGAGGGGGGCGGGGCTCCGGGAAGAAGGGCAGAGAGGCTGCCTCTGTCGTTGGCTCTGCAGTGGGGGCAGCGAATGGGCATGGAGTTCCCTCCTCCCCTGAAGATCCCGGGCTGGCTCTGCCTCCAGCGGTCAAGGCAGTGCTTGTGGAATCTGCGCCCACACAGTATGAGGACTTCTGCCGCCCCGTCGAGTTCCCCCGTGCAGATGGTGCAAGCCTGCGCGTCTTCACCTGCGTCCCATCCCGGCATAGGCCCTGGTTCGCCAGCCCTGAGTACCCTTTCGGCGTCCCCAGGCGGATCAGTCGCGTCGGAGATGGAGGTGCCCAGGCCCTCTATGAGTAGGCGGGTTGTCGAGGCCGCTTCCTCCTCGGTTAGGCATGCCTTGAGCCCCGTGGTCCGCAGGGGGAGGCGGATCTGGCTGTTTCCGAAGGGGGAATACGCGTTGGGGGCCTGCTCCTCACCTTCGCCCAGTATGACTCTGATGTCGTTGGGCGCGTGGACGCCTGCTAGTTGCAGCCATCTGGCGAGGACCTCGAACGGCCTGGCGCCCATGCCTCGCACCTGGAGCACTGGCCGAAGGAGGGGGGTGCAATGCGGCGCCAGGCACAGCCACATGGCCCTGGATATCCAGCATCCTGGTTCAAGGTGCGACCTGGCCTCTCGCAGGAGGCCCTCCGCCACAAGATGCGCGCCTGCGCCGCTGAAGGAGCTGCGGTCGATGCAGCGTTGCCTGGCTCTACCTGCGGCCTCATCGTCTCTCTGAGTGGCGCCCAGGGCTCTGATGAGAGCGCCCAGCGCACCTCCTCTGCGGTGCGACTGAGCGGAGGACCTGACGTTGTTATCGGGGTCCTCGCCGGGTATTTGTCTGATGTCTTCGCGCCAGAGGGTCGCGGTGCCCTGCGTCCCTCCTTCGGCCGAGGGGGGGGAGAGGCGACCTCCTGCCCCTCCGACACCTGCATTGCCGTTTCTGGCGCTCATCCTGGCGAGACGAGCCTGCACTCCCCTTTCTACTGCGGCCCAGTCCCCTGTCAGGATTCCTTCCTGGAGGTATCCGAAGGGGTCAAACCAACTCATAGTGCGTTCCTGTAGCTGTGAGCTGCGTGCGGATGTATCCCCCTGGAAGGGGGGGCTCGACCTCCCTTCTAGCCAGGTGCGATAAGGTTGCCGCTTCAAGCCCGAGGCGGCGGTGTGCCCCCTGTAGGGAGGAGACGCCCATGGCGCTCCATCGCCCGGCTGCATGCGCCACTATGTGGGTGGGGATCCCAGTAGCCTCGAAGACGTGCTCAAGTGTGCTTCGCCCCCCTTGCGCGGCTGATTCCCATACGAATGAGGACCAGGAGCCTGCCCCAGGTCGTGTTGTTCGGTACGCTGTCGCTTGCTACCTGCGCGCGGATCTCCGCGATCTCCTGCAGCAGGCGGCGCGCGCTGCCCTCCCTTTCTGGAGGCAGCTGGGCGCCCCCATTCGGCTGCTGCCTATCGACGGTTCGGTTTTCGGAGCCCTCTCTCCTCACGGATTGTTGGTTGACTCCATTGGATAGACGGGGGGGGGCCCGCCCCTCGAGCCCTCGCGCGCAGTGCGATTGCGCGGCGCATTGCTGCACCGCAGGGACTGTCTGGTGCGAGGCGGTCGGCGATGAGTCTCCCTTCCCCTTCTGGCGGAGGCAAGGAGCGCCGCGCAGGCCACCTCAGTTGCCTCGGCGTCGACGTCGCGCGCCCCAGGGGGGGGCCCATGTGCTGGGGCGGCGCCGAGGGCTTGAACCAGGAAGTGCCCTCCTATTTCGCTTCGGAGCCAGTCTGCATCCTCTGCGGGGAAGTTGTCAAGGCACTGCCGGAATCTCATCCTCAGATCTTCCAACCTGGCCCTTGCGCCTGCGGGGTCAGGGGGCTGGGCCGGCAACGCCATGATGGGGGTTGGGCGAGGCTTCCAGGCACCCACTCACGCAGAGGCCTGCTGGATGGGGACTTCCCTGATGCGATCCCTGATTCGAGTGACGGCCTCCAGGGCCCATCCCTGCGGGGCGCTGCATAGCCTGGCGAGAGCGCTCACCGCAGCTCTAAGCATTGGCTCGCCCCCCAGGCTCGGGCCCTCCCTGTCTGCGGTCGGGTGCCAGGGTTCGCTCGCGGCCCCACCGCAGGCGGGCGCCGCGTCCGCCACGCGGCGCCATGCCGCGAGCAACTCCGAGATGAGCCAGGGTGGGGAGTAGCTGGAGGTCTCTGGAAGGTGGTCTGGGGAGCAAATGTGGCTGGTAATAGGGGCGCAACGCGCCCCCACTCTGGCCAGCTGGAGGAGGAGCGGGGCGCCAAGCAAGTCTAAGGGATGTCCCCGGGCTTCGGCGCTGTCGGAACGGAATCCGCCATTGCCAGAAACCACGGCGAAGCAAGCCCGCGGCAGACGACGCACATGGGACCGCGGGGGCCCCGCGCGAGCCAGCAACCGCAGTACCCGCATCTGTCGGATGGGTGAAAGAAGTCCCCGAACCTCATCATGTGGGAGGTGTTGTTCATGGGCCATGGACCCTCGGGCGCGTCGCTGCCCTCGAGGACGACTCCTGGGATGCCTGGGGATCGGGGCCCTGCACCAAAGATGGCCGGGGCGGCCCAGCCGCCGCATCCCGCCCCGCGCTGCTCGGTGGATAGCACATCAGCCCCTGCCTCGACCCACTGCCCTCTAGTGGCCGCCCAATTTCTGACCTCCCTGTGGTCTGGGAAGTGGACCCGATTGCGGCGGTGCTCGTGAATGAGGTAGCGGCATAGCTTGGCCTTATGGTCGTGGTCGGTTCCAACGTCGATGGCGCAAGGGGCAGCGTCGCGCCGCCACCTGGACAGCCCTAGTAGGGACGCAGGAAAGAGGCCTTCGGACGGGCCCCTGACCCCGATATCCGCACAGAGGGAGGCAAAGTGCAGGGCGTCATATTCCAGTTGGGCCGCAATCAGCTCCACCTCGGCAGGGTCCTCGCAGCGCAGGTTCTCCGCCTCGATGGCTGGGTCCTGTGACAGGCTTGAGTACCGGAAAGCCAGCGCCTGAACTGGGTCTGCCCCTCCTAGTCTCGCCTCGTGGTCGAAGCCTGCGATGGGCCACGCAAGCCACGACAGGTCGAGCTGGGCGAGGGCCGGGGCGCAGGTGCATCGTTGCTGGGGGGTTCCTTGCTCCAGCTGGGTCGCCCGGTTGGGCGCTGCCCTAAGAGGGCTAGGAACGCCCCCAGTCAATGGAGGCCCCGCACGGATCTGGCGCGCCAGGGGGGGCGGCGGAGCCAGCAGAAGCTTGCGAGATTCTCGAGGCTCAGGCCCATCGCCTGACTACGCGACGCGCGCCTGGGGAGCTCTCTCCACGGGCCCCCCAGCGGCTCGCGATGCGCCGCGAGCGCAGCAAGGGTGCCCCCTCTCATGGCGCCCCTTGGATCGGCGACCCTTGGGGCCAGGAAGGGCACGTCGGCGTCGCGACTGCCGCATCGTCGGGGGTGGTGGTAGGGCCTACGGGGGCCAATGTCTGCGCCGCAGCTGGGCGGTCTGTGCTCGGGGTCGTCTGAATGCCCCTCCCAACTGCGCTGATTTCAGCCTGGTGGCGGTGGCGAGGGGAGACCTGAAGGGGGAGCGATCGGGCGTCCGAGAGCACCGGGAGCGGATCTGTCCTCGATCTCGTCGGGCCCCCCCAGTCGTAGCGAGCGTCGCTATCGGGGGTGCTCCCGCTGGGCTCGCGAGCCTCAAGGATCCACCCCCAATCAAACTCGCCTTGGGGCTGCCGCCCACCTTCCGTCCCGATCCCGATCGGGTGGAGGGGGGGCGCGGGGGAAATCTCGCGTTCGTCGCCCAGAACGTCAGCTTCGCTAGCACCTGCCGGGGGGGGGGCGGGACGACGGCAGGGGCAGATTGGGGCGGGGGAGGGAAGGAGCGGGCGACGATTCCCCCATGCTGGCGCTATTATGGTCCCTCACGCCCCTGTGGTGGGCGCTCTCGCCAGCCCCGAGGACTCTCTGAACGCCCGCCCTGGGAGCTGGCGTGGATCGATCTTGGGCGAGGCCGTCCGGTGGGATACGGCCAGGACCCGCAACAGGCTGCATCTCCTGATGATGGGGGGTGCAGCCAACAGCCGTCGGGTTCACATTTCCGTCAAAGGGAGGAGAAGGAGGATTGGAGGCGCGGCCAAGAGCCACAATCACATTTGCATTGACAGAGGAGGGGGGGGGGCAGCCAACGGCTGCAAGGTCACGTTACGATCGGTGTCTCCCTCGCACTGGCGGTCTCTCGGGGGAGAGACCCGCCACTGCGTGGGGCGGTCCAGTCGTCTGTCCCCATGGTGGGTGGACAGCGCTGTCCGCTTCTGTGGGCTGGTTCGCCACATTATGACCCTCTCTAGGGCTTCCGCCCACTACCGCCTCTCGATTCCCTCCTGGGATGTCCTCCTCAGCATCCAGGGGTTGGACGGCACCTGCTCGTGGTGTCTCGGGCTCCTGGGCAGTCCCACGGCGGGGAGAAGAGGGAGGCGTGGGCGGGACGGGGATCGAGATGGGGTCCAAGAGGGTCTGGGGGGGGGGACTCTCTCGCCCCTGAGAGTCCGCCCCCGTGCCTTTTTCGCCCACGTCTGCCCCGCCCATCTCACCTGCCTCAGCCGTCCTTTGCCGGGGCGGGTCGTGGGCATCTGTGGGGGGCGGCTGTCTCGCCCCATCTCTTTCTTCGCTGGCATCATCCTCCGCTGGGCAACGCGCCATGGTGGGCGACGCTGGAGCCAGCCCCTGCTCTGCCCCTAATGCAGGAAGGTTTTGCTGCCTGTGGGGGTTCTGCGCCAGATTTGGATCCGTGGGAAGGGAGATCGGGACCAGTGGCTGGGTTCCCATGCCATGCACTGAACGATCTTCGTCCCCCTCGTCGCCGCCCGATAAATCCTCCATGGGCTTGCGTCCCCGATCCAATCTGAGCCAAGGGCAGGAGCTGCGCCGCGAGCGGAGCAGCAGCGGATATGGCGGGCGCGCTGGGGGCCCGAGGGAGCCGAGGGCCCGCGGGCCAGCGGCGCGGCGTACGGGCGCCCCCTTGAGCACGGGAGACTGGCCCGACGGAGCCTTGAGCCGGAGGCTACGAAGTCAGTGGAGTTACGCGAAGCGTTTAGAATTTCGAGCGATAGCGCGATCCCCAAGTAACCCAAAAGAAAAGCTAACGCGAGAGAGCGACGCCTCAGTGTCGAAGGCGCGGCGTCGGAATAAATTGCGATGACGTCCCACGCGAGAGCGCGATGTCTGCATAAATTGTACAGACGCCCCGCGCGAGAGCGCGAGAGTGGAATACATTATGGGAAAATATCAAGCGGGAGCCGTTGTTGTTGTAGCCCGGGGGCCAACGACACAGTTTGACCACGAAGACTTTCCCTTTATAAAAGCCAGGTGCGAGCCCGGGGAGGAGCGCTTTCGTTCCCAAAAATGTGCACCAGCGAGCGGGGACCAACCATAATCATCCTGCAAGAATGAAAACTCGACAACAACAATCCGTTTAAGACGGTTCGCTCCTATCTGCTCGGGTGCAATTCAACACGTATGTCCCAAATCCTCGGTCCCCGCCCTCTTCGTCTTCGATCGTATCGCTTTGTGGGTATGTCTTCCTTACCTGCAACGTGTATTTCGTGCACCCCTCAAGGAAGGGGAGGAGAGGACGGATGGAAAGGAGAGGGAGAAGGATGGAGCACGAGAGACAGTAGCAGGGGGGGGGCTGGGAGCAGAAAACACGTGGCAGAACCAGACGGGCAGATCGGGCGGGTAGACCCTAGCGGGCGGGTCAGAAGACGGGCCCCGGCGGCCAGGTCGAGTAAGCGGGTTGCTGACGCGTGACTACTGCATGGATCGCGAGGCAATCTCGGATGAAGGCGCGATTCCCACGTGCGATAAACGCAAAAGCGAGAGCGTGATCCCCGAGTGTCGAGGGCGCGGCGTTTGAATGAATGGAGCGGAAGTCCCGCGCGAGAGCGCGATTCCTGCAGAAGTTTTGAAAAAGTCCCGCGCGAGAGCGCGAATTGTGAGCAAGTATCAGGCGGGAGCCGCTGTTGACGTAAACTGGGGGCAAACGACACAGTTTGGTGACACCACACTTTCCCTTATAAAAAACAATCACCGGGGGCGGGATCAACAATACTCACTCTGTAGAAATGAGAACTCAACAACGAAGACACAAAAATGATTACGATGACAACAAAAACAACAATAACAACAACAACAACAACAACAACAACAACAACAACAACAACAACAACAACAACAACAACAACAACAACAACAATTACTAGCACGTGGGGACACTCCGTTCTCACCAGTGCCAGGGTTTTCATAGGAGGCGGGCAATACCCCCACTTTGTGGGGGGGCCGGTTCAAGCTCTACCAAATTTCCAAACGACTCTTCGCCACCACCCACACCCAGCTTCCCGCCCTATGACGTTCGGACACTTCACTTCGTGGCATGCGGACGACCGTGGCTACTATTCAGGGCCCCGCGGCCGACGACGACGGCGTGCGCGCGCGAAGAAAAAACGAATGTGTCCCGCATGGTATTATTTGACAGGGATGATGGCCCTGGCAGGTGCGCAACCGTTGTTGCAGAAGTTCGAAAAAGTTGCTCGCAAAAGCCCGTTTGACAGAAATGATTAAAAAGTGTTGGGTTTCCTACGAATCCGCAAGAGCGCGCGGGATGAATTTTGACATTTTTTTTTGAAAAACCATTGGTTTTTTGATGTTTTTATGTTAAAATCGCTACGAAAACTAAGGTTTTGGAAGGATTTCGTCTTGCGCGCGCGAATGTCCACTTTACCTTATTTTTTGCAAGGGATTCTTGAAGTTTGGTTATGTTAGAACAAGAAATGTCCACTTTAGCTTATTTTTTGCAAGGGAAAACCGATCGTAACAACACAACCGGATCCGGACCCCCCGTTTTGCCTGAGACTTCCTCACGAAAATGATGAAAATGAGGCTGCGGCCTAGGCGCGGCGGGGGGGTCGTGCACCAGGGGTCCCAACAATAATTATTCTTTAGAAGTAATAATGTTCAACAACAACAACAACAACAACGACAACAACAACAACAACAACAACAACAACAACAACAACAACAGCAGCAACAGCAGCAACAACAACAACAACTACAACAACAACAGCCACAACAACAACAATAACAGCAACCGTCAGTTTGAAACAAATCGTTCCTAACTGCTCGCGTGCCCTTCAACGCGAATATACCATACCTTTCGATACTCGACCTGTTCGTCTTCGATCGTACCCCCTGAGGGGTGTATCTTTTTTCTGCAACGTATTTCGTGCAGCCGTCAAGGCAGGGGAAGAAATGGCGGATGGGAGGAAGGGACAAAGGGAAGGGAGGAGGACTGAGCACGAGAGACAGTAGCAGGAGGGCACTAGGTACAGAAAACACGTGGCAGAACCGTTCGCGCTGATCGGGCGGGTAGACCCTAGCGGGCGGGTCGGGAAAGCGGGCCCAGGCAGCCAGGTCGAGCAGGCGGGTTGTGGGAATAAGTTGTGAGAAAGTATCAGGCGGGAGCACTTGTTATTGTAAGCCGGGGGCCAGGGGGCACAGATTAGTGACACCTCACTGACCCTTGTAGGAAACAGGGTGCGAGCCCCGGGAGAAGCACTTGAATTGAAAAAAATAACGTTTACAAAATGGCGGCATAAAAAAATTAGCTCATGCGACAAACCCAGCAGCAACAACAACCACAACAACAGAAACAAATACAGCAACAACAACGACAACAACAACAACCACCACAACAACGACAACAACAACAACAACAACAACAACAACAACAACAACAACAACAACAACAACAGCAGCAACAACAACAGCAACAACAACAACAACAACAACAACAACAACAACAACAACAACAACAACGACGACGACGACGACGACGACGACGACGACGACGACAACAACAACAACAACAAACAACAACAACGACAACAATAGCAATAGCAACAACAACAACAGCAACAACAACAACAACAACAGCAACAACAACAACACCAATCAATGCAAGACAATTCGTTCTTACCTGCTCGCGGGCCGTTCAACACGTATACCCCAATCTCTCGATACCCGCCCTCTTCGTCTTTGATCGAACCCCCCTCGGGGCAAATCTTCTTTACCTGCCGCGTGTAATTGGTGCAGCCCAAAAAAACATGGGCAAGAGAGGACGCATGGAGGGGGAGGGAGAAGGATGGAACCAAGGATCTGCATGAGGGGGGCTAGGAGCAGAAAACACGTGGCAGAAACACACGGACAAATCGGGCAGGTAGACCCTAAGGAAGGTCGGGAAGGCGAGCCCAGCCGGCCAGGTCGAGCAGGCGGGTTGCTGAAGCGTGAATACTGCCTGAATCGCGAGGAGATCGCGAGCGATAGCGCGATTCCCAAGTGAGCCAGAAAAGCCAGAGCGCGAGCGCGATTCCTGAGCGTCGAGGGCGCGGCGTTTGAATTAAGTGTAAGGAGGTCCCACGCGAGAGCGCGATTCCTGCATACATTGTCAGGAAGTCCCGCGC
>CAUYUJ010017059.1:1723197-1730697 GCA_963575745.1 Prorocentrum cordatum | reverse complement strand
GGAGGAGGAGGAGGAGGAGGAGGAGGAGGAGGGGAGGAGAGGAGGAGGAGGAGGAGGAGGAGGAGGAGGAGGAGGAGGGAGGAGGAGGAGGAGGATGGAGCACAAGAGAGTAGCAGGAGGGGGGCTAGGAGCAGAAAACACATGGGGGAGTACGCAGTCCTATCTCATCGCACAGGGGGGGGCATGGTCGGGCTGGTCTGCTGCACGCAAGGGCCGCATGTGGAAAGCCCCTTCTGAAAATCCCCCAACCCTTCGGCGTGGTGTGCGAGACGCTGTCGTCTTCGTCGTCGTCAAACGAACAAAAGAAGAAACGTCGTATTAAGTCGATTCGGAAGGATACAGATCGGACGCAACAAGTGGGCAACTACTCCTCCACCAGCTCCCTTAAGACGAAGCCAGGGCGAGGGTAAAAGTCGGGTCAGGATAGATCGGGAATCTCTGGGATTCGGAGGCTCTGGAGGATGTCTCGGGCGCCGCGGCCTTTTCAAAGCTTTCCTGGACTCATCCTCGTCCCGGCCCCGTCCGATCCCTCTCCCTCGCCAGCGAGACTCCGCGCCGATGTCTAGCCCCACTACCCAGGTGCCAGAACGCCGCGACCAGGCCAGCGCGTATCGCCAGGCGCGAGCTGGCCCCCCTGTGTGTGTCCTGCATCCTCGGTCGCCCTCCCTCCACATCGCCCTCCTCCTCCTCCTCGCACTTCCCTATCCACCTTTCCTCTTCGTCCAACTCCCCCTCCACCGTTTCCTCGTCCTGCTTGGCTTCCTCCTCCAAGTAGACGCCCAAGCACCCCCATCAAACTCAAGGCCCCCTGGGGCCCTAACCTTACGGCCCCACCATCCTACGACCGTCTCCATAGAGCTTCCTCAACCAGAGCACACCCAGTCAAACTCAGGCTCATGAGTGCAATGATCATCCCCCACAACATTCCCTTCCTTATTCTCGCCCACTCCTCCTCCACTCCCTTCATTCCATTCCTCCCCCTCCTCATCATTCTCCAATTTCAACTCCTCCTCCTCCACTTCCTCTCCTCCTTGGACTGCAAAACTTGCCGTTGCCGTGAAAAACTTTGTGCGCGTGCAGAGAGGCGGCCGTGTGGCCACCAGAGGCTAGTTTGTTGCGTCGTCGTCCTGCGTGCTGGCAATCCCGAGGCTTTTGCGACCACCCGGGCAGTCTTCGCAGAGCGTTCTTTCACTCCGTGTGGAAGCCTCGCCAGCCCCTGAAATAGATCCTCGGCGGCTGTCCGTCGACGCTTGAAACAAATATCCTCCTACTCCTCCTGCCCCACCGTTCTCCCACTTCCCCCCCACAGTCCCCGTTTCCACCCTCTCCCCCATGCGTCCCCGACTCCTTTCCTCCCAGGAGAATCCTAGAGACCCCAGGCCCCTGAAACAAGCTGAACCAAGCAAATAACCTATACCGACGCGCAGACCCGCGAAGTAAACAAGCCCATCCCCCTTCACATCCTCCGACAAATCGAATGGTTCGAACCGCCAGCCCCCGGAGGTGTCGACCCCTTCCCCAGGAAACGTTTTCTTACCCTCCTGGGGCCCCGAGAATCGGCGTTGAGGAGGCCTACAATGCCGACGGCAAGAGAAATTTCGGCGCGATTTCTGCTCGAGACGCCTGAAATCTCGGCCCCCCCACCCCCGCAACGCAGCGGCAGGCCGTCCCGTGCGCTGCAGCAAAGGGTGCTCCGGCCACGCCGCCGAAGCCGGGGACGGGCATGCCGAAGGGGGTACCTCCTGCCGCGAGGAAGGACGTTCGCTCTCGAGGTGGAGGAGCCCTGGCATCGTCGCGTCATGAACCACCAGGAAACTTGTTTGACTTGCGGCAAATCAACTCTCAAATACACGTCGGTCGGTTTGCGGCCAGCTGACTCAAGTACACGTCGGTCGGAAGAAGCAGATGAAAATATAAAGTAGGAATGCGGGCAAAGCAGATTGGGCTCAGGCCCTTCCAGAGAATCCACCTGCCCCCTTGTGGGGCCACCAGGCTGTGGGACGAGGCTTGCTGCTCCCTGCACCAGTTGCAGGTTCCAGTTTCCATAGTGATAGCTCTACTTACTGCTTCCTACTGTTAATTGTAACTGAACGCGCGAGGGGGGGAGCCGAAAAGGGCCAAAATTATCACGCCCGATCGCGTTGTCTGAATTCCTGGAGGGTCGTGGGACAGGAAAAAATTGATGCGATTCGCATCCCCGAAGCCACATCCCTCTTAAATTATTTGGTACTCGCATTCCCGTGGCTATAAAACCTCGCCTAAATGTGGTCCGTAGTTTCAGGGCCAGACCCGCAAGCTACACCTGTGTGAAGACTCGGGTACAAACGGTTGAATACATTCAGAAAGCTGCGCGAGAACAGCATGGGGTCTCTGCGCGCCAAAGCGTAACGCATGCATGGGATTAACCCATGATGTAGCCGTTGGTTCGGCAATCGAAGTTGTCATACGTGCGAAGTGCCTGAAACGGCTCAGACACGTACTGAAGGCTTCCACTACTACATCCCATTGCAGCCATGCGCCAGAGGCTATCAATCGCGAGGCAGGTTGTTGCAGAGAGGGCGGGGGAAGAAGGAGGAGGGAGGCAAGGGGTAGGAGTCTGAGGGGGAAAAGGGTGAAGGAGGAGCAGGAGAAGAAGAGGGGGAGAAGCACGAAGAAGAGTGAGTGAATGGGCAAGGGAGAGAGAGAGAGAGAGAGAGGGAGAGAGGAGGAGGAGGAGGAGGAGGAGGAGGAGGAGGAGGAGAAGGACGAGGAGGAGGAGGAGGACGACGACGACGGCGATTCGGAAGCACGAGGCGTCCTAGCCCGAGCACGTACCGTATGGCGTACCTTCGCGCGGCTGGGGGGGGAGGGTTGAGCAGGGACCGACCGTCCCGGCATTCCTATAGTCCTACCACGACATGCTCTTAAAACCCAGAAATGTTCTAAGAACAGAAACAATGCTCTTAGAACATAAGCCCGATGTGATCAAACAACACAGGACTCCGCAAGAATTGCTCTGAGAACATTTCGCGGGAACCACAAGAGGTTCTTAGAACACTGTTTGGTAGGACTACAAGCACGCCAGGACGCCTCGCCGCTGCTTAAGAGGGAGGGCGGGCGCCAGGAGAGGGGCACCCAGAACTTTGTGGGCCCCAGAAACGGCAGGGCCGTTTCTGGGGCCCACCGTTTCCAAAAAAATGTCCCGTGAAAATGGAAACGGCAACAAAAAAACGGCAGACCGGAAACAGCTAAAAAACTGCTCCAGGAAGGAACCGGAACCGGAACCGGTCAAAAAACGGCGACGGAAACAGTAAAAAAACGGCGTCGGAACCGGCAACAAAAACGGCAAAACGGAACCGGTAAAAAAACGGCCCTGCGGTTTCCTGGGCCCACGAAGACCCGGAACATGGCACGGAGCAGCGCACGTGTCCGTGTGCTCTCCCACACCTCTTCCCTTTTCTTCCCCGTGCACGCACCCTCCTCGACGTGCGGGCACACGTCCCCAGGCCGCTCCGGTGCGGAAGGGAGGAGGAGGAAGAGGAGGAGGAGGAGGAGGAGGAGGAGGAGGAGGAGGAGGAGGGGAAGGAGGAGGAGGAGGAGGAGGAGGAGGAGGAGGAGGAGGGAGAGGAGGAGGGGGAGGGCAGAGAGGGGAGCCGGCAGAGGCGCTGCAGGGCCGAGGCAGGAGCGACGAGGGGGGGCGGCCCCCTGCGAATTCGTTCCCGACCCTCCTACGTGTGGGGTCCTCGGTCTGAATTCGCAGCGCCGCGCGTCTCGCCTCTACGCTCCTCCCCTCCTCCCCTCCTCCACCCCCTCCTTCCTCCTCTCCTCTTCCTCCTAGTCCTTGTCAGAATCGTCATCGCCACCACCACCACCACCACCATGATCATCATCATCATCATCATCATCATCATCATCATCATCATCATCAGCAGCAGCATCATCATCATCAGCAGCAGCAGCATCATCATCAGCATCATCATCATCATCAGCAGCAGCATCATCATAATCAGCATCATCATCATCATCATCATCATCATCATCATCATCAGACATCACCATCATCAACAACATCATCATCAGCATCATCATCATCATCTTCATCATAATCATCATCATCATCAGCAGCATCATCATCATCAGCATCATCAGCATCATCATCATCAGCAGCAGCAACAGCATCATCATCATCAGCAGCATCATCAGCATCATCATCAGCAGCAGCATCATCATCATCATCAGCAGCAGCATCATCATAATCATCATCATCAGCAGCAGCATGATCATCATGATCATCATCAGCATCATCAGCATCATCAGCATCACCAGCATCATCAGCATCATCAGCATCATCATCATCGTCATTGTCGTCATCCTCGCGGCCCGATTGGGAGCTCCACCGAAGGCCCCAGTGGCAGGGTTCGCATGAGTACCAGGGTCCATCTCGGCACACCTCTCACACGTTTCGTGGCACCATTGGGAGCTCCACCGAAGGCTCCAGTGGCAGGGTTCGCATGCGTACCCCTGTCCATCTCGGCACACCCCTCACACGTTTCGTGGCCCCATTGGGAGCTCCACCGAAGGCTCCAGTGGCAGGGTTCGCATGCGTACCCGGGTCTATTTCGGCACACCCCTCACACGTTTCGTGGCACCATTGGGAGCTCCACCGAAGGCCCTAGCGACAGTGTTCGCATGCGTACCCGGGTCCATCTCGGCACACCCCTCACACGCTTCGTGGCAACATAGGGAGCTCCACCGAGATCCTTCAGTGCGCATTGAGCGTTCCTGCGACTTGTCGCCATTCGTGTAAATGGGTTGAGTTCGTCGCCAAGGTAATTGTCTCTCTCTCGTTCTCTCGCTCTTTCTCTCTCTCTTTTCTCTCTGTCTCTCTCTCTCTCTCTCTCTCTCTTTCAATAAGATTGTTCTTTTTCCTGCCTCCCTCCTCATCACCCTTCCCCTCCTCTCCACATCTACCCATAGGTCATCTACCCTTCCCTCCTCCTCCTCCTCTTATTCCCTCCTCCTCCTCCTCATCCTCCTCCATTCCTTTTCCTTATCCGCAGGCCCCAAAAGGCGTGTGCAGGATCATGTGTCCATGCCCCCACCAGTCCTGAACCCTTGTTCCACACCTCTCTGGCACAAGTTTGTGAGCCACCCACACTGCAGAAATCCGTCTGGCGCCCCCTGGCCCTCTCTTCACCACCAACCCCCTGGTCTATCGACTGCTTCTTGAGATCCCCCATTCGACACATCTCTTGACCCGAAACCAACCCAACGACCCCCACCCCGCCCCAGCACCCTCACCTCCCGATCTCTTGTGTTTCGTCCGCGGGCTGGGGCCTCCAACCCGACAACCCCTACACCGAAACCGATCAACGCCACTTTGGACCCCCCACTCGACAATTCCCAGCTCGCGCTCTCCACCGCGCCCCAACACCCCGCCTCCTGGTTATCTGTCTCATGGGGACCTCCCACCCGACTCCGCTTGGGACCCCCCACCCTGCAATCTGGCCCAGAACCGACCCTGACCCCCACCCTGCTCCCCACAACGCGCCAGCATCCGCATCCTCTGAGACGTCTCTTCTTGGAAGCCCCAACTATTCACTTTCTGGCCCAGAGCCAAGCCTTACCCCCACCCTGCCCCACATCACGCCCCAGCATCCTCACGCTCTGGGGCGCCCCTTCTTGGGACCCCCTGCCTTGCAATTTCTGGCCCAGAGCCGACCCTGATCCCCACCCTGCTCCCCACCACGCCCTGGCATCCTCACCCTGTTGGACGTCTCTTCTTGGGACCCCCCACCCTGCAGAGTCCGGCCCAAAACCGACCCTAACCCCCACCCTGCCCCCCACCGCGCCTGGGAATCCTCACCCTCTAGGACGTCTCTTCTTGGAACCCGTCGGCAGTGAGATAGATCGTCAGATTGATCGCGTGTTCGATTATGAGATCGATAGTGAGATCGATTGAGTGACATGGATTGTGGGATCGATAGTAAAATCGACTGTGAAACCGATAGGGAGATCGATTGTGATACCGATAGTGAGGTCGATTGAGTGATATGGGTAGTGAGATCGATTGGGAGATCAATAGTGATATCGATACTGAGATCGTTAGTGAAATCGGGTCGATCGTGACATCGATAGTGATATCGATAGTGAGACCGATGGTGAGAGCGATCGTGACATCGATTTAGTGGCATGGATAGTGAGATCGATCATTAGATCAACTCGGAGATCGATAGAGAGATCAATAGCTATATCGATAGTGAGATCAGCTATATCGATAGTGAGATCGATTGGATGACATGAATAATGCGATCGATAGTGAGCTCGATAATGAAATCGATTGAGTAAGATGGATGGTGAGATCGATAATGGGATCGATAGTGGGATCGACTGGGAACCCAGGAACCCGGGAACCCCGAAGCCCCGAACCCCGCCGCCCACCGAAATCGGCCCGGAACTAGCAACCGCGAACTGGGGAACCCGGGAACCCGGAAACCCAGGAACCCAGCCGCCCACCGAAATCGGCCAGGACCTTTCGCCAAATCTTTCAACCTCCGCCCAGATCCCTTCAGTACAAGCACTGATCGGGGAATCTCTGTTTCCCATCTGACATTTTCGTCGTCCGCGTAGCCAACCAGGATCTGAACTCAACATTCTCGAATGCGTCTTTGCTCGCAATGCATGTACAAAAGTCGCGCGCCGGTTTCCCTTTGTTCTGCGCACTGTGTGCACTTGCTGCGCCTTGTGCAAGATTACGCCGATGTCCCCCGTTGCCCCTACGTGCACCTCAACGCTGGCTTACACCACACAGCCTGGGTACACCACGGCAGCCGAGTGCAGCACAGCGCCGGTGTACACCACAGTGCTGGCTTGCACCACAGTGACCATCTGCACAGCGCCTTTGCGCACCACAACAACCGCATGCACAGCCCCCGTGCACACCACACGTACGACAGCCCAACACCACGAAATGTTCAAACATCGCCCCCTGCGCGCAGTGTAGATCAACGCGTCGCCTCCCAACAACAAATGCGAACATGGTCGCTCCGCCGGCACAAAGCGCCAATGGCGTGTGCGATTGCGTGGGGATTGCTTTTGATGCACGAGGAGGCCGAAAAAAACAGGACGCCCCATGAAGCCAAGATCGGGCCAGCAGTACAGGTCCATCGATGGCAGGCCCTACGCTTACCCACAGAAACCCAGTCATGAACCACACAGTACGAAAGGAAGAAACACCAACTCGGGTCTGCGGCAGAGACGG
Source organism: Prorocentrum cordatum (assembly GCA_963575745.1). NCBI lineage: Eukaryota > Dinophyceae > Prorocentrales > Prorocentraceae > Prorocentrum > Prorocentrum cordatum. The sequence continues at coordinate 1,723,457 of CAUYUJ010017059.1, read as the reverse complement.
CAGCCTTTAAACAAATAACTCCTCCTCCTCCTCCACCGCCCGCCCCATGTCCGAAGCCTGTGGCAGGGTCATCAGCTCGTTGTTGTCGTCGTGGTCGTCGTCGTGGTCATCATCGTCGTCCTTCTGGGTCGGCGGCATCGGCCTTAAGGCCTCCACGATACGTCCCATCAGCTTCGTCATCGTCATCATCCTCTTCATCAACACCACCACCACCACCACCATCAGCAACACTACCACTACCACCACCATCACCACCATCA